>VXAA01007403.1:178515-232821 GCA_013399115.1 Anseranas semipalmata | reverse complement strand
CGGGGCACGGCGGAACGCCGCCGTGGCGCGGGTCGGGCCGGGCGTGGGGGGAGCTGCGTGCAGGAGGCGCTTCAGGATTGCCAGGAACCCGTGCCACCGCTTTTCTTTTCTTTCTTTCTTTCTTTCTTTCTTTCTTTTTTTTTTTTTTTTTTTCCTTTTTTTTTTTTTTNTTCTTTCTTTGCCCTCTTTTCTCTGGTGGCTGTAGACATCGAAATTAGTCTGCAGTTAAGCAGGCAGCTTCATCGCGAAGATGTCTCGTTTGGTTCTGCTCACATAGCACTTTTTGGTTCATTTTTAATGCTGGTTGTTCTTTAAGTGCAACAACTAACGGTTCATAGAGACGCTTTTGCCGGGATTATGGGTTTTCTTTTTGGTAGGTACCAGGTAGAAAGTAAGACGTCTTCATCACAATAGTGGCAAGGAGCGGTAAAAACCTGCGTTAACCTATGTCATGAAGCAGACCAAGCAGTGTTGACTTTGAACAACAGAGTTGTGGTGATCATTGCTGGGAGCTTAAGAAGCTTTGAGCAGTGTTGGAAAACGTGCTCATCCTTGTGTCTAACGCTTTATCTCCGCTCCAGAAAGTAGTTGGTGTGTTGGTGCTGACTGGTTAGCTTCTCAGGGGAGGTAGGCTCCGCTCCAGCTCGCTTCATAGCCACAAGAGATGTCCCAGTTCGTCACCTGGATGAGCCTGCGTGGAAGTTGGTAACTTCTAGTAAGCTTCAGAGATTTTTTTTTTTATATGTAAAAAATATTCTATTTGAGAAAAGGAGGTGGCAAAGGGGTACGTGTATAAGTTGGAGATTTGCTTGCTTTTTATGCCTCCTCAAGGTTAATAGAATAGCTGGATCTCTTTCTCTAGAGTTTCATAGGAAGTCAGTGAAAGCTTCTGTTTAATTGCTTGTCTAATACTTAAGAGTTTTTAAATAAAAGTCACAGTGGATCTCTGTAAACTTGTGTGAACATAGCACATTGTTGTATAACTTAAAAACAGCAGAAATATGATGCAACTTAGCCAGTGTTTGGGTTGCTGGAAGAGAGCACTCAGAGACAATAGATCTCTCCCAGAGCAGTGCCGTCCCCCTCGGTCTAGGGCAGAAGCCTTCAAGCTGTTTTGATTTGTGAGCCCTCTACTTTCTCTTTTTCTACGGGATGTGTGAATCATGCATAATTAATTTTAGTATAGTAAGACCAAACTTGCTGTTCACAGGATGCTTTTCATAGGTGTGTTAGAAATGGTCCATTGATCACAGAGATTTAAAGACCGCAGGTTGCAGAGAACAAATATATTTTGATTTTTTTTTTAGTTAAGATGAAATGTTTATTAAAAGCATGGCAGGAGTCTGATTTGTCTGTGTAGGGCCCATAATCTTTACAAAATTAGGACACAACCTTTATCCTAGTCTTTTCTTTAGCCTTGGAATGTTTTGGCGATGTAATGGTGGTATGAAACATAAGGGGAGACGTGTGTTGATCATATGCAGTGAGCTTGGACAACATTCACTTCATTGGTCAACAGACTTACAACTCCCTGAGTATTCCTCTTCGGTGCAGTTCACTTGCTGTTCAGTGCCATTTGGTCTTTTTGCCAGGTCAGTAACAGCTAGAGCACACTCCTACAGCTCAGAGTTATGCAGAAGAGGCATGCAATAGAAGAGTGAAATGGCCATTAAGGACGCTTGCTTGCAGTTGAAATAGCAAAGTGAACATCAGTACTTAAGAAAATTAAGTAATAAATCAACTTGGATTTTGGAATGCCTGATCCAGCTCCCACTGCAGTCACATGTTGCTGAATCAGGGCTTCAGCTTCCACGATTAAGCAGACGCTGAACTCTGAGTGTGCAGATAGGCTGCTAGTGTGCTAAAGGCAGGTATGTATTTGAGCAGCTCGGTGAACTTGGGCTTTGGTCAGGCTCTGTGAATGTCTTCCTGCTCAGCCTAGGCTGTATCTTTCCTTTTGTTTCATTGCAAAATCTCTGTAACTCCAGTGTTGACAATCAGGAGGATTTATCTCGCTTTGCTGCACTGTTTTCTGTGGGAGAGAGGGGAGCTGTGTGCCAAACTCTAAGAAGTCTCCACTGAGTCTCCTCAGAGATCCAAGGACCAAAGACGAGTTGTGGAGGTCAGGCAAGGAGTCAGGTATAACTGCCTTATGGGACAGTTGCAGGATATTGTTTGCTCAACTTAATTGCATGAGGGTGTCACAGACGCTCGAGTTGGCACCGTGTCTCTAGTGGCCAGTTGAGCTTGTCAAGCTTACTTCCAGTTCATTTTCACAGAAGACCCATATGAGTGGAGGATTCCCTTTGCTTTCTATGCTGTGCTTGCTTTATTTATGTCAGCCTTGTGTCTACAAGCTACACTTGTAGCCTTGCCAGAGGAAATGTGTGTTTTGTTTGCATGTTCTTTCAAGAAGTTAGAATGCTAAACAAGCTGGTGGCCAGTGCAGCTTTTTGTTCAGTTGTGTCTGTTCTGTGAGTGACATTTGATTTCTGTGGAGCAAGGTCTCAGGTTTCTCAGGCAGGCCTGGGACTTGAAAAATAGCATGCTTTTAACGAAGTAGGCTTTAACAGCTTTGACCTACCTGCTGTAATAGATTTTGGGCACTGGATACGTTAAAGAGCAGTGCTTCTTGCTGCAGCACAAATCTTTTCCAAGAGGTCTTGGGAAGCTGATGACTGCGGTAAGTGGCAGACTCTGACAACCCAAATCTTATTTCTCAATTCAGAATGTGTGTGTTTGCAGGGGGAGTTACTTGGGAGAGATGTGAAGCAGAACAGGCTTCTTAATAATACAGTTGCACTTCAGCTGTGGGAGACATGGCTTTCCTTCATTTGAAAGTAAATCTGTTTACGGGTGATGTCCTTAACTACAAGTGTATCTCCAGCCTTGCCTGTTGTGGTGTACACTACAGAATAACACTAATTGCATAAGAGTTCTTACAGGTGATGTCCTTAACTACTAGTGTGTCTCCAGCCTTGGCCATTGTGGTATGCACAACACTCTAATTGCATGAGAGTTATTAACTGAGTGTGTCGTGGGAACCTCTCTATAAGTAAAATCCATGTGGAAATGGCACAAGTTGTCTTGGAGCCTCAAAGTCAAGTCACATGGTAGCATTGTGAACAATGCGGACTTAATTTCTTTTATTTCTGGTGAATGCAGAAGAATCACACTTTCATGGCATCCTTACCAATGTGGTGGCTTTTGCACCCTGGAGTTGCATGATACGATGTCATTTTATCCCTTCAAAAGTCATACGTTTCTATGCTTTTCTTCAGTGGTTGCTAAATACACGTGAACTCAGTAACAAATTTGATTGACAATTTCCCACTCCCCATTTGTGCTGTTTTCAGCTGTTGATGTTATTGGAGACGGCTGTTTTGGAAGGCTAAGGGAAAACCTATCGTGAGAGCAGTGGATTAGTGGTGTCTTCTTCCTAGTACATGAGACAGGAAAAGATACCACTAACCTCCAGTACTCACATCCCTGATTACATCATTGTAATCGTATGTGCAACGCACAGAATAAAAACTGTAAAATGGTGGACTGGGCTGATTATGCTGGTTCTTACTAAAGCTATAAGTTGTTGTAAGATGCTTGTAAAAAATATTACTGCTTTGCAGCACAGTTGAGAACAAACTTAGCAATTCCAATTGAAATTTTATAAATTATGCATTTTGCTATGGGCTGGAGTTTCTCTATTCCAAAATGTCAGTTGAAAGAGTTCAGCTACTTCTGATGTTGAGGCAAGAAGAAAACAATAGTTTCTGCTTTGAGTTCTGCCAGCTTCTTTTCTGAACAACTTTAATACCCTTATGCTTTGGAGCACGCCGTTAAACTTTGGCGTGCTGTGATGGCTCTGAAGGGGATGTTTTCTCTGCTGCTGCTTTGAAAGTGATTTTTTTCAAAAGCTTGTAACAACCACATTTAGGCACGCATCGCTGTGGCAGAAATGATGCGTTTCTTTTTGTCTGCTAAAACTCGGGTATATCCTGTTCTCATGGAACCTGCCTGCCTCTTAATACTGACCAGAGGGGGTGTGTGCCCCCTAGACAGACATGCTAACGTGCTTAACCCAGCCCAAAGTGATATGTGAGACCTGACTTCTCTGTAAAAGTCGATCCAAACTGCTCCAGCAGTGGGATTGAACTAAACTTTAGGACTGGCACCTGACTGCCTTGTGTTGACAGGCACGTCTGTGCTAGGTAATGGAGTGTTTTACTTTCTTTGGGGGAAGTTGGACATCTGCCTCGTGGCGCAGTGTTGTGTGTGCGTGGGGGTCCTTGTTACATCAGGCCCCACGGGGAAGAAGGAGAGATGGCTTTTGGAAGGAGACAGTGTGGGATTTGGGTTTAGTTAAGCAGCAGTAGTAAGAGAAGGATCTATGGATCTTCTCTGGTCACTGTTCTGCTGGTGGTTGAGATGTGTGTAGAGGCTTGGGAGGTGTGGGAGTAGGAGGGGAAGAGAGACTGGAACTGTCAGATAAAGAAGACTAGGGGCCAGGACTGGGAAATAGGTCTGTGCCTGAGGGAAACTGCAACACAGAAGTTCTTCCCAGAAGAAACAATCAGTGCAACCTGGTAATGGGATGCTTAGCCTGGGAAACATAGATGGACTTGGTTTAAAAAAGATGAAGAAGAAGAAAAAAACAAAAGTAGTACTGAAAGGAGTTGGAAGTAGGGAAGATACAGGATTGGGACAACAGTAGAAGAGATGTAGCCGAAGGCATCAGTTGTGAAATTCAGGTACAGAGGGGTGTGTGCTGCCTGCTCTGGGACACTTTCACCAGAATTTGGTAGAGAACCTAAGACTTCAGAGTATTCTAACTTTCCTCTTCTCAGCCAGGAGCATGATAATCTGCTACTCCTTGAATCTTTAGTGAAAGTACACCTTTCAGCCCTGTGACAGAATTGTTTTTCAGAGTTTGTTTTGAAGAGTTCCTACACAGAGTTGTAACAGCAAATGAAGACTGCAAAGGCAAAAATCAATGTTGGAAATACTGAAGTTAAAATAACCTGTACAATTTTAAATTTCTCCTTCTGTGCCCATAACTTATGGTACAGCTATAATCCCATGACCATAAAGTGTATATCCATATAGCTAATATCTATAGCAATATACATACCTGCATACAAATATTTATGCATACACATACCCACATGCAGACAGGACCCCCATCACATTCAGTGTGCAAAACTGATCCTGCTCTGGGGAGAAGTGGATGTTGGATAGCAAATGAAGAAATTTTCTGTAAGACTTGCTGCTCTTGTAGCAGATGTTTGAAGGTGTGGAATGAATGGGGTGGAGGCAACAGGGAAGTTGTGACTTTTTTTTTTTTTTTGAATAAAGGTTCCACTGTTAATGTAGTGAAATGCTGTCCTAGGCAGCTGACCTGTGTTGCTGTTGCAGAGTTCATGTGATGTGAGCAAGTTGCTTAAAGCGAGCTTCCCATGGTGGTCGCTAGCTGTGTGTTCCTCATTTACTGGATGTGAGACCTATGGGATCTGTGTTGCAGAAATGCTGGGTGCTTGCAGCTGCAAAAGAAGTCAAGGGGAGTTGTTCTTGAATAGCTTTTGTGTGTGTAATTGTAAATATTCGTTAACGTTTGAAGTCAGCCACTCAGGATTGGACTGCACTTCTTAGCGTTACCATTTGTAAAATCTAATTTCTTAGAAATACTTTGAAAATCAAACAAGGAATGACTATGAAATGTTCAGATGTACAAAAGAAAAGTTCCAAAGCCAAAGACTTCTGTCTTCACAACAATAAAGATCCAGTGGATGATAAACCAGTCTACTTAACTGGAATTCTCAGAGAAGTATTGTAAGAAATACTTCTTGTAAGCAAAATAAAGCAACAGGTGGTGGTGTTTATTGGCATTTACTGTATTAAGACTTTTTTTAGCATGAGTTAACTAGCCTTATGGATTGGAAGAACTATGATGTATCAAAGTGTAGTAGGATTTTGATTAATTTTAAATCAAATCTTCTTGAAAAGACCTCATGGTTGCTGATGCTTGTTGCTCATTTTCAGTTTTTGGCAGTTCTGGCTTACATGCGCTATCTGTTTGTGTTTCATGCATAAACTGTTTTCTAATCCTTTTTGACCTCTTCCATTCCCCTGTCTGATTCTCTTCTATGAATTCCCTGTATATAATTTTGATCTGGTTTTAGCCATCTGGTCAGGGCAGTGTGTCTGGTCTTGTGCTTTGAAATAGAGGTAAGAAGCCAAAATTGACATTAATCATTACCAACAAGTAAGGGGCTGAGTGAATGCTGGAAACAGCGAAAGAAAAGCTTGAAAATCCAGATGCTTTTCGGTAAGGAAAGCACATGACAGTATCATAGTGAAGGGTCTAAAGTCCGGCACGGCTGTAGGATGAGGAACAGGCTGTACAACGGGTCCGGTGCACGAGGGGATGTGGCGTTGGTAGTGGATTGCCAACAGAGGTGCTAGACTGCGAGAGCACAGGGCTGTGGTCTTTAGCACGCTCTCGTTAGCTGGTGTTAGAGTAGCTCTCCCGTTCTCTGCAGCAGCAGAGCTCTCGCTGCGTGCTGTGTCTGCAGCGCAGTGCTGCCAGGGGACGTTGGCTGCAGGTCAGGACAGGACGGGGTTGCCTGGTCTAGAACAAAAAATGGGTGGGCGGGACTGTGGTCAAACATATGGAAGGTGAGTACAAAGGCAAGGGTAATAAACAGTTCTTTATGACCACGTTGAGCAAGAAAAGGAGTAAAAGACTTAAATGGCAGTGAAGGAGACGTGGGTTTTCAAGCTGCTGGCCTTTCTAAGAGTGGGGATAATGAAACTCTGAAATACACGGTTTGGGGCAGTAACGTAATCCATCACTGGAATTGCAGGAACAGATGAAATAATGACCTAACAGAAGTGGATTGCACCAGCGATTCCACAGTGGTGTGGAAGGACGGGTTAGATGACCTCCTGAAGTATTTCGCAGCTCTGTTTTTGGATTCTACAAATAATATGTTACGTGCAGATGTGCAACATCGGGGCCAGTATCTGTTCATTACAGTTCACATGAAGAAATGTTCTGTGGTCATACGGTTAAATACTGTGTCATAATGTTTATGCAGAGAAAAGCTGAATTAAGTTTTCATAGGCAGCCTTATGACACCTCCAAACTTTTAAACGATGGATTTTAGGTTTAACAGTTTTATAAGGTTTCCTTTCTGTACCTACAGCAATGAATATTTTGCAATCCTTGCTACAGTGCCTATCCTTAGTAATAAGGAAAAAAAATCAAAGTAAATTTTCAGTTTCTTATGCATTTTATAATGCTGCATAAATTTTCACTGAGAGGACAGGTACAAGTAAGTGGTGTGGTTGTGATTCTGCATATTTGAGCTTTATTCCTCAACTGAATTGTTAGTAGCAATGTAACTAACGAGTGGGATGGAAGGAGACAAGAGAGGCAACATTAGTGCTCAAAACACTTTCTTGGTATTTCCATGAAATTCCCAGTTGAGCAAGCTGGGAACTTGTTAATCTCAGACAAAATGTAGGATTTCTCCATGCCCTTAGGGAAGGGAGAGGTTCTGGACCAGCGAGGCAGCGGGAAGCTGTCTTGGCACCCTTTTCTGAAATCGTCGGGTCT
Source organism: Anseranas semipalmata (assembly GCA_013399115.1). Lineage (NCBI taxonomy): Eukaryota > Metazoa > Chordata > Aves > Anseriformes > Anseranatidae > Anseranas > Anseranas semipalmata. Next base: position 225,206 of record VXAA01007403.1, on the reverse strand, counting down.
GGCTTGGGTGGCAGAGAGCAAGGGATGGCTTCCGTCAGGAGGATGCTGAAATAAGGAGCGGCACAGGCAACGCTGCGGGCTGGGGCTGCTGTAGGCACGGGTGGGGTTGGGAATAGGGGCTGGGGTACTGGTGGTGGGGAGTGCTGTGGTGAGGAGAGGGCTGCGGGATGTCAGTAACGTGGAGGTTTTGGGGCTCCCCCGTGCATCCGGCTTGAGTGTCCGCGCTTCAGAGTTTCTTCTAGGACTGTGCGGAAGAAACTGAGGTGGTTGCGCAGGGCATTTTCTGAAGGGGTGACTGGGTTCAGTTTTAGTGGAAAACTGCCCGGTGCCTGTTCGGACACACTTGAGAACTGTAAATACACCTGAAAATAAATGGTCCTGTAGGACAGGTAGATTATACGGGTAACGAGATTTTTTCCTTAAGCAGTATTGATACAATTTACATTTTTTGTTTCCAGCTTATTTATTTTTAATTCGAACCATTTGGACTGCATTTTCTATTGAGCATTCTCATACCAAATAAGAAAATCAAACTGGTATCACTTTGTACATGAGAAGAAGGGTCTCCTTTTGTTTGCTCCCCTGCCGAAAGTGTATGGAACTAGTTTGTAGATGCCCTCTGAGTAAAAGTTCTTTCCTCATCTAATGGCAATTGTGTGATATTGCAGGGAGCGTTTACTCTCCTTCCAGCTGGGTATGAACTGGATTAGGTGTTGAGTCTGTGTCACCTTTTTCTGTGGTTTGTAATTCTATTGTAGATGAACTCCACCACATGAATGTTTTTGGGGAGCACTGCCCTCAACCACAAAGCCATGAGGCATGATTATAGCTCAGTGTTATTTCGAAACAAAGCTCCAAGCATTTATGTAGCAGATCCCCTGGGTTAACATCAGGTTACTTTTCGAGTAGAAGGTGGTTGTGTCAGCTAGACAGGTTCTGATTAGGTAACTTCTTTAGTGGATGTCTGTATTCAAAACTGGAGCTAGTGCTGAACTGGGGCTAACTCGTGTGATACATTGGGATAGACATTGCACGTCACAGAACAAAATCCAGATCTAGATCAGAAGTCTGGTTTGGTTTCAATTAGAAGCTGACAATGACCTTACTTCCTGTCCGTACGCTGAAAGATGAAACAGATTTGGGCTTCCAGCCATTGACATTCAAGTTTTTTAAGACGTAATTTGTTCCACTCTGACCNAAAAAAAAAAAAAGGTTTCCTTTGTCTTTCCTGAGTGCATGTGCTTTTTATAGTAACTTGGTAGGGGAAAAAAAATACATACAAATCAACATTAATCAAGTTTTTGTCATGAAATATTTTATCCAGTCTTAGTACAAACAAAGAAGTTTAAAGAGAATAAATTGCATTTGTCTGTTTACTTAGTTTGCTTCTGTGAGTAGTTACTTTGCAGCTTCTACCGCAGCCAGGTTCTTCAAGCTATAAAAAAAGTCAGAAGGATTAGGGTAGCTAAGGAATGTGAAATGAATATAAATCCATTTTGCTTCTTTTTAAATTGACTGGATTCCAAGTAGACAGTGTCACTTGAAAGTATAATCTTAAAATCCTGGGAGCATTAGAAACTAACTTAGAAACAAAACCAAACATAGTTTCTGTGCTACAATATTAATTCTTGTGATTCTTTAGTATTTACTACTCCTGTTTACTATATGTAAAGTTTAATTGTTGAAGTCAGGTGAAGATAGTTCTAGAAATATTCTTGCTAACGATTCTTTCAGATTCATGAAAAAAACTCGGTTGTTTTTACATATTTCGTGATTGAGCCAAAACATGCTACTTGCGTGTGAGATTGCATTGGCAGTTTAGAGTGGCTGCTTTATGTTACATTTGGAAATAAAAGGCAGCCCTGAAGAACAGAATGCAACCTTGAGTTGCATCATGTGTTCGATGCGAACATCTGTGTCATTTAGGTAAGATGCTTCAGAAATGTTCTGCATTCCTTTTCCTTATTCCTAAATAGTATGAACCCCAGAGGTCAAATCTGAAACTTGTTCTCTTTAAACTCGATGCTAAATAACTTTCTAGATATTTTTAAAAGCAGAAGAATGTACTTCCAAATGCAGGTGCAGGAGTTAACATACTTTATGAAGACAAATGTTTTGATTTGAGTGAATACTTAGCTCCTACTTCCATTTTTTAATTTTGAGATTCGCTGCTTTTCGTTTTGAGGGAGTGAGAACAAGTGAGAGTTTTGTCTGTAGAGTGCAAGTAATGGATTAATTAAAATGATAGCTATGGGAATTCTTCTGTGTGTTTAAGTTCAATCCTTGTGGATTGAATTGTTTGGAGGGGTAGGTGAAAAGAACAGGTGCATGTTAAATATAGTTTGTCTTTAGCAGTCAAAGCAACTACTCCAAACAGCAGGTGTTTATGTAGAAGATGCATGTAAGCTCAGGCATGCGGGACTTGTTTGTGCTTATATGGTAAAGCACTAGTACATGGGGTTTTCTTTTTTTTTTCTGTTTTTTGTTTTTTGTTTGTTTCTTTTATTTTTGGGAGATGAGTGAAAACTTCAAATAAGATAGTCATCAACCCTTTATACATTCTTCAATCATGAAAATAAACAATCTGTGGTTTTGTTGTGTGAACTCTCCAAAAATTTGGTTGGGACCTCTGTCTCAAGTTCTTTTTCTGTTGTGCTCACCTTACGAGCTACATCATGCAGTGATCTGATACCACTGTAATTCTACAATGCCTACGTTATGTGTTTCTTTCCTTGTAATATAAAGGAGTGTGAACATAGTCAGGCAGGAGGAGAGAAGTTGAATAGTGAGGAATGGGACGTTTACAAGATAGGGAACCCAAGTAACCAAAGCTCTAATTCAATATCTTTATAACCTGTAGCATTTTTATCATGCTAGCTTTGGTATAGTTCTTACCTGGAAATTTTGTACGGTCACGGACTTGTTGATGCTTCCTGAGTTGTCACTGCAGATGTGAGAAAACTAACATCACTGCATCCTTTCTGAACTTTGGGATTGGATTCCTTGCTGCTTCACATAGGTTGAAGGTAAAAATGTTAAGTTGAGGCAAAAATTTCATCCCGTGCATGCAGGTCTAAAGAGCATTTAAACTGCAGCTCTGTTACCTCTAACTAGTTGGAAAAGTGTTGGAATAAGTTTTGTTTGAAACTTCTACATATTCAAAAAGAATGCTTTTTCTTTTTTGCTGATTGCTTTTATGAAAGAATATCTGAGATAAATCAAAACGGATGGGATATGTTATTTACTACAATGAAGTCTTGTATGTATTACGATTAAACTCCTGTTTGTAGTCTTCTGGGGAAACAGGCTTGTTTTTTCCTTAATGTGCGGGATTTTTTCCTCCATCATTATATTTAAGAAGTCGAAATAGAACATGATAGGTATAAGATTTTTTTCACTGAACACTTGTGTTCACACAGCAATTATTCAGTGGCTGTGTATTTGAGGTAGTAGCCTGACTTGTAATTATGTAGTGTGTCAGTCCTATCAATAGCCTCTTTTCCATGCAAAAAATGTTGCAGACCTCCTCATAGCATTCTCTGTTGGTGTTGATGGAAAATGACACATTTTTAAATAAAAATCCTGCTTTGGTAATTGAACTGTTCATGAAGTGATCAATTGCTATTTTAAATGAGTAAAACCACCAGGTTTTCCTGTTTTTACACGTTACAGCAGGTGTTAAGTATATTGAGTCAGAAAACACAACAATAATAGAGTAAAAGCTGCTCAGCCTCATTTCATAGTGGTGTTTTATGTTGTTTGCCTGGAGTGTTGAATTATCATAGTACTTACCTATCCAAATAGAGGCACAAGACCAAGAGTTTCACTTTGCAAATACGTTAACGTGTTTTTTTATCTGAAATGGTAAATTTTAAATCCTTGTCTTCTGTTTTTTTTTTCCTATATCGGAAGAAAATCCTTTTATGGGATTTTTCTTTATTTTTGAACAAATGTATTGACATTCCCTTCTGTACTTTCCCTAATGTGCATTTTATTTTTTCCCCATAAATTCTGTTGTCTTTGTTATGTCTCAGTCGTTCTCCTGGAGTGAATGTCATGCTGAGTTCCATCTTGCCTCCTACTGAAAAAACAGGGAAGAAAAAAGTAATAATTCCATCTTTTGTTGGTTTTTGTGCTCTCTATACTTCTTCCAAGCTCTTAAGGAGGAGAGAAGAACTCGTTAGACATGGGTGGGGTTTTTTCTTGTTGGGGAAGGGAAGACTTGGATAAAGAGGGGAGGAAGAAAGGAGTGCAGTCTCTTGCCAGACATGAATGATTTTCCCTCTTATGAAGCTGTGGTTCTGCGTTATTACACCACGCAGAGGAAAATCCAATTGAGGATGTTGCTGTTAATTCTCTCTTAGCTTGTCATTTCAGCTTTTTGGATGGCTATAATATATGCTGTGTTTTTAAAACAGTACTTCATTGGAATATTTTTACTGTGTTTTGTTTTGCGTTCTCCCCTGTAAATGGGATAGCTCTTGAAACCCTGCTTGGAGCACAGTCATGCAAACAATTGAAATGGCACCTCTGGAGACAGAAAAGAGCATCTGGGGATGTAAGGGAGGGGCAGGAACCTTTTAAAACACAGCTGCCACTGGCAGAATGGCACCGCAGCTCCACTTTACTCCAAAATTAATTTGTTAAGGAGAACTGCATTAGAGCTTGTTTGCTCTTAAATAGCCCCTGCTATTGAGAAGCCTTCTTTTTAACAGCAACTCCTTCGGCATTTGAATGCAATCACTTACTAGTAATTTTTATACGATTGTGTTGCTCTTTGTTGTTTTATCTTCTGGAAGGAAAGTGGATCTTTGTATTTTTTAGTAGTTATTTCAGCTCAGAGTACATTATTTCTTTTTCTTTAAAGAAATACTCATATGAATGATTGAATTAAAATGTCATCTTGGTCCTTAGTCGTATTATATCTTGTATAGAAAGTTTAAGCTCCGTAATTTGTCTAGATAAAGAATTTTCACTTTTATAACTGACGAGTCTAGAGAGGCAGTCTTCTTGCTAACGTATTTTAGGAGGACCTTGCATTCTTCAAAATCGATGCCTTCTGTTTCAGAACCAGCTTCAGCCCCCACCTAGCCCCAGAGTTACTGCTCAGCCCCCGCGCGAGTGCCCGGGTCCCTTCCCCGCTGCTTTGTGCAGCCTCTCCCCGCGCAGCCCCTGGGGCCATCCCACCCGGCGGCCCTGAGCCTGCTCGGGGCTCTGCGGGGAGGCGAAGGTGGCGAGGACAGCAAGAAAATTCGGGGAGTTCAGACTTGCGTGGCATGCTCTGAGGTGGTAAATGTCAGCACCCGCCTGAAACCAGCTTGTGAAGTGTCCGTGATCTGCCGTGCTGCCTACCTGCTGGAGGCTTGCTGCTTGTGGTGAGATTCCAGCCCTTGGGTTTCAGCATTGGCTAGGTGGTGAAAATGTTTGTTTTCTTGCCCGATTGAACACTACCATCTGTGAGACAGGGTTTGAAAACACTGTTTGTCAGCACTGAAGACAAAATATTTCGTAGCGAGCACATTCATCAATTCCAGCAGAGTTTTCCAAAGTTTTTTCTGAGTGTGAACTTGCTGGCTGCTGGTGCTGCTGGCAGTTTTCCTGTTCGCAGAAGAGTTAAATGGACAACGTGGGGCCTGTTTTATTGCCTTTCAGAGCATAAGAGCCAGCAACAGAATCAACAAGCAGCATGGTAGCCCGTCAGTGTCGCTCAGCCCCGTCTGGGGGGTGCTGAGCAGTGGCAAACAAATTCATTTTACACTAGAAGATCCAGGAGTCTTCCTGAATGCCGTGGTGTTCTGAAGGATTGGGAACAGAAAAGAACACTGAAATATTTTGGAGAAAAACATAAGCCAGCATGTTTCTTATTATGGAGTAAATAGGTACATTATTATTTTTGTCTTGGTGGGCTTTTTAAAGCCAAATGATACTGAACTCGGTGTTTTTCCTCTGTCGTCTTAATGGTGGAACAGTATCTTGGGGAGAGGAAGCCTCATCAAAGAGAAGCTAATAAAAGTGAGTCATTTGAGGCTGTGCATATCGTAGGTCACTTTTGAGAGTCTGTTTTTCTAGTCTTCTATGGAGCTGGAAGTGTCACCCTTGTGGTTTCTTTAATTATGATTTAAGTATCACGTGGATGTGAAGCATTAAAAATTCTAAAGCATCTCTGGGACGGAATATAAAAAAAATATGTGAACACAACTAATCAATGTTGCAGTACTCAGTGGTACTTAAAATATAGGATGACTTTTTGCAAGAATAGGCTCTCATTGAAAAATGCATTTCCTGCTATGTTCCTTCATAAAATTGTAAAGGTGTGAAGGCTTTTTTTTTCGTGGCTTTGCATTGTTAGCTTTGGTAGTGGATTTTTGCACTGCCACAAAGAACTAGTGTAGGAAAAATCTCCACAAGTATGTATTTCAACACAATCTTACTCGTATTTAAGTTTTTTCACACTGGTAATTTACACGGGTTCTCTTTCATAATAATTTGTAGATCAATAATAGGTATATTTCTCTATCTAGTCCTGTCTCGCAGTATGGTGGTCTTTGAGATACTGAGAGAAATGGTCATATGAAGATCTTTCATGATGCTGACTGCCACAGACTTAGGCTCTAATTAGGACTGATTTATGTAAACTAGTCTGACAAGTTCTCAGTTTCCTAATCTCTTGCAGGGAAAGGGAGAGGAAGGGAAAAAAAGAGCCCAGCAGGCTCAAGCTCTTTAAAAAGAGCGCCATACAAATCTGAATTTGCTGACTTTTTAAAGAAAACTACAGGTATTGGAAATGCCACGTTTCTTTAGTTTTTCTTATTAAAAAACATTTTTTTATGGATGTTTTAGATGGAGTTTACTGGTACCTCCACTACAGGAAACGCCAGCATGACTCTTTGCTGTGAAGTGGTGCTCTGCTGAGTATTCACCTTTTCATAGCCTCATTTTTTCCTTATCTCCTGCATGTTCCCATAGCTGTGTTATGGGAATATTGGTATGTTACTTGCATCCGAGAAAGATGTAAGGACTTGCATGAAGGTCTGTGCCTCATCTGTAAGGCAACTGGCACAAGCTTGATGTGGTGAACTGCTTTTCATCAGTCACTCTGATTTCTATAGAGCAGTCATGAAACTAAAGATGTTCTGAAACTTCTTAGACAAGAAATAGGTCTGTTTGATAGAACAATAGTATCAGTATTTTATCCTTTAATACATAGGTTTTCTTCTTCCTACACCAAAGTTGAGTCATATGTACACGTGCTTATCTTTCAGGCAGAGAAACATCATTCTTCTCAACATCATCAGCTTATGGCACCCACAAGACCAAATGTTAGCATATTAATGGCATTTGATAACCAGTAACTACATTTTAGAGGCTTAGCATCTTAGGGGCATAAGTTTTGCTCAGTTAAATGCAAAAATGTGTTTACTTCACTTTATATACACTTTAGTTTATGATGAGATTAACATTCCAGGCAATGTGATTTACCTGTGAAATGCTTAAAATGACATAATCTTCATTCTTAGCTAACTTAAAGCTTTTGGAAACTGTCTTCTGTGCAAAGGTCTAGTTTCTTATAGTGAACTTGAACTTTCTCTTGATGATTACATCTGTTTCTTGTATGTTGTTTCTTAGAAATGAAATCAAAGTTTGCTTCTTGAAGGAGTGAGTAGGGATGAGAGGCGGGAGAATGTTGTCAAAATGCAGTGCTTTTGTAAACCTGGAACGGAAGGGAAGAGGGAAGGAAGAACAGAGGAAATGAGACTTGGTTGATTGGCTTAACATACTAGAGGGGAAGTGGACCATGCTTGGATCTTGGCATTACAGTGGGGTCAAGAATAGTAAGCATATTTAGTGGGAGTTTGGGGGATTTTAGATCTCTAGTAACAAAGGAAGGATGACTTTTTTTTTTCCCTTTAAATCCTTAGTTAATTGATTTCATTCCCCGGTAAGAGAAGTCAATTGAACAAAATGGTGTGGGAGAGGGGAAAAAATTTATGCAGGTGTTTGGTGGCACTATCATATTTCATATTTGTCATGAGAAACAAGTGTTAATATGTTTAATGAAAGCTGTCACAAACACTTTTTCACTTACTAAAACTGGAGTTTTGATAAAGTGAAAAGCATTACTGAGTATGTGCTCTTTTCCTTCTCTTGTCGGGAAAGGAACATTCAGTTTTCTACATTATAACTTTTACACTTCTATTAATATTTTTAGACCAGCTTTCTGAACCAACTATTTAATATTCAGATTGTAACTTCTCATTTTATGGTTATGGAAAGACCTACTATTGCAGTTTCAACAGATACTGCATACGTATTTTGTTTCTAGATTAATCCTTAGGTAGCATTAATAATCTTATGGGCAGTATTTTGTGCAGTTATTGGAGTGGCATTATTACAGTTCTGTCATAAACTATCACAAAAATACCAGGCCAACACATAATAAATATACCGTACTACTTGGTGAATTTGAGATGTTGCTGGTTTAGGGTATACTAAATGTGCCAGAGATACTGCTTTATCTGACAGTGTGAAAGAGATGTGAAGTGACTTTCTGAATTGCAGGGATGTTGTTGGGAATTGGGAGTAATGTACCTGCGGGAGCTGAGTTATTAAAAGCATACACTGCGAAGGTATCTGTTGTGATTAGGTATCTGCTTTAGATTAAAAAACTAATTAAACCCATTTGTTTAAAGATGCCCTAGAACAGACACTGATACATTATACTGGATTTTATTCACTAATACGAAGTTTCCTACCAAAATTCTAATTAACATTTATTTATTTATTACAAATTCTGCGTGGAGGTTAAGTTGATTTATCTAGACATAAAGAGTGATGGCTGTGTGATATAATGGCAAAAGCTATTGTGAAAAACTGACTTCGGGCAGGAGGGGGATGCATCAGGAGGAGGAACAGTTTGCTGTGCTCACTGTGCAGTGGTGTGGCTGGGAATAATCATTAAATGTATGAATGAAAGCAGAGAAGCTTTCTTACCCGTTTATGTGGCTGTTGTCTGGTAGCTACTAGTGTCAACCGTTTGGGAAGGATGTTGTCTAATGGGGGATGGTTCAGAAAGCATCCCTCTGAAACTTTGGAAATAATGCTTCCAGGTGAAAATGTCGAAAAGAGCTCTAGTTAACGTGTTCTAGAAACAGTGGAGGTGTGACTTGATTCCTGTCTGCGTTATGGAAAATACAGATTCTGCAGTGGAGGGGCCTTTGGGCCAGGTAAGAGTGAATTCCACTAAGAGGAAGTAGAAGCTTAAAAACACCAGACTAGGAGTTTCATGTAAGGTTTTTAAGAATGAGGAGTAACTAACCATAGAACAACCTAATGTGTTAGGAAGCAGCAGTTAATTAAGGTAAGTTTTATGAACTGAAGTTGGCCAGAGTTGGGGCTGGAAGATCATTCTGTCCTGATAAATTGTGGCTGTGTGTTGTGAAAGAATGGCATTAAGGGGACTAGTAATACAGCATGGAATCTAATTCTCCTTTCCTTTGGCTCCAGTCGCCTTCTGTCAGAGTAAGTGGTGAGACCTGACCAAGACGATATGGTACTGCTTGGGCTGGCCTCCATTGGCGGGGATATTGGGAAAACTGATACAAAATTTTAGTGGTTTAAAAACAATCAACTTCTGTACCAAAAATAAGTCAAGATCTCAAGGTGGTCCTGAATTGCAGTAAACGCTTCTGGAACATGTTGCTGAAAGCATCCCATGCAGTCTAATATTAGACTCTTTGATATCGCAGTTCTGCGGAGTGATTCTGGAGCACACAGTCGGAGGGTGATGGGGCACAGCGTGGGATGCTGGTGGTGCTGTGGCACTCGGCGGTGGGGAGCTGGAGGAGAACCCCCCCCCGGCTGACTTTGCTGGCAAGTGCTAGAGTGGAGTAGAAGTGTTGCGCAGCCTGTTGTGCACCCACACCAGGAATGCTTCTGTGGATGTGAAAGCAGGTGTCTGCCTTTGGATAATAATCTGAATTCCATGGAGAGGCAAGGGAAGGGGAATAAATCCCAGACTCAACTTCTCTACCACATGCAAAGTTCCCAAGAAACGTGTGCCACCGTGAGTAACGGAGCTTTGGAGATAAAACTAGGAGAGGACCAGAGAATGAGCTGTAGAGGCCTCTTTCTTCCTCTATTGACTCCATTACACCAAGGTTTTAATTTGCTTGGAACATTGGGTTGTATGTTAGAATTATTTTTTTGGTGCAGGCATCATGCCATGTTCAAATGGCATTGGCCAGTATTACCTGTGGTAGGGCTCCCCTCAAGCATATTTTGCGCACGGGCAGCTTTTAGTAGTGTGCAGGGGTGAAGCAGCTGGAGTTAAACTGATGCGTGAGTAGCAATGGAAACTTTTTAATAATTCAGTGTGATACTATAGAAGCAGATATCCGCGGTGGCCAGTATTAGCCATTTTAATGGTTCTCACTCACTTCCTTGCTATATTAGCAATTTAACTGGAGTATTTTTTATTTTAAGTTGTGATGAGATAGGGAGAGAGAGAGGTGGGCAGCAATACCTCAGTAGTTCCGTTTGTGCAGTTTTGGGCTGTGACCTTTAAGGTCTACTCTCTGAGTGAAATGCTGGCATAGATTTTGCCCATGTTATTCCAAGGAGATCCTGCTGAGCTCGTTGTACCTGCTGTGGTGAAGATGGCATCATCTAAACTGGACCCACTGGGCTGAACCCCCTTACTGTTTGCTAGCTGAACTAGTTTGTTTGTTCAGTGTGGTTTTCCTGTTGAATTCCTACCATGTTCAGAAATGCTTATTGGATTTCTTGCTCTACAAGCTATATGCAGCAGAGCTATTAATCTTTTTTACTTGTAGATGCCTAGTAGCTTGTAAAACTTGGTGATAGGTTTTTCCCTTCTGGATTTCCTTTGGTGGATATTTCAGAACCAATATAGAGCCTCCCTAGGAAACCATGAAGTAAAGATTGAAAATCTTGCAGTAATGACACCTGAGGGTTCCTGAATCCAGAATATTTACACCTGGCTTCAAACTTAGTGCAGTGTTTGACCAAGAAAAGCAATGGGTGGGGAAGAGACCAGCTGAATGGAAATGAGATAACTATTTCATGGCTTTTCCTAACTTAAAATGCTTTTTTATTGATGATGCCCTTTATTTTATTCACAGTTGGCAGAAAATGTGAAAACTGTGTAAGAATCTGAGAAGTGGGTGGAGAAAGATGTCTGATGGTGTGATTGAACAGGGTTGTGCTTGGAGAGGTTAGAGGAGGAAAAGACAGACTTGAAAAGGGCATGGCAGATAAAGATGCAACTAGAACAAAAAGAGCAACAAAAGAGAACAAAACAAAAATATGGTCTTCGAAAAGAGCATATTTAGGAAACCATCCTCCTTTAAGCTTAAGTAAATGAAAGTCTCCAGTACTGTACATAGTAATGTATGTAAAACTAATGTATGTAAAACTATTCAAAATCTCCACTCCTAACATCAAAATGCTTTAATGTGTGCGAGCTGGCTGACAAAAAGACTGATATGAAGGACTGCCAGTGTAGAAGAAACCAAGGCAAGTCCCTGTCCCTTACATTTCTCCTGAAATGACAGATAAATAACTTGATTGTCAGTTAGAACTGCTGATGGATCTTTAAAGGTATGCTTTGCACCTGTGACTTAGACTTTTTTTTTTTGTTTTAAATGAGGGCTGTAACTCCTATGTGTCTGTAACTCCTAATATGTCACATAGAACAGCATGTTCTGAAGTAATGCAAATTAACGGAATATATATCAGGCCGTGTAAAGGTTCATCATGTTGAAGTGACTGATGGCACTGTCATGGAAGTTGTGGGACAAGTTTTCTAGCAAGTGCTTAGGTAAAACATGTCATCAAGTGTTCTCAAACCTTGCTTGACGACATGAGGAGAAAGGTAACATCCATCAGTCAACTGCAAACTTCTTAAAGTAGGGTAGCAATTTTAGTTTGTTCTGGGATTTATATTCCTGTTGTTATAAAGGATCAAAATTTCAGCAAATAGGTCTTGGAGGAGAAAACTCTCTGCCAGTGAAACTTTGTTTCCACACATTGAGAATTAAAGGAAATTGCTGTAGTGGACAGTTTAAAAAATACTACCTGTTTTGACAATGTACCTGAAAACATTCATGTCTGGCACTGTTTTGTGTGCCTTATCCCCATTGCCGATAATGAAATTTATTTCTGCTCTATTCCTCTGTCTGATGTTTTGCAGCAAAGGTCTGTTTAACCATGTGGTTACTCAGAGCTAAGGAAACTGAGCAAGCTCCTACTAATCATTTCTGTGATGATTTCTTCTAGCTTCCCGCAACTGAATGCGGTATTTTTCAGGTGTTTCTGTTTTTTTTGTCTGTTTATGCTCTTTGAAATCTAACATCCCATGGCAGTGAGATCCACAATTTAATCATGGTTAGTTGCCGGGGGGGGGAATACTTCTATTTGGCTGTTCTTAAACTTAGTCTGGTCAACTTTTGATTATTTTTTTTAAACCCTTTATTTTGAAATATCGTAACTGGTTTTTAACTCATTGCATCTCTCCCAGTCATGACTTTAAAAGCCTCATACTCAGTCTGTCTTCGGCTGTTTTTCCTCCAGCCTGAAGAATTCTATAATGGAGCCAGTCTGCACCTATGCTTCATCCTTAATCTTCTGTGTGTCACCTCAATTTGTCCTTTCTCTTTGGGGGAGTGGTGGTTACAACTGCATGCAGCATTTAAGATGAGATCACATTGTTTGCGTATAGTGTGGCGTAACGTATTTCTGTGCTTGGTCCCTATTCCTTTCCAAGTGACCTTTAGTATTTTGTTTTGTCTCATTGATTTCTGCTGAGCACTAAGCTGACATTTTGAAATCCTGGTGGATGGTACTTCACAATCACTTTTTCCGGAGTAGCAGTAGCTGATATAGAATTTATCATTAGTTCTGTAGTTAGGGTTGTTTTTCCTCCTTTCTGTTCTTCATATCTATCAATCTTGAATTTCACCTAACACATCGTGGTGGAAGCCTATGGTGTCAGGAAAGCCTTCTACTGCTCTTCAACATTGGTTTTTAGCCAGGACTTTTCTGAATCTCTGTTGGCAAATGTTGTCAACTTATTCACCTCTCTTTTCCTGACCACATTTAGAGGGTGTTAAGCAATATAACTGCACCCACCACTGCTGTAAATCCTTTTTCATTCTACAAGTTTTAATCGATTCCTACTGACAGCTTAAGAAAAAAGGTTGAATTTTAGTAGTTGAATTTAAGAGCTTTGTTTAGGAGCCTAGTTAAAGGCTTTGAAAATCCACTTAAATTGTTTCAGGTGGGTTAGCGTTGTGTACACACTGCTCTTCACAGAACTGTCACAGACATGCAAGCTATGATTTACTTCTGCAGAAATTATTTGGCGACCTCTGTGATTAGAACTCCATTAAGTTTTTCACAGATCATTGTGTTTAGTCCATCTGTACAAGGGAATTAGGTAGCAGGTCCAAGACAGAAATGCTGACTGATTACAGGGAACTCAGTGTTTTGGGAGGCTTATGCTTTTGTCTGCTGCCAGTAAAACCCAACTCCAGGAAAAGGCTATGTGTTAGTGCTGTTGTGTACCTAGTATTTAGGGAAGAGGGTAAAAGCATTTGTAGTGACACGTCTCATGAGATTTATCTTTAAAGTGCTTGGCTGCTTTCAGTGGACAGAAAAGTAGTCTTGTCCTTTTAGCTTTCATAGGGATTAGCAGCCATTTACAAATGTTGTATTTCTTGACTTGGTCTATACTGTATGTTTTGAACAATCTGGAGTTACTTGTACCTCTAGATAAGATCTGTATGAATGAAATTGTTTTAGTTTCTCTGTGTGCATGTGTGTACATCCATGAAACCAAGGGGAACTGAAGAAGCGTTAGGTTTAATACACCAGTTGTCAGGAGGCTAAGTGGAATCTAGTTGAATTGATTTAAAAGTAGCTGTGTCTCAGGGTACCGTATATTTGTGGGCTCAGTGTTTTTCTCATGTTTCTCTAACGTAAATAGTTATCATTGAATTTGAGAATTGCATGGGAGTATGCTGAAGCATGTCCCACTTCTCTCATACTGGTCTTAAGCCAAACATCCATACACATGTTTGTGTATACAATATATGTATACAATATTTATAAATACATGATGCCTATTAAAAATATAGATATGCATGTATTAACCAGGTATAAATGCCTGATGTGCAGCAGTAAAAACCTGGAAAGTAAGAAATTTGCCAGTTAGAAACTTGTTTTGTTTTGAGACACGTGAATTTAAGATCCCATGAAATAACAAGCTGCGTCTACTGAAAACTACTGTGTCTTGGCCTTGCAGCTTAAACTCAACCAGTGCAGAGCTGTTTAACAGTTCTCCAGTCCATTCTTAAGCTGCCAAGCTGACGTGGTTCCTCAGATTGCCCTAAATGGTGGGTATTTGCTTGAGGTCATTCTCTTAAAAACATTTTTGATAATCTTCTGCAACTTCTGAGTAGGCACTTAATCTAGGAAACCTGTTTATCTTAGATATGTAGCGTATATGCATATATAACATCCAGATCTTGCTGAGTGATGCTGTGTAGGAATTTTTAGGGGGAGGTATCTGGAAGGAATGAAACCATGATTTATAGTATATTCCAGAATGACATGCACAACAGTATAATATATATTATTTTTGGTTATATGTTGTTTTCCCGTGCTATTGTGAGACTACTTATGCATAGCTGAAGTTAGTAAACAAAAGTTGTGGTATCTGAGAAGGTTAGGTGCAGGAGGGAAGGCAAGTAGGTTCAAGATACTGCGTCCAAGCAGCTAGAGAAGATGTGCCAGAGATAAACACAGTATGCAAAGTATTTTTAAACTGTGAATGTTGTTATAAACATCTTAATCCTGAAGAACCAGAAAGGATGTTAAAAAATAGTTTTATTGTCATTGACACGGCCACGTATCGTAAACTTAGTGGTCACCTTCATCTATTCTTGCTTATTAACAGAAGGAGTGGGAGAGCAATACAAATGGTAGCTGTCCCTTCTCTTAAAATCCAGAGGGAGTTTATGTTCAGGGACATAAATTTTCCTTACAAACCATACGTGGTATCCCAACTGATGTTTATAATACTTACAGATGACAGCAGGCTGATAAGCCATGCAGCTGTGTAAGAAAGGCTTTTATTTTAGCCAGGGCTTTTAAATTATGTTTGACCATGTAGTTTGTGGGTTGATACTGTATAGTGAGCTAAAATTGGGAGTTTGCTGTTTTCTTTGGAAGGACTTGATGAAATACAAAGCTCTCCCTTGAGGTTTCTGTTCTTCTTGCCACGTTTGCTAATTGAGAAGAGTTTTTTTGGGATGCCAGACAATGGCTTTTCCCATGAGGTCTATTTACTTCCTGCTGGCTTGCTTGTATTGTTAAGAAGTGGTTGTGTAAGGTACTTATGCTTCAGGATTCAGGGCTGTAAGTACCTGTTTGAACTGGAGAGAAATCATCATGGAAAGGCTTCTTTATATCTGTGAGATAAAAAGAACTAAGTGGTGACTTGGCTTTACCGCTTAATGCTGTGCCTCTGGTGTGTCTCTTAAGAGTTTTTTGTGGTAAAACGTATAGAAGATTTTGCATCACTGTGCCCACTATTGTTTGTCTTATAACTAGCAGTATGTGTTGTCTCATACAGGAATGGCCGAGTGTTGGTATATTATCAGCATTATGTGATTCCGATCCTTAATGGTATCAGCAAGGGGCTGATGTACATTTCCAGAGTGTTAGTTTATCTGTGAGGCTCCCAGCTAAAGATTCCCAGCTTTAGGAATACTATGGAAGAGGTACTTACACTTTTGAAAAATGACAAGTGGATTTCAAACCCTTCAGTCTGTCAACAGTGAGAAGATGGTATTTTTAACAGTGCATTTAAAGCTTTGTGCTTAGTGTTAAGTTCTGTGTAGGGATACTACATGCACGAAAATGTATGCTACTTCTAGAAGCTTTTCTTATTTCAGCTGATACATGGATAGTGGAGAAAGATGATTTGGTGTGGAAAGCACTTGACACATTGAGTTCATTGTTCACTTGCAGTATACTGAATTTTTTTCTGAAAATCATTTGCCTACTAAACAAGATTTTAATTGCAAATTTGGATATTTTTTCAGTATCTCAGCATTCATATACAGTGTTTCAGGAGGCCTGTCTGTATAAAACTCAAATTTTAGTTTTTGGCAACTTATGTAATGCACAGAGAAAACAGAATGATCCAGACAAAATGTCCTCAAACTTTCAGAGGTATTCTGTTGTTCTGTCTTGAAGACCGTGCTCGTACAGAGTTGTGAACTGTGTCAAAGAATATAATCCACTTACTAGAAGAAAGATTAATTGAGTAGTACAGCTTGTCATTATTTTTCCAGTTTCCACATAGCAGCCAAATGGAGCTTTCAAATTCTGGTGTGTGAAGACAGTGCCTGAAGATATTTTTCACGTGTGTTCTGGCTGCCTGAAGTAAGAGGGACGTTAGAGCACAGTACCTATTTAAACCGCGTATCTGAAATTTATAATTATACGGAGGCATCTGTAATGCAACGGCAGATTCCAGAGGTTGTTTGTGGGAACAGTAGATACTGGAAGAATGGCAGTCTATCACTTCGGAAATAAAAAAGAGAATAGTATTAGTGCAGTGCTAGTCAATGCTCTAGTTCATGGATGCATTTGTTATTAGTAGTGAGGTGAAACCAAATGCTGTAGTTGTCAAGGGTAGCAGGTAGCAGTTGATTTTTTTTTCTTTTTAGGAGAAAAAATTTGAATGAAAATCACCCGTCAGAAACTATAAAATGTCTGTATACTTGTTAGCTGTACTTGCTTCCATATTTTTTCAAAATCTTAAAAATCTAATGTTCTTTTCCCTTCTTCCTATCTCCGAATTAACTTTGGAATTACTTGTTTATGAAGAATAAACTTGTTAAACATGGCCATCTTAGATGGAAGGTCCCTTTTAAAAATATTTTTAATTGTTTATTAGAGTCTGAGATATCAAGAAACTTCCATTTAGTTCAAATTGGATGAATTTTTGTACCATAACTGCCAAGCAGGGTGTCTTGTACCATATAAATGTTGCTGTGTTTTATGACGAAAATGCTTACCAGCAGAAAGGTATCATGCTGGGATCTCTTTGAGCATCCCTGGATGCATAATACATCCTACAGCAACAGAATTAAAATTCTAAGGTTAATTTTCCATTGATATTGATGGACCTTTTGTAATCTCAGCTGAGAGTGATGAGGCTCTGTTTCCATATTTTGCGGGGCTTATAGCCAGTCAATACATTTTATTGGGCAGCAGAATGGAATTTCAATGTTACCTAAAGCACTGACTTAACAGCAATTTTTCCCATTGAGCTTCTGCAAAGATATTACGCTTGCTTCCAAAATTGCACTGTTGATGGTGGTGACCTCAGTGAGAATTAGCACGCTGGTAAAAATCTTTGCCTGAGAGCTGTACTGTGCGTGGTCTCTGGACTTGCTCTCAGTTCAGTGTATCTTTGCTTAAACTCTTCAGTACTGCTTCCCAAGGTTTATGGCAAGCTTTGATGTCCTAGGGAAGTCTGGGTTTTGATTCTTCAGGATCAAAACTGCAGTTAAATTTCTCTAACGCACCCCTGTGCTTGTAGGAAAATTACAGTTCTTTCCTTAGAAAAAAAGAAAAAGGGACTAAGGAGAAAGTTTGTGGAGAAAAGGGTTTAGTTCTTACTTTTTACAATGTTTTATGTATATAAAATACATAATCTTTATTTTCTTCTGTGATTGGTGAGTAAAGACAAAGGAAAGATTTCCCAACTGTATTAATTATATAGGTTCTATACCTGTATTAATGTATGTCCTTAGTATAGGATATGTGTAACTGAGAACTGTGTTTAAGTAGCATGATACTTGCTTCTCTTTCATCCCAAGTAACTTTTATTAGAGCTGACGGGATTATTTGCATAAATAAAAAGACTGTGGAATTGGGAATGAGAATAGCTGTGTTGATGGAAATCTGTTTCATTAGGTTGCTTGCTAGTGTGTGGAATCTCATTGAAATCTTCTCCATGAATTCCGTGTTGTCCAGCTTTTTTGCATTGTCCTGCAAGTTCTCTGAAAACTTTATCCTCCTGGTAGTTTGGCAATATACTTCTCTCACTACTTACTCTTGGAAACAGTTGCCATATCTATATATGTAATTAACTTGAATATATCAGCCTTGGTGAAGATGAGGTGAAGTATGCTGGAAAACAGTCTGTTGCCTGTGTTCACTGGTATCTACCTGAGTCCTATACATAACTCAAGGAAAGTCCCAGACAGGTTTTCAGCAGTCGCCCAAAAGGCGGTGAGTGGAACAGTTGTACAAGCATGATAAAGATGCTGAGAATGCACCGAGCTGCAGTAGCTGATCAAGTTTTGCGAAGAATGTGTTTGCCTCAGTGTACATACTTGGCTTTCTAAATGGCCTTTTTTGATCATGAGGAGCAGCTGCCCAGACTTTTCCAAGGTCCGAGACGTGAGGTGTCTGCTCTCACCGATCCTTGGGTCTCATGGGGAGAGCTGCCATCCTTCGGAACTGTGAAGGCTGTGCGAGGCTTGTGCTGGCTAGGCAAGGCTGCTCCTTCCAGAATGAGTGGAAACCAACAAGTTTTAGCATTGAGCCGTCCTGGTGTAAGGCTGTCTCTTAACTAGTGAAGGCTTAAAAATCTATCTTACGGGCTGGTTGCCCAACCGTTGCTTACTGCGTGCAGAGTTTCATGCATCTTTTGGCAAAGTTTCTGGTGTTTGAGACTGCTATGTTGTCCTTGTATAATTGAGAGCAGTAATTTCTACATTCTTCTGTGAAGAAAAAATACTAATTGGAGAAAGCTTTACTGCGAGTTTACTTGCAGATTAGTAGAGCAAATACACCAGATGTGTCACAGATTTGTAACACGTGAATTCTGAAGTACCAGAAGCATGTACTCCATCTAGCAAATGTTGGGGTTGGAGATGATGTGGGGTTTGCGGACTGTTGCCCAGTGGTGTTCCTGACTGCTGCCTGGCTGGCAGCAAAAGCTCAGCTACAACGGTCTGTACTTCACGTAAAATGCTGTTGCCAAGATTATACATTTTCATAATGCAGCCGTTTGCTAATGGGTCTCAACGTCAACAGTTTGAAACATTCAGTACTCAAGACACACGATCAAAGTCTTGTGGCGTCGTGAGTTGTCCTGTGTCAGTGGGCCTGAAGCAGCGGGCTGTGCGTGTGTGTTGGCAAGTGCAGGCCAGTGTGACTTGGCTTAATCTAGTCGTCTTTACGTGCAGACTGAATCCTAGCTATGTGAGCTGGTGTGAGCTGTCAGCACACAGGCAGAGCAGTGGGTACTTGGTAACTTGGTAAGACCTTGTGACTGAGTCCGGAGTAAAGCCCTTAATGTTTCAGTCAAAATATTTTGCTGTTAATACAGGTGCATTTGAAAGAACAGAAGGCACTGGCTCTGATTTTTTTTGTACAAATTGATGCTCTGCATATCCGAATGATTGGATAACATAAGCAATTTCAGGAAAATCAGTTCTGCAAAATACTGTAGCCTCTGGAAAGGTACTTTCCAGCTCTTGGAGAGGAGGAGAAAGGGGACTGTGGCTAAAAGCAACATAGAACAAGTGACAGCTGGTGTATGTACAGGGAGGGGAAGGAAGAATTTTGCTTTTGGGTCTATGCGAAAGCTTTTGAGAACAAGAAGCATATATAAATGTGCATGAAGTATATCACTTCCTTTTTATTAACATTTACGTGCAAATTACTTAGTGAGCCATGTAGTTGAAGTCCAATTTTGAGAACTCTCTTTGCATTTAAGCCAGAACTTAAGAACTGCTGTTGGCCTCCTCATCACAAGTGGTCCCTCATGGTCTCGCATAAGTCCCTAAATTAGTCACTATATTTAATCTTGGATTTCCTGACACTTAACAGACTTCATAAGGAAATGAAACATTCTGACTTTTGGAGAAAGGTCAGCAAAGCCCTGAGAATGGTAGTTCATATTGCTTTGTCCAATACATTATGCTGCTATTAGGGAAACTTCAAAAGGGACGCATATGTTCCATGCAGAGCTAGCAGGTTGTGTTGAAGTACTCGGTACAGCCTGCTTACAGACATGTGCAGATCTTGATCAGTGATGTTACTTTAGTTATCTAACATCATATGTACCATACAAGCTGTGCTCTAGGCAAGAACTGGTTTGCATAATATGCTGAAATGCTACGATTATCTAGTTGGATCAAAAGGGAAATGTTGCTAGCATGAAACAGGAAGTAATCAACCCTTCTACTAGTAATTTGTGATTTGTATGATGCAAAAATTGGGACAGAAAAGCAGGACTATTTAAATGTATAGGAAGCTAAAACCAGAATGAGTTATTAAAAGCCATCACCTCTGCCTGTCCAGGCTAGGAAGTGTGAGATCCAACAGGCAGCTGGGGTATGGTAGGACAAGATAAAACCACCAAATTATCCTGCTTGTGGCCTAGGAAGAGGATAATTTTTTAATTACACAGTGCAAAATTGAGGTATAGTTGGATTAAATACAAGAATATATTGTGCATAAACGATTATATTTGCATGCAAGGGAAGCTTTTTGAAACTTTGCTTCCATCTACTATTTGGAAATGACTTCCTGGGGGTCCTCAAGATTCCTGAGCAGTAAAAATAAGCAGTAGTGGATGCAGGCATAATAGGACTGTTGTAGAGATCCTAAAGACTTCAACACCTGTCCTTTTATATAAATAAATATATAAAATATAAATATAAAATGTGTGTGCATGTGTATATATACATATACAATTGCTAATAGTCTTTAAACTGCATTTTTCTTTACAATACAGACTTGATATTATGTCTC
This sequence comes from Anseranas semipalmata, assembly GCA_013399115.1. Classification (NCBI taxonomy): domain Eukaryota; kingdom Metazoa; phylum Chordata; class Aves; order Anseriformes; family Anseranatidae; genus Anseranas; species Anseranas semipalmata. Next base: position 204,341 of record VXAA01007403.1, on the reverse strand, counting down.
TTTAACATGAATCATCTGCCTAAATCTGACTTATTTTTGTCTGTGGAGTGCATGTTGATACAGTAGAGTTTTCATTTTAGCGTTTCATAGACTTTTTACAAAGAAGCAATTCAAAGCCCAGCACTGGCTGTCTGCTTTAATGGAATGCGTCAGTTTAGGCAATTTCCTGTTGCATGGAGAGAAACCTTAAGTAGCTTTACTGAATGTGACAGGAGACGTACGCAAAAAGCAAATTATTTAGTAGTTTGGAACAAGGCATTATGTTGCTTTGGAAGATTTGACTGAGCGACATGTTACATAACAGGTAATTCTGTAGAGTATTAAATGTCAGTTCTGGGCAATTACAAACAAAAAAGCAGTTTTCTTGTGCCTTTAATGCATTTGATTATTAGGCAGATCAGACAAGACTCTTGACACTGCATTGTCCTATTCCTGTCCAATTTCTCCTCTGGGAATGGAGAAGCAAGGTATTGTGATATAGGAAAGTGCACCCTTTTAGGTAGTGCTTTAGTATCAGTATCTCCATTCTTCATGACTTGGCTGCAATACAGTCCCTTTTAATGGTGGGCCTGTTTACAGCTTCAGCTGTCACAGCACTAGGTTGCTTTTGAACTGGGCTTTTGTTACTTCTGTTACTCCTTCTGTGAATGTATATTGCATTAACTTATTTCCAGTGTGGAGATTTAGAGGATTTTTTTTAATAAAATGACTGAATGCCACTTGTGAATGGCTTGGTTAAACAGCAGCTAGTAATTTGCAAGAATTGAAGAGTTTTAAATATCAAAGTTGTGGAGGGTTTCCTTCACGTATGAGTTGTAAGCAAGAGTGGTCCATTGAAATGGAGAGTTGGGGCGGAACAGGGAAAATGCCCTTAGCCTGCGGCTGGCCTTGAGGGAATTAGCTGCAGCACAACAGTCCATTTATAGAATTAAAATGAACAAACGAGCAGTAAAAGGTGTCATAGGGATAAAAGCATCACAGTAACTACAGCGAAACACTGCGTTTGCTGGTGGAACGCACAGGATGCGACACGTTTTGCCACCTCTTTTTGTTTAAATCCTAGCTAGAAAGTTAAAGCTCTCATTTGGTCTTGTGTGTCCAAAGATTTGCTAAATGTTAACATTTTGAGGTTAATGGAAAACTTGAGTTTGAGAGAGGTTTCGTCAAAAGGTGTTTTCTGTTTTTCTTTTTTCCTGCTAGGAAAAGATTACTCTAGGGGTAAACACTGTGCTATTTATTCATGTTTTTTCATAGAGATCCACTGCAGTGTGACTGCTCAGAGGTAATGTTGCGGTCATCTGTTACAAATCATTTTTGTTTGAGAATTACTTCAGTGCACATGGCATGAATTTCTTTAATTGAAAAAGTGGCCAGCTTCATCTTCCCCTTCCTTGTGTAAGTTTGAGCACTTGCATGGTAATTGTATAGGTGCATGAAAGATGCATGCTATAGCAAGGAAAACTAGTATTTGAAGAAAATTAAAAACACAGATGTTTGTTCACTCTGAATTATTTATCTTTTTTTTTTTNTATTTTTTTTTTTTTTTTTTTTTTTTTTTTTTTTAAATGATGCAAACACAAAATGGGATGGTGCCAGCCTTTAAGATCAAAGGCGAAGAAGGCTAACAATATACCGGGCTGCTTTAGGGTATCACCACCAGGTCAAGGGAGCTGATCCTTCCCCTTTGCTCTGCACTGGTGAGGCCCCACCTGGAGTGCTGGGCCCAGTGCTTGGGCCCTCTGGTGCAAGAGAGAGGTGGACATACTGGGGAGAGTGAGAGTCCAGTGAAGGGCCAGAAAAAAGATGTTTAAGGGAGAGGAGCTCCTCTCCTGTGAGGAGAGGCTGAGGGAGCTGGGACTATTCAGCCCGGAGAAGAGGAGGCTGGGGGGGAGGGAATCTCATCAATGTCTATACGTACCTGAAGGGAGGGTGCAAAGAAGACGGAGCCAGGCTCTTTTCAGTGGTGCCCAGTGCCAGGACAAGCAGCAGTGGGCACAAACTGGCACGCGAGAGGTTCCCTCTGAGCATCAAGGGTCACTTTACTGTGTGGGTGACGGAGCACTGGCACAGGTTGCCCAGAGAGGCTGTGGAGTCTCCCTGCTTGGAGATCTTCAAAAGCTGCCTGGACACGGTCCTGGGCAGCCTGCTCTGGTGGCCCTGCTTGTGCAGGGGTTGGACCAGATGACGTCCGGAGGTCCCTGCCAACCTCATCCCATGTGTGATTGCAGAACTGTGTTTTGTTGTCAGTTACGTTGAGTCATTAGAAGAGGAGAGACTTGGCGTTCTGTTTGCGTTTGCTACCATGACGCGAATACCAGCTTGGAGAAGTAGCGCTTTTCCAAGGAAGGGAAAGGAGTCATCCTTCTTCCTATCCACTCCCATTTTAAAAAGGTTGAAATTACCTTATTTGGCCTAATTTAAGATTATGCTACATGATGTTCCTTTTTAAAATGGGAGTCTTAGTCTGTGGTTTCATTAAGGAAAGGATTCCCAGCTCTTGATCCAAGAGTACCAAAGCAGGCAAAGTAAATGCAGGAGTGGGAGTTTTGAGTATGTAACATGCAATGTGTGTGTCCTGCTGTTCCTTTAGAGCAGCAGGGGGTGGGGGTGGTTGTACTGACAGTCGTACAGGGAGCTATTTGGGAAGGCAGAGTTAAGAACTTCATGAAATGGTAGAATGTATGGCACTCCTTGATTGTTTTGGTCTTCTTTTTCCTGTTAGGTGTGTTATAACATTAAAGCTGCTGCTTTGGTTAGAACTGGGGAAGGGAGCATAATAGTTAGTGTTTTTTTTCAACCTGATCAGTTACTTTGCTTTAAGCTCTCTGGAAAATAATGGGAAGAGAACTGTCTGCACCATTACTAACTTAAGATGATATAAAGGAGAGAGAGATTTCCTGTGTTTTTCTTTATCTTTTGCTGTGTCATAGAAGTTCAAGAAAGGAAAAAGAGTTGCACAGATCTTGACCTTGTCTAACGTGTAAAAGTTTTTTTGATATTCATGTGCTTCCCTCCTTTTCCTCTTAATACTTTTCTCTGGCAGTCTAGAAACATTTTGAAACCTGAACTGTGATGAGTTCTAGCCATTTAGTACGTGTAGTTTGAATAAATGCGAAGTACATTCATAGAGCACAGTAAACAGCTTGCTATAGGAAGGACTTATTAAGATAACTAGTAGATCATGCCTGAAGTAACATATCTCACCATTCCTGTTAGTTTTGAACAATTTTGGCTCTGTGGATACACCTGCTGAGCATCTGTTCTGCATCTGTGTCACCTGCCTCTAAAAAGTAGTTTGCTCTTCCTGTGAGCAAGGTGGGAAAATATAAATTGTTCTGAACCCAATGCCTTCTAAAAACTTCCATAGAAAACAACTTGGAGGCTGAACATCAATTCTGTAAACTAAGATGACTATTAAAATGGCACGGAATATGTACGAAGCCTTATGAAACTTGACTTCCAGATATCATGATTCACTGTTATCCCATTACGGTTGCAGGAGGAATAATATTGTTCCTTAACATGTAGGGAAAGATGAGGTAAATTGTCTTTCGGCTTTATGTAGCAGCCAGTACTATGGAACTGTAACTTGCTACTGCTCTGGTTAACACTTGAGAGGTTAAATGAGATATTGTTTGATATAACATAAATATTTCAAAGGTAGGCAGGGGATTCATACTGCTTCTAGTTCAGCTACAATTCCCAATAGTGCCTTTTTGCATTCTTGTGGCTATCTAAATCTGTCAGCTCAAACTCTGCCAGAAACTTCAACTAAACAAAAATCAGTTTTGTTTCTTTTGACATACTTGTTTATAATAACTACACCATTGCTTCTGTAAAAGGATCCAAGTTGTTTTTTAACACTAAAATCTCTCAATTAAAAAAAAAAAGGATTTGATGCATTTTTTTATAATTGTACCACATGTTCATGATTTATGGTAACACGAATAGTGAGGAAGAAAAATGCTGCTGTTGTGTGACTAGGGCTTGAGTGATGCATATGGCATAGCAGTTAATTTTGTAAACACTTCAAGAGTGTTTTAAAGATGTTCATAAACTTGGTCTTTTGCAGCCAGCTTATTCCTCATTAAAAATAAGTCCTGCATTTCCCCAAGAATAATCTGCAATAATGAATTTATTGAAGTAAATTTCTAGCATCTGTCATGGCTTTTATAATTAGAGGCATTCTTACTGTCTGGATTTTTATGCGTACTTAGTTGTATAACTTGGATAACTTCTAATTTCTTCTCTAGAGGTCTCCTTCAAATGTCCCGATTGTAGATGCGCCAGGCTTTGTCTGTAATCCCTATAGCATTTTAATGTCTTTGTCACTCTTCCCTCCCCTTCCCTGCTGCTCATCCTGAGCAGTGACCTGGAGGTCTGAGCCTCCAAAGTCCTTGCCGTAGGAGGCTTCTGAGCTGGAACGCATAGATGTCACAAGGAGGGTGATGTGAACTAAAAATGTTGTAGTACTGCCACAAGTGTGGTCCCAATTGGTCCTAAATTACAGCAGGCTCTTCAACATGGTGGTACTCTTAAGAGCTTGTGAACATAAATGTTTCTGCGTCTGCAAAGGATGGTTACAGTTTGGGGGAGCGCTTCTTCAGAGGCCTTGGATCACAGCTATGCTCTGGATGATCAATAAGTGGCATGGTCTTTTTAGAACCAACCTAAAGACTTCAAAGTTGCATTCAAAATTAAGCAATACATTTTAGTAGCAACACAAGTTCCAATTATTAAGCTTACTTAGAAGCTAGTGCCTGAACTCCTAACTGTGCAGCACGTAAGCCATTTATTGTCAAGGTAAAGGGCGAGTCTGAGGAAAGCCTTTATCCACTCTTGGAGGAAGCCTTTTTGTTTCTCTGAGCTGTGGCTGCAGTGCTTCCAGGCGGAGCAGCCACCTGTGCCAGATGCATGCTGCTTTTTCCCCATGGAAGCGCTGGTCCTTGGGATGTGCTTTGGCAGAACCAGGCCACCTTCAGATTCCAGGCCCAAGGGTGGTCAAAGTTACAGCTAGCTGTAATTTCTCTGTTGTGGTAGCTGTCTTGTCCAGCCCTATGCCCTTTATGCTATAAGGGGCAATTACTTATTCAGAGACCAGAAGTTTCCTTCACTTCAAACTTCTGACACATTGATGAAATTGAACTCAGATTTTTCCCCCTCAGTTTGTATATACCAGCTAGATAGGGAGTAGTGGGTAGATATGACTTCTGCTTGCTCCAGGAGTAGTTCCCTAGATACTTCTCCTTTGTTGCCTAAATTAAGGAAACTTCCAGAAAATACACATTTTTTGCTCCTTCTCAAATAGACACAAAAGGACTGAAGCATGTTCCATGGTGTCAGTGCTTCTTATGCGAGTCCCAAAGGGGGAAAAGCCTGATCTTCCACGCTAATTCTTTTTTGTTCGTTGTTTTTCTTCCCTCCTTGAATCCTTTTCTATTCCAGAGTCTTATCTCTGTGGCTCCCAGCATGGTGGCTGTGGGGAGTTCTTGGAGGATTATTGTTTTAACTAGGTAAACTTGTTTCAGAACATCTTTAGCCTTGTTTATTTCAAGAGCTGGGGAGAGCTCACGTGGCTTTTGAAACTGCTCCAGCTGAAGTATAGTGTGGTAATTTATAACAAACATAGGTAGCTTTGGTATGGCTGTGAAGATAAACATAAAGGTAAATGCGCTTTCTTTAATTACACTTTGTTAGCTCAGATGTCTTAACCAACTTCCTATCTTAAACACAGTAATATTCCCTAATGTCCCATAAATTAAAAAGATGCTAAAATATTTTTGTCACACCTATAATTTAAAAAAAAAAAGTTACTCAGTTTTTATATTTTGACTAGACAGCATTAAGTAAGACTGTAGACTTTTCCATGACAATCTTACCTGAGCAGAAGATACTCAATGTCGCAGAATCCTGTTACAGATATGAGCACCCAGAGGTAAATCTCTCAAAAGCTTATTTAGGTTGTGCTATAACTTGCTGCATAACTTGCTAAAAGCTATAATATGAATAAGAAATACTTCCCTATGCAAGGAGTCTAAGGCTGCATGGTGCTAAAAGCATCCGCTCTGCCTGGCTGTCACTTGGCTAATTTCACAAACAGCCATAGTGCAGTCACATTTCATATTTTAGAATCCTTCGGTCTTTTAGTTAAGTATTGATTTGAACTTTCAGCTCTGCCATCTCCTCTCCACTATGCACTCATTTTTGAGAGAACAGTAAGAAAACCCAAAGTACACAAGCTCTTCCTTGAAATGGTGAGGTAGGAGAGAGGATAACTTTTACTTTATAGTTTGTTTAATGTATTTAAAGCCTGTCAGTGCATAGCAAGGACATGTTTGGTATGTTATTTAATTTTTTTCAGCTTTCTGGTCCCACAATACAAAAACACTGTGGTACTAAGTCAGTTCATAAGTGCTTAGGGAGTTCATTCAAGTGTTTCTGCAAGTACTGCAGTGGTTACAGAAGTGTTTGAAGTTGGGTTCAATTTTCTTTTTTCACAGCACCTCTTACTCTGTATATAGGAAGTGTCACTTTTCAGAAAAGTCACAAAGCAGTTATGTGGATTACTTAATAACAAAGATTTTAACTAATAAGGAGTTATTTACAAATTCAGGGAACATAAGAATAACTTCCTTGTACCATATTTCCTTGACTGTTCTGTAACCTTCAGGCAAAAGACCATTTACTTAGAGTACTGCAAATATGGTCTGTGCCAACAATGTTTTAAAAAATGGCTGGCCTAATGCCAGCACCATTATCCTGTCATTATTCTGACAATAAAGAAATGCAGATGTGCCCCAGTTAATACTGTCTGAAACACTGAGGAATTAAGAACGATCAAAGTACATCTGATAGGATTTTGGCACAACCCTATCTCAGGGGAATCTGGAGAGGAGGGTGCGGTTGGTTCAGCTCCCTTTTACATCAGCCCATTGTATTCTCAACAATGCTGGCACATCCATGTTGATAGTGGAGTTGGAGCTAGTGGCAAAAATGGGCTTTTTCAGGTATGAAATTCATAATTTTTTGAAAATGGTGTTTTATAAAATGGGAGGCTTTCCTCCAAAGCACTTTGGTTTGAAATGCTGTATGCTTGTTACTACTTCTTCCCAAATGTGCTAGCATTATAATAAATGGGAAATGGGGAAATGTTCTCAGCAATGCTGGGGGCTTAGACATCTTTGCAGTAACCTTTGTTCTCTCTTCTGAGATTCTGGCAGACATTAGTACTAGAACTCTGAGGCTTTTCAGGCGCTGCACTCTGCAGGGGCCCCAGCAGGGCTACGGAGGAGCAAAGGAGATATATGGGAGGCCAGGTAGACTTCAGTGGGAGGAAAAAAAATCCCAAGGCCTGAGAAATGGTGAAATTGAAAAGTTTTTCAATTTTTATGGATTGGTATTTTCCTACAGAAAAATACTCCTTTGGAATTTTTCAGATTTAAGTAAGATTTGGAATAGAAGCTACTTAATCCTTCTTAGATGCTTAGGAAACCTTGCTGTTAGGCAATAAATTTTGGACTGATACCTATTTCATAATGACTTTTATTGGTATAAATTATATTTAACTTTTGAGATAAATATCCAATGAGTGCTGAGTAACACTTTGATTACTTCAGGAGTCCTTCCCTTGCCATTTTGTTGTGTCTTGAAATTACCCTGTGTAGAGACCTAATGGCATGCATCCAACTCTGAGAAATACTGTGAAGAATGTGTAACTCCTGGGGGCAGTAGTAAAGAAAATTTCGGCCATTTTCAATCTCTTAAGAGTTTTAAGATCAGACTGTCTCAAACTTCCATAATTGTTTTCTCTCATGTCTGCATAACAGTTTATACTACTGTTTTATACTACTTCCAATTTGTTACAGAGATGGTGTCGGTTAACTTTCTGTAGACCAGGGGCAGACCACAGCCACACTGTGCTAATTCCAAAATCTTGGATCTTGCATTGCCAGTACACTTGTGGATGACATACTGGAGTCAACAGTGGTCAGCTTGTTCCAGCAGAATAGTGGTTAAGCCTGGGGGAGTTGCATAGTGTGGGTGCGCATTTTTTTGTACCTTCTTTCAAGTTACTGGAGTTTTCTTGTTCCAAAGCTTAATCTAGAAAAGTGTTCTTGACTTAATCCATGAATCCTGTTAGAGATCTGGAGTTAGAGTAAAGGCTGTTCCTTTGTGCTATAAAGACAGCTTGATTTAATGTTTTGAAGCAGTGAAGGCTGTGTGCATCAGTCTGTCCTGTCTGCTGTTGGGTCAGTGTTGTTCTAAACAATACATTAACTTTATTTACTGAGAACAGTTTGCCCTGTCTTGCAGGTAGAATTCTTTTGGACAGTGAAATGTTGAAGACAGGCAATAATTTCAAGCTTTGGCTGGCCAACAGTGAAATTCTGTAATACCTGAGAGGGAATGAGAATAGATGTAGACCAATAGCAGTTTCCTTTAGCGAAAGTAAGTTATGTAAAGTAGGTCTGACGCTGCTGGCACTAAACAGGCTAAAACAGCATGTTCTCAGAGAGGATGTAATACTTGATACTGGCAAGCTTCATGGCTTAGGTTAGGAAAACATTAAATACTCCTCAAAAAGCACCTGTCATCTTAGTATCCGTTAGCCTATTTTACATCCAGGAAGCTTGTGCCTGTGACTCAAATTAAAGAAGAAACTTGGGAAAAGAAATTGTAGTTAAGTCTTAATAGCAGTCTGTCTCAGCTGGTATGCCTTGCCAGGCCAAAGGTTCCTGAAAGTGATTTCACAGAGACGCTTTTAACAGATCTTTCCTTGTGCCCCCTGATATATATCCATTGCTTTAATCAATAGTCGTATCTTCCCAAAATATCTACTTGGCTCAGAATATTGAATAAATAATAATGGTATTGGAAGAAGACACTTGAAATACTAGCAAGGGAGCAAAAACTCCCCGAAAAACACTTTACCCTTTTAATAAGGCAGAAAATGGATTTTGCAGACTGGTTATTCAGAAAGTTTTTTTTTTTATTATGATTGTTATTCCATTAGTAATTCAATTGAGAGAAGACCTATTGAGTCTGTGGTGAAGGGAGAGAATATGGATTTTAATACTTGTGTTTTTGTGTACAAACAATTTGAACCTAGAGAGATGATTTACATAGTGTTTTCTTGGTTTTTAAATGCAATGGAAAGAACCTCTGCATTATTTACCTGTTGCTGCAAGGTGGGGCGAGCTGTATTGATTATCTTACAAACCATTTTCTAGAGCTTTGAATTAGCACTGCAAGATCTTGTTTCATTACTTATTCCCTGTAATTTTCCAGTTTCCAGCTGCTAATTATTGAGTACTTTGTGTGTGTGTGTGACTGCATGCGTCCTTGATAAAAATTTTTTGTAGAGCTCTTCTGCAGCTCACTTCATTCAAGTTCCTTCAGAAGGTCCACTTTTGCCATGATTGACATTTTGGTGGGAAATTAAGTGACAGAGAGAGGAATACCAAAGAAAATGGTATGGGATGTCTCTCCTATCTATTCTGGTAGATGCTGAAGTACGCAAAACCTGCAGAGAGAGACCATTTCTTGCTAGTTGCTTTGACTACTGTCTTTCTATTATGGCTATTTACCTTTATTTTTTCCTTTCTGTGAGAGGAATTCAGCAATGTAACTGTGTTTAAAAATTATTTGAGGTTTTGGTTAAGTCCAGGATGGCTCTGCACAAAGCAAGCTTGGACGCTGGTAGGTTTGCTAGTTCATGCAAGCAGCTGTACTGCTGGTTCCAGAACCATTGGTTCTGTCTTCATATCCCTGCCTCTGAGCTAATGTGTCCCGCTAGGCCTGGAACACCCAAAAGGGATTTCGTGCAGGCTGGCTGTGCTCCCTCTTTCCTCCCAAGCCATTCTCCTGCCATAGCAGCTTAGGTAATCTGTGCATGGACAAAGAAGGGTTGACCTACTGAAGGAAAAGCCTCTATTGATTCATGAGTGATGCATACTTTGTCTCCCATAGTATTTACCATTAAGAGAACACGCTGATTCCTAAAGGTATTTCTTTATAGTGCTATTTCTTCTAAGCACAAATACAAAAGAGAGAATCACTCTACCAGGCCAGAGGTGAATATTTTTAGATCCCTCTTGAGAGTTGTTTGCTTCATTCTGTAATGTTGTTACGGTTTCAGTGAAGAGGTGATTCAATCAAGTACTGTTTCCACTGAGCTCTTAAATTCAGCCCATCAGAGTAGCGGGGAAGGCAGAGATAATAAGCACTCAATTCACAGAGGCTGTCTAACATCTCTGTGGTGAGAGCTGGGCTGCAGGAGGCAGGATGGCTCTTGAGGCAACTGAGCAGCATTGTGCATGTCTTTTGTCTGTCGGTTTGTTTGCATTGGGAGCTAAGTGCTTGGAAATGCATTTTACATACGCAAGCAAAAAAATAAATGCAAAATAGCTATCTTAATGACTTGGAGGAAAAGAGGATTACTTCAGATATAGCTTCCCAGTACTTGTGGCCTATTTTTTTTTATTTTTACCATTTAGCATGATCAAATCTGCGTTTAGGACATAAAGCATGCTTTAAGAAGAAAAATGTTTAATAACTCCTTCAGTGATCATTCAGAAAACTGGGAAGTCTTAAGGCACAGCAGGCAGCTTTGCCCCCATTTTGAAATAGAGACACAACATGGAGAATGAGCATTCCCTACTGCAAGCAAGGCGTATTACTGCACTGAGGAGAGAAGGCTAATTTCTGTACTTCCAAAGCTTCACCTGGTGGTAAACTGTCAGAATTTTCTTTTTCACCAGATCACACTTCAGGAATGATGATGATCCCCGACTTCACTTAGTCATGAAAATAAGTAGGTAAAGGTTGGAAGGGGCTGGTGTTTTGGGGAAAATATTGCTGCATCATTTTTCATTCATTGTTCTGATTGGAATAGATAACTTCATATGGCTTTTAGCATTATCAAAGAAGCTCAAATTCTTAGAAACCTGGTATCTTTTGGTTAAGTATAGAAATTTTACTATCTTCATTGACAAAGTACATTTTTTGAAGTCATGGTAGATGATTCATGTCACACTTGTGACACATACCTGTTTTTTTAAACGCTGTTGCTGAGAATTTAAAAAAAATCCATGAATGAGCTCATTCTAGCTTTCAGAGTTCTAGTTGCAAGGCAGAAAGTTATGTCTTACCCAGCTGAACTTTAAAAAGCTGTCCTATTTTTCTGTTTTCAGTGGGTGGCAGGCCCATATACACTAGAAAATAAATCAGGTCACCTGTGTTTCAGCACCGTTACACATATCCTGTTGTAGTTCCTCATTTATAAATAAAACTAAATTACTATAAAGAAGTATTAGCTAATGACTTCGTCCCCAATCAAGACATTTGTAAGATGGGATCCCCAAAGTATAAAGATCATTCTTGTTTAAAAATTCAGTCAAAACTTGATTATCAAGGAGGAAAAAAATTTTGTATTAAAGTTATATAGATGACCGAACTTTTTGTCTAGAGATGCATCTCTATATATTTATATGTATATAGATGTCTAAATATATAGTTAAGTATATAGTATATATAATATACTATATATAGTTAATAAGTATATAGTGTATATATAGTAAAACTTTCATAAACTTAAACATTAATTTACTATCCACGTTGCCATCCCTTTTGAGAATGGTGGGTGCCGTTTGTCTGCTCAGGTCTCCTTTATCAGCTAGATGAGCTAGCAGATAAAACCTCTGTTTCTCTTGCAAATGGGAATGCAGATACATTTCTCTTTTCAAAGTTAGTATCTCAGCTTCCTCTTTATGTATTGGCTCAGAGCAGTGCTCTGTGTCACCATGGATGAGGACGAAGTGCTAAGCAGCTTCTGACTGCCCATGGCATTCTCAACACACAGCATGCTCTCAAGAATAGTTTTGTGTAAACTGATGCTGTAACTGTATATTCCAGATATGTGGGCAAACTGCACTTTTTGAATAGTGAGCAGAATGATGAGCAGGTGATACACCTTTATCCAGGCCCGGTTGCAGTTCCAACTCTGTGGACTGACATCTCTATGTAAAAGCAAGCAGCGGAGTTCTAGGAGGGCAGTCGTATCCCATTTTGTGTTGGAGAAATTCATCCTGCCTTCAGCCAGAGCAGGTTGCATCTCTGTCTAGCTCTAGCTGAATTGCAGATTTGCATCAATAAAAAATTGATGCCTTGCAGCCCAGTCTAAATTAAATATTTAAACTTCTCCATTGTGCCCCAACCATATTGTTGTAAGAACCCCACACTGTTTGAAGTTTGTCATTCATATTGGGCAGGACCTTTCAGGAATCGCTCGATTTTTATGTTTAGTAGCTTAATTCCCTTATATGTTTCTGAATTAAAAGCCTTACTTAAGTAGCTATTCAGTAATTCTCTAATGTGCACTAGAGTTGAGTCCAACTACAGTTTTGCTGAAAACAAATAATACTTCACAGTGTCAGCTGGAGAATATTTGATAGCCCTACTTTTGAAATTGTGAGCCATGCCTGTTAGTGTACTTAGTTCAACCAAGTCTGAAAGATGATATTTCTTGGGAGGGAATACTGAATTTAGAGGTGGGAGAAAGATGTGAGTGTTTAAATTTCCTTTTGTGTTCAAGGAAGGAAGAATTGGTAAAAAAATTGTTTTCCTACTAAACCATTTCTCTTGGTTTAATTTTCTTCTAATATCCAGAGAAGAGTTTGTGTGTTTTTCTGGAGGCACAAGTTAGGTCCCATGTTAGTTTAAGGTAAATGACTAGTTTGGGCTTAGTAAATCAGCTAGCTAGCTGAACATGTCTTTGCAAACATGTTTTATTTTTGTTTGTCACCAAATAGAATATTTACACATCACTAGATAATATTTTAATATTCCTCATAACTGTAATGGTAAGAGAGCTTGTTTGCAGTGTTACTAAACTGCTAGTACTGCTGTCCACTGTTTGCTCTGTAACCAAGAGAGGGAGAGGGTCTGAAAAAGAAATCGCAGGCAAAATGCAGCTCAGAAGGATCTGGGAATAATTTCCGAGATCTAGGTTTTGAGGTGTACAGCTGATAACTCATTGAATTTGGTGCATGTTTAATGTACTTTGTTTCTGTCAGAAAGCACTTGGCAGCTTGTAGGAAGAAGCTCTATCAACACAAATGATTTTTCTTTAAGCAAAAAGTAAATATTCCTTAGGTTTGAAGAGTTTAGAGAGACTCATTTGGATGCAAAATATGTTTGACATATTTCGTAATCAGGTTCATTTGGGAAAGATGTAGGTTCAGTAACTATTAAAACACTGCGGTATCAGGTTACTAAACTACTGACTTTTTTTCTGACCTTTGCTTTGGTTTCCATAGTTATGCATATTTATTGTTGCAGTTCCATATGGGGCAGCTGTAAACTGCAGTGTATAAGAACATCTGGTTATGCAAACCCTTGTTGATGAAGGGAAAGGAATGGAAATAAATTTAATGTACTAAAAGACTGCCTTCTTAAACAAAAGCCTTGCATGTGGAGTTCAAATATAGCATGAGTTTTGATTAATTTTTTCTAACTTGAGACACTTTCTGAAATAACATGTGCTTCTAATTGTACAGGTCTTTCATTTTTAAACGTATGTGTCTAACTAAAAATGAAGAAACAAAATGCTCATCTCCTTATTCCCATTTTTCACCCTTCACTTCTTCTGCAGGGTAGAAAGGGTGCAGAGAATGCCAAGCTGCTGAGCCTCTGAACATGCAAATGCTGGGAACTGTAAATTAAACCCATCTGTGGAAGCAAAGATCTATGGATTATACAAAATATTAAAGTGTTGTTGCGCAGTCATGAAATAATCATGTAGATAGAGAAAAGCAGGCAAGTTTTACCTTGATTAGCTCTGAGGGAAACTCATTTGCACTCTAGGCAGTGATTACTGTCTTTTGGAAGCTCAGTGCCACTTGCTTCATCTGTGCACTGCAACTGGATCGTTTTGAGTTACGGACTATTGCAGATTTCACAAAGTGGTAACAAGCCATGTGCATGTATGTTCCGATGTCTCTTTCTTTCCAACTGAGTGACTGTAAAGAACCTTTAATTTGAAATAGGTTACCTGTTACAGGGAAAACTGCATCTGATAAATTCATTAGAAGAATGTAAATGCTTAATAGTTATGTAATACTCTGAATATGTTGTGTGATAAGCAAGGGTGGATTTTTTTATTTTGGTCTGTTGCAAGACTTTTATGGAAGCTCTTTATCAGCTTAAGGTTAAGATAATAAAAATCCTCTTAATACATAAAAATCATACCCACTTGTGTTAAAAAGCTAACAAGCTGTTGCAAATGACGAAGTGCTGCGTCATTGAATATTTAGATGAATACAGGTGAGTAAATCAGCTGAGGCTACTTTGGATTTAAAATGATTTATGCTTGCCCATGGGGAAGAGTAAAGACAAAGAGGGGGGTGACAGGTGGATCTCAAGATTTAAGACGTCAGAAAACAATTGTTTCTCTTTTTTGTTTGAATTATAGTGAGGTGGGAGACTATAAAGGAAAAACACACAGTAGTTTTTGAGCAGTCTTAGGGATTATATCTTGGTGTATCACCAACACAGCTGTTACATTGCGGCACTGTGTCATGATTAGATATTACAGAAAGAAAAGAAAAAGTTAGATGAAACGATCCTTTAAGCTTTCAGGGTTTTAACACACTGCTTTAACATGAGCTACAACTTTTAAAAAATAATAAAAATGTTGTTTAATGTTTACTTTATGGTTTTAATGAATTAGGGGAGTGTGGAGACCCAGAGTAAAACATTAATAATTTACAGAGCATTAAATGTAGAATGTACTGAACTTAATCCAGAGTTACAACACCTTGTATGGCACCTCTGTCACAAGAAAAATTTCTCAGCCCTCCTGGGTTGCTTGCAACAAATTGGGAAAAAAAGTCCTTATTCTCTTGTTATGGCTATTACGTAGCTCTGTCCTGTTTTCCTGGTGCAGTGCCATGTGGTTGTATTTAAGGAGACCATAACAGGGCTAGGAAAGGAAACGGTGGCAAGGATGAATATTTGTAGGAGCTTTGCTTTAGAGAAGTTAAACTAATGCTGGCTAGGTCATCAGTTGTCAGGAGAAGTTTTGGCAATCTGGCATCATCCAAACAAGGGTGCCCCTGTTTTTGAAGTTAAACAGGGGATCAAAGGAGAGCTCTGAGTTCCTAGACCAGGAAAAAGAATATCCTAAAGAGAGGGTGGAGGTACGCAGAGGAGGTGGGAAAGGTGCAGAGGTGGTAAGGTCGAGGGGTCTGGTGCTGCCAGACATGTGGAGTTCAGGGAGATTTGATGCAATGAGAGTTGCAGGCCGCAATGCACAGAGTTCTTACTGATGGTACGCTGTTGTTCTAAAGCTTCGATTCTGAGGTGCTGATAAATCTGCTGTTTTTAAGTGGATGGAATTACTCTAGTGAACTTCAGACCTGTGTTCCTGAAAGCACACTTACAATTGGCTCACTCTCCATTGGACTTGCTAAATTAGCCTAGAGTAATACCTTGAGGATGGTGGCCCAAACCTTTGCTTAAAAAACAGCAAATTGTAGCTGATGCGGAGTCTCCATGCCTGATGGGTGAGAGCTGCAGGAAGATACTGTGGTGTATCGGATAACAGTATTGAAGCATATATCATTTAAGAATGCGTTGATCTGCAACAGCTAGTTATGGTACAGGTGAAGTATGTCAAACTTAGAGCTTCACTGGAAGGAAAATCAAAAGACTACACAATGAATAAAAACTACCTTTTAGAAGTCGGTATCATCAAATGTGAACACCCCCCTCACCCTCCAATTAAAAATCATAAAACTGCACATTCTCCTTTGCAAACTCAATTCTAATGTTCTGGGGCTAAATCAGTTTTCCTGGTTGTTTTCCTCATTCTGAAGGCCAGACAAAATTTAGTTGTGGAAAGGGTCCTAATAAATGTCAGGCTGATGTCAGTGATTTGTTTTTAAACAAAAATCTCAGAAAAACTACTCTAAAATAAACCACGCTCAGTGACTAGGAGATATAGATTTTACTTGTTAGCATATGGAAGAAAGCAAAAGGCAGATCAAATTTAGTATTTAATTTGTTTTTAAAGCATTCTTTCAGTACCATCAACTCAGTTTTGCTGCTGGTAAGTTCATATATTCTTATTTATATTTCTCTAGAGGTAGAGCATAAGCCAGACAGATTTTGTCTCATCAGCTACTTAACCTGAAGCTTGCCTCATTTAATTCAACTACTCTGTTGGTGGTCAGAATGAAGTTACCTGGGACAGCTGGTCTGGCTGAATGGCTCGCTGCTGCTGGAAGGGGGAGACATCTCGCCTGACTTCCTCCTTCCAGTACTCTCTCTCTGCCGCTCCTCTCTTTTTCTGTGTTTCTGGTGCACTTGGGACTCTTTCCTGAGCCAATTCATCCCACGAATTCAGCAAAAAACATTCTGCTTTTACCAGTTCTGTGCTGTTGTAGGCTGATCAGCTGTACAACATAGCTCCATCCTTGGACATACTTCCTCCATTTTAAACAGTTTTGCTGAAGTGATTGTGTCCTATTTTTCCTGCATGCCATAGCTACTACTTGAAGACAGGGCGTGAGAGTCCATTTTGCTGAGTTTGAAAATTTGCTCTAGTTAAACTGACATTGTGGGGGCACTGCTGATCACCCAGCACAAACAGAGCTTGCTGTTGAAGTGTGGTAATTAGTGCACCATTCTTAGATTTAAAAGATTGAGTACTAGAAAATGGAAAGAACTTGTAGGTCAGGAGTCAACCACTAAATGTGTCTTCAAACAGATGAAAACCCTGTGTCATCCCTTTTCTCAGTTTCTTCAGTCAAATGCAAAAGCAGATTTGTTGAGATGGAGATGCTTCTAATCAGCAAAGCACCATTTGTGCTCGTTTCACGTTTATAACTGAGCTTAGCCAGACTGAGTCCGGTGTCCTCCTGCTTGCTGTCATCTGGAATGCTGCGCAGTTTCAAACTTTGTATTTATTGTATTTGCAGTGCTCCCATACTTCCATTCTTGGCACCTGAATAAATGATTTGTGACGTTTCCTCTCCGCCTCATCTTGCATGTTTTCTAGACTTCTTTACATGTAAGGAAATAAGTACGAGGTTATATCTTCTTTCTTTGCTTGCTGTTGTGAATTACTGGACAAATATCAAGCCAAATGCACTTGCATTTAGCCAGCTAATCAGCTGTGTAATTAAATGACAATAGAGTATCTCTTCAGCCTGGATCTCACCTGGGATTTCATCTTCTCTTGGTGCTCCATGACACTGTAGAAATGACTCCCCCCCCGCCCATGACTTCTCTCTTGTACTGGGTCTTACTCTTCACTGCTTGTTATGTTTCAGGAAAGAATTAGAGGCTTCATTTTTGGCCACCTGTGTTTTTAAGCTGCTCTGGGTAAGATGTATAGTGTGTGTTAAGCGCTGTGGTATTTTTTCTATTCTCTTTTAAGTGTAAGCATAGTGTTAGTATTAATTGAAGGTAATAACCTGTCTTATGGTAGTTCTATCACTACTTAAACTAAAAGAATGGACAGAAATGGAAGAAAGGTCAACAGATTAATTCTGACTTTCCCCTTTTCTTCGACTTCTTACTTCTCCTTTTTTTCCTCCAACAGAAATGTCCTTGCACAGATAGGAAGAAACATAAGGAACATGCGTGCACTAAAATGCAGAAATGAACTCTCTGCAGCTGTTTAGTTCATTAGCCTTTCTAATTCCTTACGGGAATTGAATTACTGGTGGGATGGCGAGGATGGAAGGTTCACCACAGTGGGATTCTTTGATGCAGTGCTAGTCAAAATTTACTTAAAGCTGGCATGCAACTGCTTACAGCTGAATCTTACATTTTTTTCAGGAGACAGAAAAGATCATTACCCTGCTTAGTCATAATACTGCACCATCATAGTTTTCTGAGCAATTAGATAACATAACAGACTGTTTTAGGCTGTTTTATATAACTTTTCCTGGTACTGCCTTGCTTTATATTAAAACATTGTTTTAAACAGCTGGTTACCAGAGGCTTGGTGTGTTGCCTTCTCCCTTGTCTTAGCACATTCCCTTCAAGGGTTAGTTTTAGTTTTGCTGCTTAGTGTGTTGATAGCCTGGCTTCTGGCGTGACATGGATAAAGTGGTGGTGGTTATTCTACTTTTATGTAGCTCCCAACTAAATCGTCTGCATGCACAGTGACTTGATTGGGGAAAATAACCCATAGATTTTCAGGCTTCTGCACCCAAAACCATCTCTATCAGTTCTGTAGTCTCACCTGCGCCTACAGAATTTTAAGCTACTGAGCCAGAATGTAGCAGAGACAGGGAAGCTGAACACCCTGCCTTTAGGCCAGATCTGGCTTGCTTGATTTATTTATCTAGATTGCGTGACAGATTGTGCAGAATTTTAGCTTACAGCTTTGAAATAGAAGTAAAATCTCTGGCCCTTAGTCTGAGAGGACTAACTTACAAATGTGAAATAACACAGTGCTGTTGTAAGTATCCTGAATTGACAGTTCTCTGAAGAAGACTGCTAAGCCTAATTAGAGATTTTCTAAGTCAAGTCATTAAATAACTTAAATGCATGAATGTATGCATAATTTAATTGTGCTCGTAAATTAGGTAATGGGGGCAAAACGACTTTGGAGAATAATGAAGATGTATATCCTACATCCTTTTATCCTGAGTGATGGTGAATGCAGTACTCTGACTAGTGCGTGGTGATGCATTCTATTCCCAGCTATTGCTTCATCTGACTAATGGTGTCTGTAGGAGATCTGCAGAGAACTGAGAGCAATCCATACCTCGTGCTAAGTAACTCCAGTCTTTGCTCTGAGTTATAATTGGAGTTCAGTCTGCTTTATCTCTTCAGTTTATAACCCTGTATATTAAAACCTAAGCGTAAACTCTACTTCCCTCCAATTGTTTTTTATACCATGTCAGATGAAAGGCTCATTTTACATTTTGTATTAATCAAATTAGTTCTTTTATGAACTGAACAAAATGTTCAATAAAAGTGTAAAAGGAAACAGAGCTTCAGAGGACTTTAAGCTGCAGACTGAAGTGTAAGGAATGCTATGGTTGCACATTACCATTCCATTATTAAAAACAGAAGGAAACCATGCTTGTTGGCAAGGAGTTTTTGCAATATTTAGAGCTGAGAACAGGATTTCGAAGAGGGTAGATTTCCTTGAAGTACAGAAGTGAGTTTTAGTGGAGGAGGGGACTATCAAAGATGAACATTTTAGGATGAAAATTTTTCTCGTGACTAATGTGGAATCCACTATAGGGCTGCCATCGTTGTCTGTGTGGAGTCTTTCCGTAAGGAGTACGGGAGTTGGAGATAGAATAATGCAGCAGCTTGATAGTGTTAACATCATTTTTGTCATGCAATTGTTTTAATTTTTTTTTACTTACCTAACAAAGGAATGGTTATTTGGGGGAAACATGATGTTTCAGATTGCTTCTTTTCTTGTTGGGGGAAATTTCACTGTCTTCTGTTTGTGTTCAATACTTGGGTTGTGTGCCAGGTTGAGCTTTGAATTTCAAAGTATTTGGCTGCTTGGTTCATGTGCAGAAGTAGCTTTAAAGAAGCATCCATTTTCTAAAGTGATTAGGTTCATCATGGTTTTGTGTAGCTGTTCGAAAACTGTTGTTGTGACTAGGTGGATTTCTAAATTTCTGCACAGAGTAGAGCTAGGTGAATGGATGGAAGGGCAACTTGGTCTAAAATAAATCTGTTCCATGATGGGCAGAATTTATCAATCTCAGTGCCTTGACAGTTGTGTCCTGTTTCCCTCTCCTCTCTCCATCCCTGTCCAACCAGGGCAGTAAGAGCAGATCGATGTCAAAGATATCCATACCGGGCAAGAAGCAGCATGTGTGTATGTGTGGTGCTATGTCTGGAGCTGTGGATATGCAAGTTTGCTAGCCAGCTGCTCCCCAAAGGCATGTTACAAGCTGAGCTCTACCGGAGTCGTCTTCAGTAAGGAGGCAGAGACAAGGACAGATTAATGACTAACTGATACTTCTTTCCTCAACTCAGATGTTTATTTTCATGAAATATGAAAGAAACTGATTATTTCTGAATTTCTGTTGAATGTTTTTGGAATTGGACAATGCATTCGGAAGTAACTGGAGAGGACAGACAGCAGAATAACATACTCCTTACTCACTTAGGAAATCAAGCTTAAAATGGTGATTTTTAGATTACAGTCTGTGCAGAACTGTGCATTGTTGGCAGCTGGTAGGAACAGAGCTGCAGGGGAGGCTGCCGCAATGTCTCCCAGAGATTCTCCCAGAGAATCAAGTTCCTCTAAGTGCCCTTTTTCCATTGCTACCTTCTGTAGACAGCAGGAACAGCACATTTTGTTTGCATGCTGGTGTAATCATAATTTCTGAGAGGCTTTCTTGTAGCCTTCCATGAGGTGATTGTTTCACCTGCTGTGCTCGAAGGCCCTCAGAATTTGTAAAGGTTGGTCAGGATGTTATAATCCTCACAAGAGCACAAAAATCTTCTTCCTGACTTCAGTTGCTGCCGGAGAATTGGGGAATTGGAGGGAGAAGAGAGATGGAGGTGAGGGTTTCAGTCTCCATGAAATCATAGCAGAGTTTGGGTATAAACATTATGGGATTTCCTGTATTTTAATCTGTCGTGTGCAGGCAGTCTGAAGAAGATATTACTGACATAAGAATTGGATTTCAGGCTACGAAACTGGGAAAATGTCTTAGATATATAGTTCAGCTGTGTGGGAGGGAGAACCCTAAGAACTAATCTAGAACAAACATGCTGATATATGCGCACTGTGTACGTATATGTTAGATCTGTATATGGATATTAGCTATATGATTTTGTATGTGTGTTTAATGTCTTCTCCTGTTTTTTCAGACCTTTAACTGTTTGTTTTTGATGACATGACACACCTTCCATTTGCTTTCAATCTTAAGGTGTTTTGTGTAGTGAGATTTCAGAGGCCTGGCAAATGGGAAGGCACGCTGCATGCCTGTGGGAATGGAAATGGCTGAAACTAGAACTGCCCACTGCAACTAATGCAATGGGTTGTGATACTTTTCTCCCGTCCCTTAAAAGGATAACTGGTCCTTTACCATAAAGTGTGGTTGTTGCTTTGAGAGTTAGTGCTGCAAGATATGTGAAACGGCTTTTTTTTTTTTTTTTTTTTGTGTGTGTGACACAGTGTTAGCGGAGACTTTTGAGCATGTAAGAAGATTAAAGCGGTAATTACAGGGATGCCTGGACCTTGAGGGCTTCCAGGAAGCTTATAATGGGTGCTTTGGTGACTTAGCTGTCTGTGAAGATGACTGTACTCTGTATTTGTGAATACTTGGGCTAATATGCACCTTCTTGTATGTTTTTTTGTTTGTTTTTAAGCAGGTTGTGGTCTGACTGAAATGTGTATTAGACCTAGTTATGTATTTTAAATTTAAATTTTTTGGATGGGAACACTACTGCTTGCATGTCTTAGCTGAATTTGATACTTAGTGTTTCAGACTTTTTGTGATTAATTTGGAAAGATGAATCAGAACAGAGAATCCTTCTGGGAATGATCTCAATGTTACTCTCAACTATCTAGAAAGCTTACATGGCAGCATGCTTTTAGCTTTTTCCAAATTAATAAAGAATGAATGTATGTATGTCTGTGAATAAGTAAAATCTAAGATCTTCTGAAGTAGAAGTGTTGCTAGGTAGTTAATTTGCAGAGAGGGGAAGGGGATGGAGGGATGTTGGATAAGAAGCTACGGAAAATCTTTTGGGTCCAGTTTCAATAGTTTTAAAATAATAGATTTAGTTTAGAAAATTGATTGAGGCAACTCTTCCCACCAGCACTCAGTGTAATTTCTGTGAAGCAGGATGTTATGGAGCAGGTACGACCAAGGCCTGGAGGGAGTCCCAGTCTCTCTAGGGGCTTGTACATGCCGCCACAAAACAGCAGGTAAAATATTTTTCACCTACTATAACTAGAAGCATCACCAAGAGTTCCTGTTTTGACCATTCAACCTGTCTGGTGTCAACATACGCTAGATGAGGAAAACACCTTTTTGATCCCAGGTTGGTAACGTTAGAATAACTCTTAAGGGCAAGGTACATATAATCTTCCTTCTAGTTTTACCTCCATATAAAGAGCAGCCTCTCGACTTCCTAAATGAGGCTGAAATATCCTGTGCTGCTGCAGACACCAGAGCCTTGACCCTACATCACAGGAGTGTAACTGTCCTTAGCCATTTCTCATCAGAGCTTCTTCAGGTAGATGCATCATAGAGGATAAGTTAGGGGAAAATTTTCAGTCCAGCATGCAGTATATGCTCACAGCTTTCTCTCACGCTACTGTTGTCAGCAGTGATAGGAATTTAAAGCATTCCACAGCAGCAGGAGCTGTCCTACTTTGCTCTTAATCTCAGTTAGCAGGAAGCACTAGTTGATAAAAATGGCTATAGTTTTGGAGGGCCAAGTAGGTCTTGAAGTGCAGCTAAGGACAGCCTCAGCCTAGGTTGCTGAAAAAAACTTTTTTGCTAGCTGTGGGAGTCCAAAGCAGCTCAAAATAAGTTTTTCAAAACTTTGGTTTTATCCTTAATGTAGATATTGTGGGAAGAAGCTGTATAGGGAAAGAAGGGATGAAATAGCCCCATGAAGTATAAGTGGTGTGTGTTTATGATGGGGACTGCTTCTTTAACTGTGCAGTTGTACAGGCGTTTACTTGCAGTGCTTTTAAAATATTTGTGGTTGTAACTAAGAAACTGGTTATAATTTCTTCCTTCTTCCTCATGCTAGTAGGAAGATGTGAAAACAGTTTTGGGGGAGCTGAATGTTGGTTGTATTTTGCGTACACGTTGAAATACTGCTCTGTTCATCTGAGTCTGTCAGAACATTTGGCTTCATTGTGCTCCAGTTGTAATCAAGAACTGAACAGTCTGGCATGTGAAGGATGGAGTGGGCAGTGCTAGAAGATGAGAGAATTTGGGGGGCTTGCCTTACTTGAGAAAGGCCTTTGACAGCATAGCTAAACAAGTTGTGCTTCTATAATGAGTTCTGTAGTTGTTGAGAGATGCTGAAAATAACACATTCACCACAGAGGATGCACAGCTAGTGACAGTCATTTTTTTTTTTTTTTTTTTTACTTTTTGAACACTTTTGAACACTTTGTCCCTTTTGCTGCTGGGTCCTCAGTGGTGGTAAGTTGTTTGTGTATGTTTCTGTCCAGCTGAATTCAGAAATGTTGCTCTGTTCGTCTTACTGCACTTTGCTTACGACCTACTGGCAACTAATTACTGGTTAGGATTATGGAATTCCATATATTCACCAATTACGATCACTGCTCAGGATACCTTTTGCATGTTTGTGGTTGGCACGTTCCTTGGCAAACTCACATTTATGGTGGCAATTCTCTATTTATAACCTAGCAATTTTAATTTAGCAGATCCTGGAGAATTTCCTTTCTCAAGAAGCTGGGAAGTTTGGATATTCGTAAACACGGTTTATCGGTTTATTTTCTTTAGAACAGCTTTGCTGTATATGACAAACTGTGTCCAGGAGGTTTAGCCCAGCAACCTTTTTTTCTAAATACATGTGACATTGATTTCCCTCTGCAGTGTGTCTGGACAGCCTGGATCAGAGAAAATAGGTCTGAAAGAAGTCTCAAAGCCTCAAAGAAAGGATCAGCTGTAATTATAATTTCTAATGTGGTTGTTTAAACTGTTCTTAAAGACCTCCAGTGATGGAGACTCCTGAACTATCTGGAGCAATCCTTTCCAATATAGAGCAGCCTTGACCTTTGGAAAACTCATTCTAATGACTAAATTCAGAATTTTATTTGCTATTTTAACCTTGCTAATACTGGGACTGCTGAGGTGTCCAGTGTGGATGTGGAAAGGAAATGATTCCTCTTTGCAATAACTTCATATGTACTTAAAACCAATTACCGTATTTTATTATGTACCTTTCCTTCATTAGAGAAACTGTCTATTCTCACGCTACTCTTTGCATTCTTTGTAATTAGACCATATTTTTCTTTAAGGATGGCATCTAAAACCAGACACAAAGTCACACAAAGCTCTATCTCCTTTTTATAACAACACAGCATGAGGCAGCAGACTTGTACTCATATGTCTTCCTGGAGAACCCTTGTGCAGTCAGCTGGGCCAGGAGCACTCCCCTTCTTGCAGCACTCAAGGTGCTTTGCACAGCGCTGCGCTGGAGGGTCTAAGCTCGGTTGTACTGCTGTGCTTGGTGTCACGTAATGCTGGTCCTGCAGGGAAGAGGCTGCATGGAAAGGAAAATCTTGCTTTAAAGGTTGAATAAGGCACAGATCGTTGCGAATGGCAATGTTTAAATATAGTGCATTTGAGAGCAAAGATAGCTATCATACTCCCAGTGTGTTTTCTCTTTTCTTTTTAATTACTAGGTTCTGTCTGTACCATGCTCTTTCCTGGATGAGACCAATGTTAGTTAATGGACCTAATTCTTTGTATAGGCAGTTATTTCCTGTGCCCCGTGTGCAGACTTTACCAGGTCAGGATAACAGCACTTCACAGATGTGTAAGTAACAGATGTGTAAGTAAGACTTGTGTAAGGTTGAAAGCAAAGGATAATCAAGCTCAGGAAAGCAAGGGATAATCAAGCTCAGTTTTGCCAAAAGCATCTTTTCTTAAAGGTCTTTTAAGTTACATCTGGTCCAATTAAAAAAGAAAATAGAAGTTTCCCTGTATTTTCAAAATGATTTCTTATACTCAGTTGGGGAAAAAAACCTTTCTGAAGTGCTTGTTATCCAGGAAATGGAGAAATTGTGCCTTAGGTCTATGATGAATATATTCCTACTGCCAGTATCTATATTAGGTCAGTTGATGGCGAGAGAGAGTATTAGTGGGGTAGTAGGAGTATTGCGGTTAGAGATAATTAGCCTAGAAGTCACTTCTCAAGAAACTGTTCGTTGGAGGTGGGTTTGAAGCCACGGGGAGTCAGATAAAAAGGGTAAACTGTAGCTCGTAACTTGTGTCACACTGACCTGCTTTTCCTTTAGCATAAATAAAAGTTTTATATTAGTTTGGTTATACATGGCAATGTAGAGCAAAGTAGCTGTGCTGTGACCTGATCCAGAAACACTGTCCGTTTGTGATCATGGGCACTTAAGCAGCGTGACTTGTGAAAGGCCAAGCTTTATCCTCTTTTACTGGGGGAAATCTTTTCTATAGGAAGGTATTTCCTCTTGAGATAACTTTATTTTTTTTTAATTGCAATTCTTGAGACAGTTGTGTATAACATTTTGTTTTGGGCTATCTCATCTTGGTACTACTTTTTTGGTTTCTAAGGTGTGGGCATATAATTATGACAAATAACATTATTTCCTGGGATTAGGATATTAGGAGAAGAATACATCAGTAGTTAACCACTATCTTTAATTCAGCTCTTCCACTTGAGAAAGGGGAAGAATCCCAACATATAGACATGCTGTTAGAGCATGTCTGGTTATACCTAACATGCTGTCCTGTAGCTGACTCTCTTGAAGCCAGGAGTGAATTTTCCAGATCTGTAAGGGACATATTAAACTACACTGTAAATGCTCCATCTCAAGTACCAGGTAGGTTGCTGTATTTCTTTTCCCTTTCTTTTGAATCTGTTTCACTTCAGATGGAATTCTTCTGAACAGTTGTGGTGGTTTCACACCAGCAGGGAGCTTAGCTTCACCATGCTGCTTTCACTCCTCCTCCTTAAAAGCACAGGGGGAGAAAATATGAGGAAAGAATAGCTCATGGGTTGAGAGAGGGAGATTAATGTAATTTATTACCTATCACTAGCAGACTAGAGTAGTGAAAAACTACAAGGAAACTAACCCCCCC
>VXAA01007403.1:124007-176373 GCA_013399115.1 Anseranas semipalmata | reverse complement strand
GGCCACTCCTCCCAGCTTTGTATCATCGGCGTACTTGCTGAGGGTGGACACTATCCCCTCATCAAGGTTGTCGATGAAGATGTTGAACAAGAGCGGACCCCTGGGGAACACCGCTGGTCACAGGCCTCCAACTGGACTCTGCGCCGCCGATCACCACCCTCTGAGCTCGGCCAGTCAGCCAGTTCTCAACCCACCTAACTGTCCGCTCATCTATCCCACACTTTCTCAGCTTGGTTAGCAGGATGTCATGGGAGACAGTATCAAAAGCCTTGCTGAGGTCAAGATAGATGACATCCACTGCTCTCGCCCCATCTGCCCAGCTGGTGATGCCCTCGTAGAAGGCAACAAGCTTGGTTGAGCACGCTTTCCCCCTTGGTGAATCCGTGCTGACTACTCCTCATAACCTTCTTCTCCTCCAATTGCTTGGAGACGGCGTCCAGAATAAGCTGTTCCAACATCTGATGTTGCAACATCAGATGATATAGGAACAAACACCAAAGTCTGAATTTAAGAGAAGCATGCATTCTTCTATTCTTGGATTTATTTTTTTTTTTTAACTATCTTTGTCTCAGAGATTCTGCAGCCAGAATGCATCCCAACCCTGTGTTTCCTCATTGCTTTCTCCAGCATGCACTGGCATCAGCTTGGTTTTAACCAAACCTACAGTTCACCTGAGCAACTTCAAGTCCTAGCCCAAGTTTTTTTTTAAGTGGGAGTACCTTTAACAGTGCTGCCTGTGTTAGATGGAGTATAGGTCCCTGGTTAATCAGTATGTGTTGCAATTAATTCTTCCTTACTGACTCCCATGTCCATAATTTTACTGAGCAGTGATGGAGACCTTGTGCAGCCTCACACAATAGAGCCTACAGAGGGCAGGAAAAAGGGATGATGCAGGGAGCTTAAGGACCAGGAAAGGTCCTAGTAAGGACCTAGGAGGACCATCTGTCCAGTGTTATCATTCACATATGCAACAATTTGCAGCCAAGCTAGCATAGTGGTGATAGGGGTGTGCTACAGGATCTTGAAAAGTCTAATCAGAACGGGATGCTTTATGGCAGCAAAGGTGAAAAGTGTAGAATGATTTCTGATGAATGTGGCAGACTTGGCTATTGTTAGCTGCATTTGCACGATGCGTCGCCAACTGCCTTTCCTCCTACTTGCTTTCAGGATATTGTTTCATGCTGCTAATAAATATCAGTTATAACAAAAATGTCTTTGCCTAGACTAGCATGGCTAGACTGTGGCTTTTCAGTTTCTTTAATGCTCAGTTTTCTTACATGTTATATGTGTCCCTTTGTTTCAGTTACTCGTTGCTAGCAGTCTTGCTTGGGAAAGGTGCATAAATGGATCTGTTTTGCAACAAGTTGTTTCTATTTCTCATTTGTCTTGTGTGTGTTAACTTTTTAAGAGGAGATTCCCTGTTTCTCCTTTTTATTTTTGGCTTCATAATATATTTCCCAATAAACTAATTAGGAAGTTTTACTTTGTTCCTGAAGTAATATTGTTGCTGTCAGGAATTCTGTGATCAGAAAGCCCTGTAAAGCAGGACTATGTGATGCTTTCCACTCCCATACATTTCCCTGTGCTTTACAATTGTTTCATTACCTTTCTGGTTCTACTATACATGTTTCAGTTAAGAATACTCCCCTTACATTCTTTTTCTGGATTATCTCTATATTTATTGTTTCTAGCACTGGATCCCTTCCTTTTCTGATGTATTTCTGCTACTCCTGTTAACACATTATTTATTCATTCTTTTGTTCAGTGAGGCTATGAAGTCTCTAGGGCCATGCAGAAACTCGAGTTCTTACCGCAGGATGGTCTTGTTCACCAGGCAGGATATGAAAGTCAGAGCCTGGGGATTTCAGCATTCACAGCTTCGTACTCTTAAGTTCCAAGTGCCACACGCACCTTGAGCAACTAAGCGTACTGAGAAGTAGAAGACCCACACCATAATATCTTTGGTGTTACTCTATGGCTGATAACTTGTTGTCTCAGAGCATCAACTTCAGTGCTGGGAAAAGATGATGCAACTTTGCTGGAGCCAGCAGAGTTGAACTGGCTTCTGTCGGTCATGAACTTGGCCCCAGGTCTGAAAGCATAGACTATGGTAGCTCCAGATAGCCTGTTTCCAGTAGAGTGCTCTGGGAGCATTGATTAGGCCTGTTGCGTTGCATTAAGGGCATGGAAGAAAAGGCTTTGGGCAAGTTTCTTTTCTCTAAGATGTTAACGGCTGTGATTTCTTTACTTGTCATGTTGTGAGGATGTTATTAAGGAAAAAAAAAAAGACAAATAAACCAGAATTAATTGCTAAATCTTGAGATATTTGTACAAGGAAATGTACTATTTGATATCATTATTCTTAAAACTAGTGCTGTTCCAGGATCTCCAACAAGGGTATCCGCAGTGAATTTGCAAGTGTTGAGCAGTCAATACCTAAGCCTAACAATCTGTTAGGAAGGGGCAGAAAAGTGTGTGGTGTATGTGTTTGTTTCTTTCTGTTTTTTATTTGAAATAGCACTTGTGTTACCTTTTCCCTCTTCCCTAATGATTTTCCTAGGGAGGTGACTTCTGGAAGTTCGGTGGGTATGAACTGTGGCAGAAGTTTTGACCTTTGATACCATGCAATGACCCTTGCTATTTATTACAGGGTTGTTTTTTTTTTTTTTGAAGATTTCTCTTTTTCTAAATGGGATAAGGCCCAATAACCCTTCCAGGCTGTGAAGAAAAATCTTAGGTAAACTTATTTCAAACCTCTTCTTAAAGTGCCTGCTTCTCAAACTTCCATTCCATCTCTTTGTGCATCCCTTTTCTTTCCATGTTTACAGCTCATGGTGAGCACTTATTTTCAGTCCCAAAGGCTTCTCGGTAACTGGGACTGTTTTGTTCTTTCCCAGTTTTTTATCATCTCCTTTTTCTGTGATGTGCATTGACAGGATTCTCTCTCATGTAACCAGATTTGCCTGGTGGCAAATGCTGAGTACTACTACTAAATGCCTTCATATCTGACTGTGCAAGAGCTTTCCAATATTTACTTATGCATATACAACTGGTTGTAAAATTGAGCATGTAAAGGCATATTTACCATGATTAGGGCCAGGAGCAATGATGTTTGTAGTTCTGAGTTCAAGACAGAGTGATGTTGGTTGAAAATCTTGTCTTTTCAACTTTTTCATCATGTTTCACATAAT
This sequence comes from Anseranas semipalmata, assembly GCA_013399115.1. Taxonomy (NCBI): domain Eukaryota; kingdom Metazoa; phylum Chordata; class Aves; order Anseriformes; family Anseranatidae; genus Anseranas; species Anseranas semipalmata. Next base: position 173,182 of record VXAA01007403.1, on the reverse strand, counting down.
CTCAGTCTTCTGAATTAACCTGTCAAAGGAAGTGATTTTAGGTATTGCAGGTTGGGACGTCCATTTACTCCTCTTGAATAATACAATTTTGGAGCAGCAACACTGTGCACAAGCAACAAGTCCACTGACCTGAACAACTTAAAGCTCATGCAAGGATATACATTTCCTTTGTCAACATGGCCCAGTTAAGAATATGTGCCAATGAAGAGAGTCCCCGTGGATAACTGGGTTACTAGGATACAGCATAGGATCTGTTTTAGTTAGAAAGTTGTGCTTGACTTCAGGCTCTCCATTATTTCATTGCTTCTGGAGATTTTTATACTGGTAACACAATTTAAGAAATAAAAATTACCTTGTTTTAAGGACATAGCTTTTCCTAAAAGCACTTGTATGCATTGGGTGCAAAATACTGCTCAGAGATAGGTGTCAACTGTAAAAAGAGAAGCTAATATAAATTTAATTGGTCTTTTCAAAAGCTTCCAGTATCTGCATTTTGGAGGACGCTGTAGTCTTGGGCCTAAACTGAAAGCTTCTCAGTAGTCATTTTGTTGTATAAAAATTGACACAGGCTCTTTAGAGACTAGAAATCAAATTGCTTTGCAGAAGGTCAGCAAATTTAAAAAATAAATACAATTAAAAAAAAGAAGTGGAGTGGGGGAAGAGTGGGGAAAGAAAGCGTTTACTTTTGCTTTTTAAAAACATGACCTAGTGATCATGAAGAGCAAATCTGGTGAGTGTTTTTCTTAGAATTAACATTTGCAAAGCCAATTCAAGTTTGTGTGTACTTTATCCCTTACATATGGCTTCCCACATGATGATGTCACATACAACTAAATGCCAGAAAAGCGTGAATGCTCCCAGCAAAAGCTAGGCTTTCAGCTGTGATTTGATTTGCAGCTTTCTGTGTGTGTGCGTGCACGGCCAGCCAGCCGGCCGCGTTAGAGCTCGGAGCTCTGCACGAAGCTGTTGCTTTTCCCTGTTGTGGGTGATGGTCTGTAGGAGGCTTCTGTTTGACATCATCTCTCCTACCTTTCTTCCCCCAGGATGCTTGAAATGGTTTGAATTGTCATGGCTAGGTTTGTTTTCTCATCTTGGTATTAGGATTATCTGTTTGGAGGAGTTTAGGGAGTGACCCTCAACTTGAGAGGCATCTTGATGCTCTGAAAGCTTTATGCAGTTCCATGAGCAAGTATTGTATGTCTGGGTTTGCAGGTATTTTGTAATCACGAAAAACTGTTCTGTAAACAGGTTTTGTTCCCAGCCCACTTGTTAACAGGCAGAGTTTTTTCAAAAGCAATCAGACTGTTTGCGGGGTGGTTCGTGCTGTGTGGTTGCATTTATGGGGTGTGGGGGAGTGTTTGCTCTGTCCCCTGTCTGTGTGCTCTCCTGTCCTTGCTGCATGATCTGTTGGCATGCTGCTTCTCTTGAGTCACAAGGTTTTTCCTCTTTGGTGCAAAACAATGTGTTGCAGTGGAATTAGATAAAGAAAGACTCTTTATCATCATCATCATCATCATCATTATTATTGTTTTAATCTAGCAATTACTGTGAACTACTAAATGGTCCTGTTGTGCCTCAACAGTGGATATGTTTGGAAGATTCATGGATCAGGACAGAGACTGCAAATTTTCCGATGAGCTGTTGAGCAGATATTGGGATCCCAGACTGCCTATTGCTCTTTAACGTGATGGTTATCAGCAAAAGCATGCTAAAGGAATTTTCTTTTAATGTTGAGTAGGGAAGATAATGTAAATATCAGTGACTGATACAGGTTCATTGATGTATTCATTTTGTACTGAAATCATTTTTTTTTAATGCAGTACCTGATAAGGAGTGCCTTGGTGTGTTGTTTTTGGCTCAGGTATGAAATGCAGTTAGACCATCTTCTACTAAACCTCTTTCTTTACAAAGTCTTCATCAAACTCTGCTGGCAAGCAAGCAAGAGTTTTCTTTGCCATTTCCCTTTGTGCTTCGATGAATCTTTTCTTTTCGTGTAGAGATGGAAACTTGTGTTCGTTCACCGTGCAGGAGGGGGAATTTCTTGTAAACTTGCACCTGGGCAGCAGCTGCGCCACATCTGTTTGCATGTGGATGAAGAACGACTTCAAGATGTTCCTTTTCTTTCTTGGCTGTGTATTGAAAGATGGTGTGCAAAAGTGAGCGTGCATGTACAGAGGCGCCCGCTTTGTGGGCTTCCTAGTAACAGTATCATTTTTCTCCTAATACAGCCTTTTCTATTTCTTGTGATCATCATCATCATCCCTTATTGCCTGCAACCTTATTGCAGTGTGAAAGACTGCTGTGACTTAAATTTTGTATTTCTTCACTCTATCTTTTTTTAGTCTTTCAGGTAGTATAAGCAACTTAGTGAAAATTCACAAGCATGCATTTTAAACGATGAGAGAGACTCTGGATCTTTCACGGCAAGAAAATGAACATCTCTGAGGAATGGCTGTTAGGTCCCCACGTGCCGTTTGTCCCTCGCACAGCCCAAGTGCACATTATCCAGAGGGAGCGTTGCAGACGCGTGCAGCGCGTGGTCCGGGCAGCAGCATCTTCCAAAAGCTGCTGAGAGCCCTGCAGTGGAGTTGGACTCCCAGCCCCGTCCTCTCCCTGGCTTTTGTGTGCAGCCGTGATTACTGTGACTGTTCAATCCGTGCTGAATGCCTCCCAGAGAAGAAAGGAAACAGCTTTTCAGCTGCAAATACTCTGTGACTGGTATTTTCCTACAAGCCAGACACCTAAGAAATTAGTCACAGGCTTACACAACAGAGCTGTGGGTATTTTTTGCAATGACCTAATACATACAAGGCTTTTTTTGACTGAAGCTGAACTAAATGCTGTTAAATAAATTAGAAAGTTATTGTGTTAAGCCATGTGAGGAATAGTTTATGATTTTTTCAGATATATTTGCGCCTATCATTCTCTTTACCCTTGGGTGGTCTCGTCCCACGCTACATTCTGTTATTTCAATTTCTTATTTTCCGGTTCTCAAACAAAAAGTTGAGTAGAGGTGGACGGCAAAAATTTTGTTGAAAGCTTCCTTGAAATGTGACATGCTATTCTCCTCCACAGTCAGGGAGCCATTTCATGTGGTGAAAATTAATAGTGAGTTCATAGCTTAAATTTTAATAATTTGGAAACTGTTGTTATCTAGTCAATTAATAGGAATTTTCCCATAATACTTGGAACATATGTAGTATTGGTTGCTGCTCTACCTAAAATGCCTCTGTTTAAGCAATGGGCAGCAGTAAAAGAACAGGTTTTCTCCTTGCTTAAAAAATAAAGACACTAAAATGTAATGATATAGATCATTGTGTTTATATGCAGAAGATCATTTTTTAAAAAGTGATTTATATTTTGAACTACTTTTCTGGCACTTTTTAGTATTTTCAAACTTTATTAGCCATTACTTAGTTTCTCAGCATAACAGAGCAAAAACTATTATTTCTATTCACAAGTTTTAATTTTATTACAAGTAAAGACTTCTCTGTTGTCTTCAATTTTTGATGTCTGTACCTATCATCTATAATTTAACATTTCTGTAAGACTGGGAACTAGCTACTTTTTAATAGGTAGTGATAGTTGTGATAGTGTACAACTACCATGTTTTACTAGCAAAGTGCAGAAAAGTGATATGACTTTTTTGAAGTTGCATGAGAGATCAGTGGCAGAGCTGTGATTACATCTGGAATCCTGCATTTATAAATGTGTGTGTATATAAATATATACTTATATGTATTTATATATGTAAATGCAACACATCATTTTTTTACTTTGTTGTAGGGTATCGAACAACATTACTCTCCAGCACTGCAACTGCAGAGTTGCAATGAAAACTGTATTTCTCTAATTGCTTTCTGGAAAAATGACTAGCCTAGTTCCTAGGTGATACCCACACGTGGTTTTCTGGCAATCTGAGATGGCATAGTTTGTCACCAAAGAAGTCTACAGACTGCAGCAGTCCTTTGCTGCAGTCACTGGGAAGTGCTGTGCCAGTGTTACAGCCCTTCGCAAATTCACGAGTCTCAGCCGGTGCTACTGTGCGCAGCCGTGCTTCTGTAAATGCAGCTGTGGGGCTTGTTTGAGTTCAGTGACAGGTCTCAGTGCTTGCAAATTTTATTTAAGCTGTTTTTGTGGGTAGCAGAAGCAACAGAGTTCACCACCCCACGCACATTAGCATATTGCTTTTGTTATCACTCTTTGGTGTCTGAATGTCTTTGTCTGATCTGGGGCATTGTCCTGGTGCCATCTGTGGCTCGAGTGGCCGCTTCCACAAGTGTTCTCCTTTCTTCCTCTTTGCTGTAGCTTGGGATCACAGCTTTGCTCCCTGAGCTATCTATTTTTTTTTTTATAATGTTATCAGCTTTGTGGAGCGTGGCTTGCCTGGTTGTCATCCTGTCACCATTGCCTCACTGAATGGCAGTGCAGTTGCTGGATGGTGAATCTGTCACCCCACAGCAGCAGCTGTGCAAGCAAACAAGTCGGCGTTGATATTAATCAATAGCTTTGTGCAGTCGCGGCATTAAAATACCCCATAACATGTGCAGTCTGTCTGCTTCTTTGTCCCATGGCGTAGCCAGATCAGCTGCTTTGCAGCGATGAGGATGTGATTGCCATGCAGCACGCCTTCACCTCCTTCAGTGCACTTTGCTGCTCCTCTTTGTGCACTGTCTGGCTGCTCCCTGCACATCTGCTGCGCGCCCCATCTGCTCTCGATGAGTGGTGCGCGTGGTTCTGACAAGCAGCATTCAAGTAGTGCGCTGTTCTTCTGCAGATGACAGAAAACAATAATTTGTATTATTAATGGCATGTCATTAATACTCCCCGCTTCTAAAAAAACAGGCAAAGCAAATAATGTAGTGCATTGGCTTGCAAACTTGCCAGCGAGTTTATTTCAAAATCCTGTATGCGCAAGTGAATTTCTCCCACTCTGCTCATCTCAAGTAATCAGTGCTCTTATCGCTTGTAACTTTTCTAAGTCCTAGTGTATTTTGGGACTAGTGTTTTTCTGTTTTCCTTAAATAAATAAATAATAAAAAAAAACTGAAGTTGTTTTCTTTCCTAGCTATTATTTCATGTCTTTCAAGGAAAAATATATTAACAGATTCTCAACAAAAATCTAATTGTAAAGGCAGAATGAATGTAAAGCCAAAATGACCTTTCTTTTATGTGTGTCTGTTGGATTGTTATAGCAGTGCAAATAACTCTAGAGAACATCTTTATGATGTCCAGTCACTTCCAGCAGGATTTTGCCTTGTGATGATGCCTTTGCCAAGTTGAACAAAGATAACGGGAGTTCTCTGTGAGTGAAGGAAGATGAAGATGCATAGCATGGGCATGTATAGGCAGTGCAATTATTTTGTCTTTAGAATCAACTTGTATATCATCACCTCTAGCTTTGAGTTAAGGATTTGTGCAGATATGTGACCATAAGTGCACTCACTAATCAGAATGTGGACACCTTTGCTAGTCATATTAACTGTCTTATGTAGTGATTCCACATTTACCATGCTTACTGTGCTGAAGCTGATGTAACTCTTGTGTTATTGATGCTGGGAATTGCAACGTGAAACCATGATGAACAAGGAGAACTTTATCAGTTCATTTGCCTGTAATTTGGAATTGATTTTAAGCAAACACTAGCTGTCTAAGACATGACAAAAAAGGGCAGTATTTTTACAGGGCTGGCTAAAAGGATTTGTGGTGTGCCTTTACACACCACATGCATACTGGGAGAGAAGTGATTCATTTTGACAGTGTGTTTCATGGTCTTGTAATTCTTTTCCTTTAGTAACTCCCTGCTTACTCAAGATGTCAAAAAGAAAAAACTAAGGGCTGGAAGCCCAAGTCAAAGGAAGGAGAGGGGCTAGGGAAAGCTTTAACGAGGAGAAAATGTAGAACACCTTTCTGTCAGCAAGCGGGACTGGTGTCACAAGCACATGCTTAGGGTCCGTGCTTCGGTCCCCGTGCTTGTTGGGAGAGGCTTTTTCTCTTACTCACGGTAACTGCTTGTGAAAGGCACCGTTCCAGGGCGGCTGCGCTGTGTTGTGTTCCAGCAGTGGACCTCTGAGGAAGAAGTATTTTATCATCACACCACAAACATCATGAATCTGGCAATGCCTACAGTGAGTTTCAATAGAGTTAAAAATGGATTGGGACTACTTGAGAGAATAGTATCTGTTATGCTGCAAAATATTATGCATGGGATCTATGAAATAAAGTATATTATTGCAGGGCTCATGTTTGATTAGCAGTGATTAGTGGTATTAGCTCTGTGCATTAATTCTTAAAATTGTGCTTCTCAGATCAGCAGATTCAAAACTTAGCAAGTCAGTACATCAGTGCTTGAAGAATTGTGTCAGGGAATTTAGCAAACAGACCAGGGTAGAAGGGATGATGACAGCAGTTTATCACTTTTGGAAAGTGCTGTTACATTGGCAACAGTGTGTAACAGATAGGTGAACTACTCCTGCAAAGATCTACCATGGGTTACGGGGTTCAGGGCATCCTCTAAGAGCTTGCTAATGTAGCTACACTTGGGCAGTTTGCCGTGTCACCATCAGGCACTTCCTACTGTGTCTGCTGGGTTTTATTTTAAACTGTTCCCTGATGGTTTAATTGGGTGGGATTCCTTCCCCCACCAGCCTTTTCAATGCATGTTGTCAGTAGGCTCCAGTAGCACTGCATAGACGCTCCGGTATGCAAACAGTAATGCTGGGGAAACAGGATGACCAGGGGGGATAGCTAATCTAAGAATGAAGCCTTTGTGTGTACCCTAGAAAAATGTCCAGGGGAAATTTTCTGTGATTTCCTTTAACATTCAGCTCTGGAGGCAAGTAATCGTATCTAGACATGTCAGAGAAGTACTCAGGCAATAATAAACCTTTTTTCTGCAAAACACATCTATGGCTGGAAAAAGCTTGTATGCAGATCTTCTCAGTAATCCAAGAATGTTTTTGTGAGAGGAGGAATTGTAGTAAAGTTGGTATATGTGTCGGTATATGACTTTTGCAAGAATCTTCATAAAATATCTGGAGAATTCATAGCTTTTTCTCCTTCATGCTTGAACTCAGCTATTACTATTTCAGTCCTGCAAGTTGGAACAGTGAAAGTTTTGTTACAGGTGGCCCATAAACAAAGTACTCGTACAGCAGGATGCAAATGAAGATGGCAGCTGCGTAACGAAGCAATTTGCTGCTGACTGCTTAAAGGCGAGAAGTGAAATAAATGGCAGGCAGTGTAAATGTAACTTCTGGACATGTTTCATCTCAGCAAATACTTGCAGGTGATATCAGGTCCACGCTTGCCTTACATAAAAGGAACCTCTCTTCATCTCATAAATAGCACAAGTGTCGCTCATTTCTGATATTGGCAGGAGCTGGTTGTTGAAGCAGAACAGATCTGCTGGTGAGCCTAATAATAAGAAATAATAAAACTGGAGGAAATGAAGTGATGCTAATGGAAAGCAGAAGACCTAAACTGGATCCCTAAAGTTACTCAAAGTTTTTTCTCTGCATTGTACCTCATTACCCTTTCTGCTTTGTTTTCTTTGGGAGCACGATAGCTGGCACGCGCTGTAGCCTTGTGTAGGTAAGAGGGAGCTGCTCTCCGTCCTTCTGTGGGCTCACTGGGGTGCTGCTGCCAAGGGATTAGTAGGTGCAGAATGAGAGGGGCTCGTGTAGTCCTGCTCATTTCCAGGGAACGGGGTTTAACAGGGGAACTTACTACTTGCGCTGATTTGCTCAAGGAGATTTTTCAAAGACCAAGTGGTTTTGTCTTAATCCTTGAATTCTGCATAGCAGAGGTTTGCTCATTCCAGTTTTACTACTTGTGCTAATCTGGAGTTTCTTTTCTTTTTTTTTTTTTCTCTCTCCCTCTTTATTTAGATGAGATATCCGTGGAGCAGCAAAATTTTTCCTTTCTCTCAATGGACTCAAAAGTGCACCAAAGCATATCAGGCAGCCAGACACAAATGGCCTTAACAAAAAGTACTTTGGAGTCCCAAGAAAGTAATTTTCTTCAAACAGTTTTATCATCAGTTACCACACCCCTTGATGTGACTTCATTTAACCAAGAAGAAATGTTCAGGATTTCAGAATGGAGAAGTACGCCGTTGGTAGATGGCTCCGTAACAAGCAATGAGGCATTCTTAAGTGACGATGAATTTATTAGCTCATTTCCAAAGGCACAGTGGACTCCTCCACTGAAGTCTTTTGCAGTTTTAACAGATCATCACTCAATTAATACAGTAGAGCCACCAAGAGAATCGTTAGAAACTCCGTTACTAACACCTTCATTATCCGTCTTTTTTACACCATATGATATCTTGAAAACAGCACAGCAAAAGACTCCTCCAAGTGCTGTCCCTGGTCGCAGTAACACTCCCACGGAATTGAAGCCTTTTGTACCAGATAGGGAAATTGTAAGTGCAAGCAGAGACTTGCTGTTGCACCCTCCAAATACAGATACTTATTTCACTCCGGTTCCTTCAGAGGAGGCGGGTGCGGTGTGGGAAAGCGTAAACAGAAGTTTAACGTCTCTGCCTTCTGGGGCCACTTCAGACGAGTCACCTGTTCATCTCAAGCTGCTGGATGGCCATAGCCATGTTGCAGCAGGTGCTACAGCACGAAGCATAGGTCTGCATAGTGACAGTCACGCCGATGTGAGTAGCAGGGCAACAGCAGCTCTCGGTGTAAGGACCTACCCTGCTCCAAGCGTTCCCTGGGCCACGCCTGCTGCAGCAGCCAGTGCTGAGCCTGATCTGTTTGCAGTCAGTCTTCCATTTGCATCTTTCCCTGGTCACTCAGCTGCCATTTCCACTGACTCTGGTACGGTTCCTAATGCCAGCTTGTTTACACGTAAATTCTCCAGTACAGCACCAAATTTGCCTGCTGGTTCAGAAATACCAAGTCAATCTGAGCTTGTTGGTGAGCTCATAAGCCCAGTGCCTTTCACGAGATCATATAGTTCTTGTTTATATTGTGACTCGGTTACACTTCTGCCAGAGGCAGGCTTCTCCCCAGAACACGATGTGGGCTCAGGCGATTACATTGAAACTCTGTCAGTCCAGGCCTCTGAAGTACAAGGAATAACTCCATTTACAACTGTAATTACTGATGGGTATGAGTTAGAGGAGCCTACACCTGAGGTTTTTGATACTTCTTTTCCATCAAGACCAGTTGTTTCATTTTCTTCAAGATTTGCAGAAATCCCTGATTTCAGCATGTTTCTATTAAGCACTGTGGACGCTGCCTTTGACAGAGCACCTACGAGTTCTCCTTCCTACCATCAGCTCCCTGGAGAGATGTCACTGGACGTCTCTGCTGCCCAGTTTTCCCTCCCTGTTACGGAAACTGTTTCGTTGGCACCAAGCACTCATGTAGAACATCTTGGTGCCAGCACCGCTCTGTCTGAAGCTGCAGGCATCCCAAGTGAGCCGGTGGCATCATTTGCAGTCAGTCGTACAATTTTTCTGGAGTCGCCAGAACTTACACCATCAGAATCTGGAGTTTTGCTTGACAAGACATCTACAAGGGAAGAACTGTCTTTAACTATTTCAGATTTTTCGTCTGATCTTTCATTAACACCATTTCTGATCGAACCTAGCTACTCATTTTTGTCATCAGCCATGCTAAGTTCTTACTCTGTCACACAGAGTGATTTATCAGCGCTCTTACCTCAGACCTTGTTGACTGGGACATCAGTACTTTCTGAGGATGTTTCCGGCTGGGACTTAGCTACCGCTGTCAGCTCTACCACTGATGCTGAGGTTTCTCTGTTCTCTCTTGGGCAAACGTCATACTTTTACTCAAACGCATCCTCTATTCCAGGTGCACATGTTCCTGAAATAATGCCATCATCAGGTTTTCACTCTGACTCATCTGTGTTTCTGGAAGCACCATCAGTATTGCTAGTGGGATCGGAAGTTGTGTTTACCTCAGCTGTTACAGGAGCTACCTCTCAGTTAGAGCCTTCGCCCTCCTCCTTTCAGTCTGTGGTTCCCACCCTGGTGCTGCCCGCTTCCAACACCGAGCCCGTTACCAGCAGCATCTTGCTGGATGAGACAAATCTGATCTCTTTGTTTACTACCTTTCCGACAACTCCTGTCTTAAACGCGTCTTCATCTCTGCTCTCAACTGTTCCGGCTCCTGATGAGGATGCTGGTGCTACAGTTAACGCCACGCTGCTTTTAACATCCCACAGCGAGGGCAGTGCCCGCACGACGGCGCTTCTGACCGCAGACCCTGACAGCCTGATGCCGCGTGCCGATGCCAGCAGCGTTGCTCCCTCTCCTACAGAATCTCTGTCTGCGACTGCGTCGCTCGTTCCTACACAATTTCCTCCAACTTCTCGCCCTGCCACGGGGTACGACATTCCAGTGGGAGCTGGCGGTACCGACACGGCAGCTGCTCCCGGCACCGTCCCCACGACCATCGCCACTAGTACCACAAGCGGCCGCGTCACGCCTGCTGCGGGCAGCCCCGGCACCTTCTCCTCCCCTCCTCTGGCCACCACCGCTCGCCCTGGAGCCGCGGTCCCGACCTCCGCCGCCAGCACCACCAGGCAGCCGTACGTCTGCGACATCGCGGTCCCCGATGCTTACCTCGTCACTGCTGGTGAGAGATTGCCGATGTTTTTATCCTGTTTTCGGAACCCGCTGTATTGGGAGCCCTTAGTTAGACTGCAGGTGTTGAATTAGCTGCTTGAATATTTCAGAGAAATATGGTGTAAAATTTAGACAAGCAGCTGTAAAACCATGGATCTATCATACACTCTTGAAAAGAGTAGAATTCACTTGAACAGAGTTCACTATGCTAGTGACCTACATATACACTACACAGTGAATGACTGTTTTAAAATTTCTGATATGTATGTATATTTGAAGCTGCTTTATCATTTGATTGGTGGAAAATGAACATTGTTCTCCTGGTAATGTTCTGCCAAATCATTAAATGTTCTGACTAAGTTTCTCCTTAAAATTGATGCCGTTGTTTGCATAAAGCCCGCATGTGAGGTAATGTTTTAATATGAAAGAGGAAATTTGGTTTCAAAAATATTTCGGGTTTTGTTACCATTTTTATCATTTTACTGTACTAGCTTATGTTTATATTTTCCCTCCTCCCATACTTATTTCAATTGGGTTTGGTGTGGTTTTAACCAGAAAAAGTGACGTTAGTGTTTTTCAGGATCAATTGTCTCAGCATCTGGTTCTGCTTTTTTGGTGTTTTCCCACCTCCTCCTGGTTTGCTAACAAGGCAGTACCAGAGAACTAACCCAGGGCAGCTGCAGAAATGCTGCATACTCTGTGGTAATCAACACTTCTTGTCCTTAAGTTTTGCTGTAATATGGAAAGCAGAATGAGAATAATCTCGTTCTCCAGATGTGAAGGTGAGATGACTGTGCTGGTGAGGAGGAAGATTTATTTTAACCTGTAATTTGGCTAGTTTTGTAGGCAAGTTACTGATGAAAAGTCAGTGCAGAATGGCAACGTGACACTTGTCAGTTGTTTCCTTGACCGTGGTCACAGTCTCAAGCAGACACAACATCCATACCGGGGAGTGGGGTTTTTGAAGCAGTTTCTTACTCAGTGGATATCACTTTCAGCAATCAGTGTCACATTTGTTTACTTTTTATTTAAGAGAAAAGTAGATGCATATTTTCTGTGGCTTTTTTCTGACTGCATCTACATTCCATGCGTTGCCTCCAAAACTTCAACTGTGTTATGACAGAAGGCTCATTGTGGTGCGTGGATAAGACCGAATGTGCTGCAAGTCTCAGATCCTATTTGAACGCCTGAGTGGCTCTTAAGAAGATTGCTTGACTAGAATACTAAAGACATCAGATATGGACAAAAATGAGAAAAAATAAACCTGGAGTTCCTTAAACTGTATTTACAGTCACTTTTTAGGATACAGTCACACCTTTACCTGTTTCCTTCTCTGTTGTCTTATCCATTTGACACAGTTGATCTCAGTCTGCTTTTTCATGCTTACACAATTGAAAATGCAGCTTTGAACCAAAGCCTAAGAGATGAAGCTAAAGTATATTTACTGACTGACATTAATTTCCAGTGCTGGCCCGAAGAGCTGTTCTACAAAATGTCAGTGAATCCATCAGAGAAGTGCTCAGAGTTCAGTTCAGGCGATCAGTAGAGCTAGAGGTAAGTGGTATGAAGTGTGTACAAGTGCTCTTTGATCACTATAACACAATAGTGGTTTTAGTTCACCTGCTAAACCAGTGATTTAAAAACAATGCACATGATGTTAAACCACAGAGAGATTTATTCCAACTTGAATGTTAACCTTTTTTTTAATGCAAGTATGACTTTTTTTTTTTTTACGTTTAGAAAGTAATTTATTTTCGAGGGCAGACCTTTCTTGTTTTTGGCATAGCTGTTCAAGCAGTGCTCTGCCTCTACTCCTCACCTGCTCTGGCTGGTGAAGGGAAACTGAGCTGAAAAGCTTTTACTTTTCTAAAGTGTCTGTTGCAAAGTTTTGCTTCTCCTGCTAGCTGATTATATGCTTAGTGCCTTAAACAAAGCAAACCCTTCTTCACCACCTTGTGCTATTTTATCTTGTAAGTGAGGTCATCAGCACTTACAGGGAAAGTGGTGGAATCCCAAATGCAGGATTTGGCAGATGAGAAAGGCAGGGAAAAAAAAAATCAGGTGTGCAATGGTAAGATGTTATTTTTAAGCCTTCAAATAGGTGTGACTGGAATTACCCCCCTCTTCTGCTTCCTGCACTCATAAGGTGAGGAATTTCTGCTCTCTTTCTTTTTTTTTTTTTGAAAACTTCCTCTCCATTGATGTTCAAGGAATTGTCTTTGAAGAATATTTTGCTGTTGTTCCCTAACCTTGAAGTGAGTGTCCACCGAGATGAGGTTTAAGACTCTGTTCACCCCCCTCTTCCTCAAACCCTCTGTCTGAGAGAAAAATGATCATGGAGGTGGTTTGGGGTTACCTTTGTTGTGCAATCAGATACTTCAATATTGGGGATAAAATGGAATGTTTTAATAAAATTGTGGGTGTAGGTGCAGGTTCAGCTGCACTTGCAGTGTGTCATTTCTGTGTTCATTCGATTGTGATAGCCCAGCACCAAGGCAGTATCTGGTTCCTTGTGCGGTTCCAGTTTAATTTTCTTACTTTTTTGAGTCTCTGATCTCACTTTCACGATAAAGTTAAGTCATGTAGCAGTTTGAATGTTGAACACAAGCTGAGTATCTGTATGCACAGAAGCCCATGATGGCAGTGTCTTTCACTTTTGCTTTCTGATATGTGTGGGGAAAATGGTCTTCTGACAGCTCCTGCCACAAACACTGCGCTCAGTAATTAAACAGCTCTTGTCTGTTGTTTGAGAACATCCTCTACTACTCAGTCAAGGTAAGTGTGTTATGAATTTCTGCCAAACATCAGCCACAGTGAGTTGCCACTATATATTATGTTTAGTTTTGGTCCTTTTAGCAATACCTGCCCATAAGCTTTTAAGGGTTTCTGTAAGTTAAATATTTTTCTTCTGGATGGTGAATTGTACCTTCAGATTGTGCAAACTGGCATAGTCAAGTAGAATTCAAAAGTTCATGATGATGAAGCTACACTGATCTTCAGTGACCTTATATGCCTCAATGGCATGGAAGTGCTTACTGTTGCAATGGTAACGCCAGTAAGACAAAGCGTATTGCTAAATATCTGAAGGTTGATTAGAGCAAACATTTAATATCCTGGTTCTTTATATTTTTCCCCTTTAAATTCTTACATTTCATGCCCACCGTGGTCTTGTGGAGCTCTCAATAGGGTATTTTGGCTCTAAGGCTGCTTACTGGCAACTGCTTTTATACATAATGCAGTTAGTCTAGCTTCATGCTTTGCAAATTCCTTTTTTTATCAAAAGAAGACATCTCTGTGGAATCATTTATGCTTATTTTGTGCTAGAATGCTGCTATCGTAGAGTTATTTGTGATGACTTGGGTATAGGTATTTTTGCACTAAAAGTAATCGCTAGCAAATGTCTTTACCTCTAATGATAAAATACTAACAAAACAGTTATTTTAAATAAGGAGCTGCCTATAATATCAGCATGTTTATTGGTGATGCAATGCAAAATTTTAAACAGAGTTCTCCTATATTACTAAACTTAATCAAGCAGACCTGACTTTTGTTAATCAAGAGTACCCAGGAACTGAATGTACATTTGCAAGTTGTGGTAAAGCAGTGCACTCCTTTAAGCTGCTTTTTTACTATGTCTTTTATGACAGCTCACAGATGTTGTTCCCTTGCTGTGATGTAATGCGCAGTAAATCAGGAGACAGTCTTGTTAAATTTAACTTGGTAGTAATATATGCTTTAAAAATAAAATCCATGGCAACGATGGATGTAACTGCTACTCACTTTAAATACAATCCAAGTTTAACACTGAAAGGAGATTTTTTTTTCAGTTGAAACTTTGGTCTCTGCTTCTTTATTATTTCTAACATTCTGAGCTGCTGAAGTAGAAAAAAAAATGAGGCAGGCTTGAATCCTGTCTAATGAAAAAACTTTTTTCAATTTTTTCCTAGCAAAATTCCTTACAGCAAAGTGAGAGTAACCTAAAATTTTAAAGTTCTTTCTTTCCAATTGGTTTCAGTGTATTGCATCTGCAGAAGAATAAGACCCTATTGTTTGAACAAGAGCAATTTTTGTCAACTTTCTCTAATGTAAACCTTATGACACTTGGGTAAGATTTGTTAGACAATCTTCAGTTGACGTAGCTTTGTTGCACTGGCATGTGAGGAAAAAAATAGTATTGGCAGTGACTTGCTGTAAGGACCCCTGGTGCCATTAAGTTCATACAAATAGAAAAAAGCTTTCTGCCAGCCTCACTTGTGTTTGGGAATTTTATCATGCAGCATAACGTATACCGCAGTCACTTTGTTGCTGCATTTAATCTGGGGTTTTGGATCTGTCCTTAGCCTATAGGTTTCTGTAATCCAAAATTTGTAAACCTCTGCCTTAAAAGTATGGAAATGAGTTTACTGTCTGGCAGTTAAATACTTTTTTCAAAGATGCCACCTTGTGGACTTGCACTGGCTTCTGTAACATTCATCGCTACTCACTGCTGCTGAAACGGTGGCTGTTATCATTTAGATGTGTGAAAATGGTGGGAGAATTGTTGCCTTAGGATCCTAATGTGTGTAGGGGCAGAGTCTTTGTTTCATTTTTAAGACTTGTGAGCCTTTGTAGCCCATCTTTGGAAAGTTAAATACTCCCTGCAGACTCATTACAGAATGCTTAATAAGGTGATGGTGAGGAAATCCTTTTTTTACGCTGTCTGCCAGATGTTTACACAGCATAATACAGTGGTGTGTAGGCATGGATTGGATTGTACCAAAGGTGTGTCTGATCAAATAGTTTAGCTGACAATACTTTATAGCAAATGCTTAGCTAAAATCATAAGGGACAGAGTAGGCATGCAAGGTTGTTTTCCCCAAATACTTTTCTAGCCTCTAGTAAATTGGGACTTAAAAACTTGCCATACTAGAAGCATTCTTTCTTGTCAGATTAGCTTTGAATGAGAGAGATTGTGTCCCGGGAACAGCAGGGTTGGATTAACTGTCTGACTTTGGAGAAGGGATGGCTTAACGTGAGATGGCTTGTACTGAGGGTTTCTGCTTTTGCTGTGGGAGTGGCTCGGACGTGCATGTTGAGTTTTGAGTGCCTCTCCAGCTTCAAGGCTCAAGGTATTAAGGTAAGAAGTCCGTGCTTGTTTAATGTAAGAATTTGTGCTCACTTGCTTGAATAGGTAGCACTCTAAAACTGTGGTGTTTCAACTAGCTCGTTTGGTAGCACCTCACTGTCCTGGCTGTAGAGGTGAAACCTCCAAGAGAGGTTTGGATGGATGGATGGGTTCATGAACCATTAGAGCTGTGCTGAGAGGAGCTGTTCTTGTTCATGAAGCAGGAGTTGAGCTGTGCTCATCTTTCCTAGGTCACTTTCCAAACTTCTCTGTGAACTACCTTGTAGACAGCATCATGCTAACATGGCTCTATTACTTCTGGTGTCTGAATTAAGTTTAGATCTAACTT
Organism: Anseranas semipalmata; assembly: GCA_013399115.1. Classification (NCBI taxonomy): domain Eukaryota; kingdom Metazoa; phylum Chordata; class Aves; order Anseriformes; family Anseranatidae; genus Anseranas; species Anseranas semipalmata. The sequence continues at coordinate 157,120 of VXAA01007403.1, read as the reverse complement.
GAGACAACCTTGCAATATCTAAAGCAGAAATAGCTATTGTTTACACCTACAGTCATTCTAATCTACCTCCCTCAAAATTCCACTTAAAAAATATTTTAAATTTCCATTCTTGTGATGTTACTTTCCCTCAAAAAGGAGCACAAAAGGGAGACATGCGTATTAGCTGTTAAGATGAAAAAGTCGATGCAAAATTTCAGGGGAGTCTCTGGGGTAGACTGCTTTTATTGCATCTGTGGTACACTGGAACAGGTCAGAGGTGCAGGCAGCTGAGCTGGTTATCAGAGGCTTGCTTTCTTGTCTGAAATACCTGAGTATTGTACATGACAATACTATTGTAGAGAGGCTGTACGAGGCCTCTCTTCCTCAGCGTATATGGCTTTAGAAATCACCAGCAAGTTGTCAGTAAGATTTTTAATTCTAACTCTTCTTTTTCTTGCCTTTTAAGCAATCTGTTGTGCAAGTAATGGACAGCTTTCTTTTCGGATGTCTTAGCCATTATAACTGCTGTTTTCCATTTGACAAACTGAAGTTGCAGAGATCATTTCATACTGAGATAAAACGATAAAATTTCAGATAAGAGAAACTCAAAAGAGCTGTGCATATTATTCATATCAAACAAATTTGAATTCTCTGGATCTAAATCCATTTATAAAAGCAGGATGCTGCATATATTTGTGGTCTAAGAAGAAGGAAGAAATAACGAGCAAGTTATTACATAACAGTAATACAGTTACTGTATTACAGTTTTTTATTTTCTTCTGCTACTTAGGTAGTTTCTTTTGGTGAAAACCTCTTTGAAATGCATGGTGTTTCCAGAGGACAGGAAAGGGCTGCTTACTGTTTCATCTAAACAGCAATTATCATTATGTTACACTGTTGCAGAAATACCAATAAAGAGCATGTGGTTGACAATTTAAGTAGCACTGTGCTTTTCCATACGGCTCATCCTGAAGTTGAGCATATCTGAAAAATCCCTTCGCCAGCACAAAGCCTGCAAGATGCTAGCGTCTCTTCATCTAAGAGGTGCACATTTATCAGAACCTTTGCGTTTCTGGTTTAGATTATTTATTTGTGAGGCCATCGTGTTGGATATCTCAAAATCCTGTAGTGTGACTGCCTTGGGCAAATAAAGCAAACTGGGGGAGTAAAAGAAATGGGAAAATATAATGCTGGGGAAATCGGAGTCCTTGATATGGAGGTAGTTTCTCTTATTGGAGAAGGCATTGCAATGTGTTTAAATAAATAAAAGCCTTAAGCTTGTTTTTACTTAGGTGACAGAATAATAATGTATAAAAGCATCTGCCTGGAAACATTTGCCTAGGTTCATGTTTAACTTTCAGTTTCATTTCTTTTACATGATGACTAAGGCTCCTCAGGGTTTTTGAGAAGTCTCAAAGTCAGGAGGTGAATTGGAAGAGAAAAACTGTAATTGAGATAACTGTGTTGAAAAAAGCAAATGGGGAGAAGCATTCTCCAGAATACTTGTGTGTGAGAATTATATCCGTAAAACACAGGTTATGTGTATTTTGCTTCTCACACGTCACATGTGAATGTTATAGGATGTATTTGCTATGCAGCGTAGGCCTGAAGTGCAGAAGCTCTGCCAATGCTTCAGTAAGTAAATACAAATTTGTACGGGAACTTGTGTACTGCTGGGGAATGCAGATGAGGTGGAGTGCCACTGTGCTATGATGTGATAAATGGAGAAGAGCTGAGGTAGGTGTGTTGCACTGAAGAGATTCCAGTAAGTGTGCTCAGCATAGAGGAGATGCCTTTCTGATACACTGGAGGAGAGGCTGTGAGGCATAGCACTGTCAGTGTGTGTGTGCTTCTGCTCTCTTTGTAAAATAAAAATTGCCTTTCCCTATATGTTGAGGTCTAAGCTTTGAAATACCTAGGACCCTGTAGGTCTGAAGTGTTGTTGCCAAATTTCATGTTGAAGATTTTTTAATTGCTTTCTTTTTTTGTAGGTTTATAAAATTTCCCCAAAATTTGCTTTCTTGGTGACATCAGGTCCTTTTGTTTACACGGCAATAGCTGTCATAAATGTGCTCATGAACAGCAGTCTTCTTCACGGTGAGGCACCCCTGATCCTCTCACTGCATCCTTCTTTCACCATGCCGGATAACAGGTTCCAGGTTCAGACAGGTGAGTTCTTCTTGACACAAAGAGAAGGAGATGTAGCTTCATATTCTGGAGAGTCTTGTGATTAAGTACGCAAGGTCAAATAAAAATCCTGCATTCACTGCCGTGAGCATTCATTCTTGGCTGTTAATAAAATACTTACTGCATCTGTGGTAAATTGTAAACAAATAACCCTGTAATTTCATGATTTTTTCAGGAAACTTTTCTTGGCATATTGCAAAATACATATGCTCTTTTCCTTGCTTCATACTTCAGTTGATAGTTTGCTGCTGAGACGAGTGAAAGGAGTTTGCATTCTTTGTATTGCTTTAAGTGTTAGCAGTATTCTTATGCTGCAAAATGAGCCTAAATTTAGTAGCCCCTTGCCTGTCAATAGCCTGATCTACACTTCTCTTGTAGCATTTTGCAAAGGTGAGAAGAGAAAAGTTTTTGGGAAAAATTTGCTCATAAAATCACAGTGCAGCTACTTTGTAATGCTTGACTCATGTTTTGAATTATGTTTACCTTAAATTACACTTTTTAGAATTTTCAGTGTAGGAGAATTGTTGAGCAAGAAGATCTCTTGTGTAGGATTCAGCTTTCCATGGCTGCTGTATGGCAGCCATTTATTTAAAGTCCATGACTGCTAATAATCTAAAGTAACATATTAATCATGTAATGGCTTTTGAGAGTCAGTGGTGTCATTTAAAATCTTCTTCGGACAGTATTTGCGTAACAAAAACGCTAGCCTGGTTGGTTGACTGAGTAGTGAGGTAGTGACAGGGGTTAAGTATATGGGCAAGAGAGTACATGGATATCAAACATAGGTGCTTTTATTCAGGTGTGTTTCATGTGCTGTTTCTGCTCTGTTAATATCTGTATGATAAGACATCATTTCTCTGTGCAGGTGTGACATCTTTTTCTACTGCTTAACATGGTTAATCAGGCAATAGCTACATTTCCTCATCTTGATCTTGGTATAACATTGCTATTAGGGTCTGTAACCTAATGATAACATTTCTTTGGGTAAGAATATATCAGGCAATGTGCAGAGAGATGTGCATATAGCTAGAGGTCTGTGTGCCTGCTCACTCTTTCTCTCCTGTGCTCATTCTTTCTATCCTGTGAAAGATTTTAAGGTGTATCTATATAGATATAAAAGATTGGCTACTTACTAGCTATTTTAAGTGTTAGATTGATGCTAATGGGTATTAATGGATCCAATATGTAGTCTTTTAGATAGACTAAATATTAAATTTCAGTCTACAAAGAAATTTGTTACTATTTTCCTTAAGATTTTCATTGAACTGTTGGGGTACTAAGGATTTCAGTGTGGCTGGTTCAGTGCTCAAGTCCTTTAGACAGTTTGTGTGTAGCAAAGGTCCTTCAGTACACAAGAGGAAGCGGTGGGTATTTTGTCAGTAGTATCTTTCGCTAATCTAATTACTGCTGTAACAGATACTAACGAGTAGAGAATTTACTGCACCAGCACAAAATGTATTTCTACTGTGTTTTTACCCAGGTTACTGAATATGTCCTGAATTCCATGAAAAAGTGATAGCCCTATGGAGTGAGGATTCTCTTGCTCATGTTGTTCTCTCTCATGGAAGTACTTGTCTGTAGGAATAACGTGTACCCTTTGCCTTCAGTGCTTCAGTTTGTGCCTCGAAACGTGGATATTGGGTTCTGCAACTTCAGCCAGCGCATTGAGAAGGGGCTGACAATGGCATTCATGGAGGTGAGCAAACAACACCAGGAGTCCTACAACTTCACTGTGCAGGTAAGAAGAAAAATATGTTTTGTTTCTTTCCCTTTTTCTACTCACTTCTGGTTGTCCTGTGTTTAACACAGCCAGTAAAATGAGTTCGGTGTCCACAGACTATGCCTTGCTATCTAGATCATGTAGAACTGTGAGGCTTTGTCATAAAGTCAGGATTTTTTTTTCTGCAAAATAATTTGGCACCACATATCACTCTAGTTTCAAGCTTCTTGGAAAGAGGATCCAAGAAGATGATGATTTACATCAAGAAGCATTAGTGAATATAATAGGAATATAAACAGGCTTATACTTTCACATAAAGGTTGCCCAAACCCTTATCAAACTAATTCTCATTGGATTTTATTATTACAGAATAGGGTGCGGTCAGTATGTTTTTGTTGGAAGACACCTTTACACCTTTCAGGTCTCATTGCCAGTCAGGGGATCCTATTAGGAAACATAGAAATGTATACTGTCATTATGTAAGCAAACATGCTAGTTGCTTCTGAGTTCTATAAATACTTACAGTGGTATATGATGTATGTGGCAGCTGCTACTGGAACTTCATATGTGAAATGTATTGAGTATGTGGTGGGTACTGAATCACATGGCAGAGCTTAAAACTCCCTGGGAAGTCAGTAATTCAACTTAAGAGACCAGCTTCTTCTCTCTGAATTCTTAAATTTATTCTATCTTTGTTGTAATACCAAATTAGTATTAAAAAAAAAGTGCTATTTAATGGGCACCATAAATGCCTATCTGTGGTACCATAAAGTAAAGTCATAGCAGGAAACAAACTTCAGAGTACATCAGGTACTATATAGTACATATAGTAAAGTGCATAGAGATACTCAGAACTGTACAACTGACTGAAGCAATATGACTGGATAGAATGAAGACAGAACATGCAAAACAGTTTCTTAGACTATCAACTTAGCAAATTTTCTTTTTAAATAGTTTGTTACTGTTTGGAAGAGGTTTGTCTATGTGGGCATAGTTGCTCTGTACACAGGTGGCAGAATAAGACTTCTAACAGTGGTAGAGTCTTGGGTATGCATGGTACAGTAGGTTTTGACCAAGAGAACATCCATTTTCATAATGTGTCTTTGTCATGGTGTTTTCCTGTCTGTTCCATGCAGTTTGGTATTCATCTGGCATTTTTTCCGTCATTTTCTGGATGGTAGCTTTCAGATCATTGTGGATTATGATTGGCCTTAAAGGATAACCCTTAGAAGAGGAATGCATGTGTAACTTTGCCTCTTCTGAGACTCAGTAGGCTGAATCAATCTGGAATTGATGTTCCTCTGCTTTGATGTAAAATACTCCCCCTTCACATTAGGAAAAAAATTTCTATCAAGGAACAAATGGAAATGCCAGTGATTTGATTTTGCTGACAGTGCTCCAATCTTGTCTTTTCAGATACTGAATATAACTCTGAGTAGGCCTGGGGCTGCATTTCGTCAGGGCCCGGTGAGCATCATTTTTGCCATCCGAGATAGATACGGTTTTCTAAATGGGTCCGAAGTCAGTGAGCAGTTAAGGAACTTGTCCGTGGTGGAATTCAGCTTCTATCTGGGTTTTCCTGTGCAGCAAATTGCTGAACGTGAGTACATGTTGTTGTCAAGACTGCAAAATACTTTCTTTTTTTAGTATTTTTTCCTATCTACTATTTAAAAGTAGTTTTGTGCATAAGCGATAACACACCTTCAAGTACCTGACTTGTATTGTGAATTCTGCTGAGCAAATCCCTACCTCTCTGCTCACGTTGTGTGTATCAGCGTTACAGCAACTTGTTGCTTTTGTTATCATCCTTTCCTTCTGCACTGGGCCACTTGTGCTGAATCTGGCATCATTTTCCCTGGTCTTAGTCCAGATACTTGAGAACAAACAAAAAAAAGTCACTTTGATCAATACTTCTGTGCAGTGTGTCTCAAGTATGTCTACAAGGCCTTTGCTGCTCCTCAGCAGGGTTTACTGCCCTGGGCTCTGTTCTGTGCTCAGCTGTGACTCTGACTTCTAGAAAGCATGGGATACTGACAGTGTAAGCTTGTATTTGCCCATATAGTCTGTCTGGGTTATCTGTTAGCCAGCAGCAGTGCTTTTTTTAAGTAGTCTTTTGTCTTTTAAGGTATTATCTTTTAAGCATCTCACTCGCCTTCTATGTACTACTTGCATTGCAAGTCACTTTTTCCAGTCCATGGTCATCGTAAACTTAGATTAATGGGAACTGCCTGCATAGCAGAATTTCCTTGATGTTCATTCTTGACAGCTTATGTTTGGTTAGATTTTGCAGGTGACCTCAGTCTCATAAATAAGCCAAGTATCTAAGTTCAACAATAATCCTTGTACGGTAGTAGATTGTTCACGACAGCAATAACTCGTGAACGTAAGATCATGAGAGAACAGTACTGTCTTTCCTGGTGTCACCTGTTAATGTTAATCCAGTTCATGAGTTTCCAGTCTCTCCTGTCTCATTGTGCTTTCCAATGCAGATTTTTAATCATCTGAGTTACTTTTTGTGGGCTATATAGGTGCATAGTACCTGACATAGTGATTCTGTCTATACAGTCAAATGTCTGATGGAAAATCAGGCCTGGTGGTAGGTATTGTTCATTATGCAGCTGTACAGTAGTATATCAGTGAAGATATAGTAAAGAGAATTTTTGTCACCAAAAGAGGTTGTGCTCTATAGCACCTTTAAAACTATATACTGTGACTGCACAGGATAATTTCCCAACGACTAGAAGTAATGTTCTTTTTTTTTTTTTTATCTTTTTGTTGTAATTTTGGGGCATTTTGATCCCTCTGCTCCCATACCCAATTAAAAAATGTAGCAAGTGTTGTTGTATTGACCTTCTCGTTTCCTTTTAACAATTCTGTTCGCATAAACTGTTTCTTTGCAGTGGTAGCAGTATTTAATTGAGCCAGGACCAAAAGCCTTGAAAATCTTTGTCTGTAGATGACTAGCATCTTTTGTTCCTTGTGAGGTCACAGAAGTTCTTAGACTGCGGGCTGTGATCTTCATCTATTGCTGAATTCAAAATAAATGTTCTTTGTGCCCTGATTGCTTGAAAGACGCTTCTCTTCAGTATGCATGGATTTTTTTGCACCTTTGCCCATGAGTTTTTACTTTTAGTCTCTTGGGTATTTTCTTAGTGTCCTGGCTTTTTTTTCTGTGACATACACACAGCTGATCCTACAGTTTTTTGTTATGCCCACATATTCTGGAGAGAGATTTGTAGTGAATTTGCAGGTTGCCCCTTGCTGAGAATCCCGTCTTCCAGAATGTGTGATGGTGGTACAGTACAATTAAATGATAACAGAATTTCAACCGTGGTCAATATATCCTGAAAGACAGGCTGGTCACAGGGAAAAAACATTTCTATAAACATGCATGTGCACTGTTCTCTCTCTCTCTCTCTTTTTTTTTTCCTCCTGATCATATTTAAGAAATATAAAGGTAATTTCTTTAGTGCTCTGAGCAGGAACTCTCCCCATGTTATTTGCATGCTCGTAGTGCCTGGCCAGTTGGGCTGATTCCTGGCCGATGCCAGTGGAGCTCTGTGACAGCTCGCGCATCAATGAGGAAGCTGTGCAAAGTAGAATGAGTGAGGAGGTCAGGCGCTACCTTTGCAAAATAGTCCCACTAGGATTTCTCTCAATCATCTAGGTTGGAAAAGATCAGCAAGTCCAACCATCAATCGGCCTGACCTACTGAGTCTCATCACTAAACCATGTCCCTTAGCACCATGTCCACATGTCTCTTAAGTACCTTGAGGGATGGAGACTCCACCACTTCCCTGGGCAGCCCATTCCAATGTTTGATCACCCTCTCCATGAAGAAATTCTTCCTCATGTCCAATCTAAACCTCCCTTGGTGCAACTTGAAACCATTTCCTCGTGTTCTATCACTTGTCACCTGAGAAAAGAGACTGACACCCTCCTTGCTGCAGCCTCCTTTCAGATAGTTGTAGAGAATGATGAGGTCTCCCCTCAGCCTCCTCTTCTCCAGACTAAACAACTGCTCAGTTGCCCCCCATAAACCCTGTTTTCTAGTTCCTTCACCAGATTCGTTGTTCTTCTCTGCACACATTATAGCAACTCAATATCCTTCTTGTAGTGAGCGACCTGAAGCTGTGATGACAATTTATCCTCTTTTCCTGATTACATGAGGATTCAGAGTGAAGTCATGTAGATGTTGGCCTGGCAAATTTATCCTCTGTTAGTACAACAGCATATCTAAGCCTGTGGGCAATATATTTCTATAGCTTTGTTTCTGAAGCTTCAGGAGTTGCTTGTTCGTTCCAGCTTGCAATCCTAAACAAGCATGCCAGCAGTGTTGTGATTTCATTCTTGCAAATTCTACCATATGCCTCTAGACTGTGTTTATCTTCAAACACCAAACTATTCTTCCTCACCTCAAATCCACCCAAATGCCACCAAATCTCAAATCCTCAAACAGACTGTTAGTGTAGAAAGGCAGAGTTACTCAGCATTAGTGATTAAGTTCACCATGATATACACTTTATTCTCAGACTCATATATCTGGAGTTTTTGAAGAATGCTGTTGCTTTGGGTAGAAGGTGTGATGGTAGCCAAACAAGCTATGTATGCACACCTTTGCCTTCAATGACCTGATCTAAATGCTGCCAGAGTTTATTGAATGAATTTTGCCAACAGAGCATAGCACTTGCCTCAGAGATCTTAGAGTTTGGTGGTGCCACCAAATACATTTAAATAATTAAATGTATTAATTAATATAATTATATTATTATTAATAAAATTAATTTAATTAATAATTAAAAATAAATAATTTATTTTAATAAATTAAAATTAAATTATTAAATTTCAATTTAATTCAGAATTCTTAGGAACGATGAGATCTTCCCACAGTTCGCAATGTAGAAAACTAGAAGACTTGGTGGATATGGTGCCCTAAATCAAGGAGTATCTTGTCAGTGCTTGACTTGCATGTCACTAGAGCATCTCTTATATTGTAGATTTAGCCCACTGTAGGATAGCTCATTTCGATTTGCACTTCTCTGGTTTGGTCTCAGTAGTGCTTAGATTCAGTGTTTTAGTGTTTTAGTGGTTAGATTCAGTGTTGTGGAACACCGGACATGGTGCCGTTTGATAAGACAGCAAAGTGAGAGTGCAGTTTCTCAGCTTGTTCAGAGCTATGGATCTGTCTGTCAGCTAGCACAATAATGGATGTAGTTTATATACTTTTATAAGTGAGGCATCCTCACTCACTTACTTTTAGTTGTTCCCACAGTTTTTTGCACTGTTACTGTGGCTGTATTTTGAGCCAAAGGATTTTAGATCTTCAGAGCCAGAAATCATGTCCAAAGGCTGAGCAGTGTTGGGCAGATCCTTTTTGAGACATCTTATTAAGCAGTCTGTTTGAGGATGACCAACAGCCAGATCCTCAGAGCTACTTTGGCAACGAGGTGCATAAATGCTTTGATTTTCTAGGCCCTAAACTGTTTTCATGTTCTCCGTTGGTCTGCAGAGTAGTTGTAGCAGGCAAGGTGTTGTGAAGATCTTCCTTTGACAGGTAGCTACTTTGCTCTGTGCAAATTATTTACAACCCTCTGCTTTTCAGCATGATTTTTTGGGGGAATTTTGGAAGGTAATTTTTGTATGTAAATATGAAATGTTCCTTGCCATACAGTTCTATGGCATTTGTGCCTTACCTATCAGGCCTGGTAACAGTTATACTCTTAGTGGTGACTTTCTTTCCCCCCCCTTAGCACTCTGTATATGATCTCATAAGTTTTATAAGTCTGCATCTGAAGAAAAAGAAAAAGAACTGATCTGTAGGTGAGCTGAGCTGTCAGGGGATTCACACTGACTCATACTAAGCACAAGCTGCTTGTGTAATACCACTGTGACTCAGCATTGTTAAGTGAAGCCTTGCTTTTGATATCCCAAATATGAGCATTGTTTGAAGGAATGTTTCCTCCCTACTTCTCTTCGTTTAGCATTTTGCACACTGTTTTTCACATAATATATACTGCTTATACTTTAAACTGTGTGGGTTGTCCCTGTGCAATATGTCATTAACAACAGGAATTCTTAGTCTTTTTTTTTCTTGTTGCACTCATTATAAGTAAGGTTCAGCAGTACAAGTTGTCTGTTTGACAGAATGGACTGTTCTGTGCAGGAACAGGGCTGTTGGAGTGGCCAAGCCTGGAAACTTCCAGACTGTTTTTTTGCCCCACAGACTTCTAGGTGACTTCAGCAACATGTTTATATTCAAATGTCCAGTTTACATCTTCCTGCATGCTAATTTTGCATTGTCCACCTTACATCTCACATTTTAGATTGCAAACTCATTTGGTTACATGGTCATGAACTACATGTCAGCAGAAAGAAAAGCATGTTTAGTCACAGTTTTTAGGTGCTAGTTCTTTTAAAAAAAAAAAAGGAAGGAGCATGTTTAGTATGTCTTTATGGCTGCAAGATTTCTCTGAGGACAGGCAAAGGCTAGCAGTGGACTAGGTAAGGAGTATTGGCCCTTGTGAGCCTACCCCAAATAAATTGCTTTTTTTTTTATTATGCCTTTATATAGAGAGAGTTGCCTTGGGACTGTTTTTCAGTGCCATAACTAGCACTTTGATGGGTGGCATCTATTTCAGATACCTTGGAGATGCTGCAGGGCCAATAGGATAAGATGAAATGGTATGATACAGTCCAAGGACTGCAGAATTTTTTGGCAGTTTTTATCGGAGTGGATTTTGGATCAGACTTTTAACAGATACAGTGTTCTAATACTTCCTCCACACCAGTGTTTCCATGGAATCTTATTTTTTCAGGTGATGCCTTTGCATACTAAATGCTTCATTCCTTCCATGCTTTCTCTTACTGTTCCTCCATTTATCATAAATAAGAATAATCAATATGGTACCAGTTCTAGCATGCATGGTCCCATGTGTCATGGGTTCATGTAAGAAGGTCAGACACATCCTTCCTAGAGCATCTGGCAAAAGCCGTGTTACTGGAGTGGTGTGCTTCAGACTGCTGTTGAGAGACTTCTAGGTGGCTACGTAACCCTTTGCTTTTTCAGTCAGCAGCAAATCAACACTATTACATGGTGTGGTGCTTCAGGACTGTGTGATAGAATCTTCTAATGGTGATAGTGTGTGCTTCATTAATGCATCAACAGTCATTAGCAGACGAGCCGCAATTTAACTAGCAATTGCATTTTGTCTGTCCAACTTTCCCCTGAGTCTGGTTTTAATCATTAGTTCCAGGAGGATTAGGAATCTTGCAAATATGATCACACTGCAGTGCTGAGGCTCCAGCTGAGCTCAGGACAAGGCCACACGTGTTGGTGAGACACTTGAGTGGTATAAGAGCTGGAGCGTGGATTTTCTGACTTCGGAGCGTTGTCTGAGTTGCAGAAGTGTCCTTCATTTCATGCATTCTTTGTCAGGTTTTAGAACTCAGCCTTAGTTGCCAATAATCATGGCACATCCTCCTTTTCAATTTCAAGATTTTCTGCTCGTCAGTTTATTTTTAAATTTCATTAATTCCGTGAAAAGTTTAAGTGAATAGTCATCCAGTAATTTGCATGAATTAAATCATTTTCAAGTACTAATTAGAAAAAGCGTGAAGAGCGCGTTAAGTATTGAGGCAAAGCATGATTTTGGTTTAAAAGAAGAAAAATGCATCTGTTAGCAGTTCAAAGTTTTGTGGCCATTGGGAGGTTTTTGATTTTCTTATCTTGCTCTTTCCATGCTTTGGAAAACACAGATGCAGTTTAGTTTATGCTTTTCTGTTCAGGTTATATTTCTAAATTGAAGTGAACAATTGCGTGACCAGAGCAAATAGAACTCCAGTCTATAAGCTACACTCAGAAGAATCGCGTAGCAGCATACCAAAAATAAATGTGTTAAATTAAATGGACTGTGGGGTGCTATTTGTGTGTCTGAGAGTTTTGGAACTTTGATGCATCCTGGTCAGTGTATAGAGTACTGATGTTCCGTGTTCAGAATAAAGAGCCATATTCTGATACCTGTCTGAACAGTAAGTCACAATGTACCTCCCAGGTGGTTCTCTTGAAGCTAGTGTTATTATTATTGAAATAAAGGCGGAATAACCATATTTTCATTTTTTTTCCACAGGACTATCTATAAATCTGTGGAAATAAAAGATACAGTGTAACTAGTGATTCCTTTGCTCTTACCTTAGCAAAAAAATTGGCAAGCTTTTTAAGGGGCAAAAGGATCGGGTTTTAAGTATGCTGACAGAAGTCAGCTACTCTACAAATTATGGCATAATTAAATTAGAAAACTGATAATTTTCTACTTCTCTGAAACATGCAATAGTGGCAAACTAGTTCTAGAACTGAAGACCGGACAACTATGTTCTAAATTGGCTTAGCATGGACCAAGTCATTCTTTCTATCCATGAAACAGTTGAAAAATTAACCTTTGTATATGCTTAGCAAATTGCTTCTGGACTAGGTATTTTGAGAAAGTTATGACCCTTCCTCTTTTGTATTGCCGTAGTGAAGCTTAAGACTTCCATCGAGGAAACTGTTGGCCCAGCCCCCATCTTCACTTGTTTCCCAACATGTCTTTACTGCTCTCCAGTGGAAACCTTGGGAAAAATCTTATTCCTATTGAAATCAGTGGAAATCAACTTCATTCACTTCTCTGGGGCAAGGATTTCACTCTGGAGCATGGCTTTATACAGGAAGCTTGGGGTCATCAGGCTAAACACATAATCATAATAATGAGATTTGTCCACAGCAATGCTTCTGCGTGCGTTTCTTTGTGATTTTTGTAAAATAGTTTACCAAGGTGATGTATTTTAAATATTTTCCTCTGCACAAGTCTGGAACACAAATCAGATCCATTTAGTTTTCTGCTTTATATTTAATATTTCCATGCAGTTTCTGCCTCATAGGAGGTCATATTTTTGTTCTCAGACACTCATGAATTGCTTCATTGCCCTTTGAGCAGAAGTCTTCATCCTGCAGTTAGCTCAGTAAGAAACAGAATTCACAGTGAGCTTTACTTTTAAGTTTCTAGGAGCAATGACCTCAGTACAACAGCTGAAATCTTTCGGGTAATAAATCTGACTGCTTCAGTTAGTTTCTTTTTGTTCAGAGATGAACTAGGGGAGTGTATGTTCAGAGCAGTTGCCTTACCATAGTGTCTGTTCAGCCTCAGGAGTTGTAATACATCTGTGTAAATAAGATGCTTACTGACAGTATAACCTATGAAGTGGCTTCTTTTGTTGTGTATGTTGTTAAGTGTACTGTTCTAACGGATGTTTTTCCTCCATTCTATTTTTCCCTCAGCCTTTCATTATCCTAAGCTTAATGTGTCTCAGTTGATGAAATCTTCCTGGGTGAGAACAGGTACGTACAGTCTATGTCAGTAAGTAAGAGTGCAATTATTTTTGTTAGCAGGATAACTAGCCTAGATAAATATCAATAGCTTGGGGGTGCTGCATGTTTGCAAGGTGGTGATGTGCCTGAGCTGAATAAATTCTAAAACCAAAGGCCTGGTGACCTGGAACATCTTGGAAATGTAATTCCTGGGTCTAAAATAAACTACCGCAATTTCTTGATAATGTACACAAAATAATTTTTGTCTGTAAAGCAGTTCATTCTTAGCGAGACGGCTTAGGCTGTCAGGCATAAAGTATCTACCCTGCATGCTCTCAATATCCTACATTGATTTTAAGATTCTTTTTTTTTTCATTTTAAGTGAAAATGAAAACTTTCTTTCTGTGTGGCACTCTGTACCAAAACATGCCAGGAATAAAACAGAATAAAAATAGATATGTTCAGAGTATGGGAAACAGTTTCATCACATTTCATGGATCTCTTCTGATTAATTCACAATAGATCCCTCCCACCCAAGTCTGCTGGATATTTTATTCTGTAATTAGCAGATATGGTTGAGCTGTCACTTTTAGATGCTCAAGGGCTATTGAGTTTGCCTGCAAGCGCAGTAGGTCCTACTACTGCTTCTTCAACACAGAAAGCATGAATGGTGACCAGGCTATGCCTAGCAACCTTGCTGTTATGGTGCTGATGCCCTGCTGGATACACTTCTGCCTTCCAACAACCTTTCCATCCATAGTTCACCAGTAGTATAGACATACTATTTTTTTTTAGGTGTCTCTGTCTCCTCTCACTAGTGAACAGTTTACTTCTGAGCAGGAAACCAAGCTGCAACTTAACTTCTGAAGCCCACATAGTTTATTTTACTGAAGAAAACTGAAGAATTTCTGATTGTGTTCAGTAACAGGAGAGAAACTACCTGTGTGTATCCCACAGCCAGTGTCATCCTCTCTTAGACGCTTATGTTGGCTTTTTTTAGTCAGTTTGGTCAAGATACCCACACCCTCTCCTGCTCAGAAGTTTGCTTATCTGTTGTTGTTGGAAGTTTCTTAGATCTTGCAGTAATAAAAGGTTCTGCCAGCTCAGAAATAATGTGTGTGTGCATCACCCCCACACTTTTTTCTTTTTTTTTCCTTCCCTAAAATTCCTGGCTATGAGATTTTAAAAGCTAATTGCAGCACCTTTCTTTTACGCAAGGGAATTTTTTGTAATCCGAGTTCTTGCAGGCATCCTGGGAAGAGCTAGTACACTTTGGCTGGGTTAGTCTTTAAGTATGTATATTGTATTTTAAGGGCAAAATCATTCTATATTAATGGCTTTTTTCATTATTTGATAGCTGTTCCTAAACAGTTGGTATGACTCGTGACAAAGGAAAATAATAGAATTTATGCATGCTAAAGATGTGTTGTTATTTTTTAATATTCGATTACCAAGATACATGTGCGTGGGTATTCTAAAGTATCCCAATAGTCATAAAACACTGGGAGATGCAGTGTTCTCTGTAGCTGTCCCTTTTGGTTGTAGAATACAGTTCATGCTATTAAGCATAATTCATTGATACTCAAATTCAATACACAGGCAAGAATGGTCTTCTGCTTGCTATATATAATAGCCCTAGGCCACTATCTATTTATTTTTATTTTGATTTTGAGATATTTTTGTCTGTGATTGAATTTAGCAGACATGCTGTTGATCTTTGTGAAAAATCATGAAAATATTTATTTTTTCTGACATACGCAGTGAAAATTTTTAAATGGAAAAAGTGGTTTTGATATTTTTTGTTTAATAATTTAAACAATTAAAATTGTATTTAATTGATTTTATCTAATCAAATGGCTTTTTATTAAGCACCACACTTAAACAAACATGAAAAACGTTACTGAAAAAGGGACTTAATAACAAACCATTTTAGTGGAAAGCCTCAGGAATGAAAACTGGATTATTTTGCTGAAGTCAGTGGTGAGTCAGTTTACTGTCCTTTATGGTTGTTTAATTAGATCGTTCAGATGACTGTTGCTCCATTAACCCCACTTTACTATTTCTGGATGCCATCTTGTTGGCAAAGGTCCACAGTTTTTTGATGTTTCCTGCGTATTGCTCCTCAGGTATTCCTCTCAGCATCAGCTGCCTTAGTGACCTGGAGTACTTGCGGTTAGAGAGTGAAGTTGGCAGGGCTACTAACCCCTTTTTTTTTTGGTGTGTGTGCTTTAATTGTCATACCTCGTAATCTTTATCTTACCTAGGGAAGGTATGCTTGGAATACACAGGTTCATTCACATGCTCTTATTTTTTCTCCTTGATTCTGAACCATTGTCCTGCCAGTCTCCAACTCTGTGTCACTTTCAAACACAAAATTTTGATTGAAAGTAGTTGCAGCAAACAATTTAGCTGAATTTTCTCTTTTGGTTGTTTTTGAATAATTCATTGGATGTTCGTATGTCTATGGTTTTCTAGAATTTAAATTGTTTCTTCAGTGTTCTGGGTCTGCCTAAACTGACTGAGATTCCAAATGTGCCCTCTGCCCTGTTTTTTTTTTTTTTTAATTTATTTCTTTTAACCTTTCCCAATGCAAAGCCTTCCTTTCTAAAGAGTAACCACTGGTTGAAGTTCGCAGTATTCCCCTAAGAATACTGCTGCTCTT
Organism: Anseranas semipalmata; assembly: GCA_013399115.1. Taxonomy (NCBI): domain Eukaryota; kingdom Metazoa; phylum Chordata; class Aves; order Anseriformes; family Anseranatidae; genus Anseranas; species Anseranas semipalmata. The sequence goes on along the minus strand of VXAA01007403.1, from coordinate 141,232 downwards.
GAATTGTCCATAAGATGTCACAGAGTGACTCAACACTTGTAATTGAAGTTGCAGAAAAGCCACTGAAAACTTTTACTAATTCATTTGTGTTCTTGGGTTACTTTCTCTGTAATGTAGTTCTCTTGGGTGTCGTCGACCAGCGAATTCAGGAGGAAGTGTTTCAGGCTGAGATGGAGCGGAAGCTAGCTCACCTGTTAAACGAGGCTTTGGCCAGAGGGCGGCTATGGAGACGAGCCAGTTTTGCAGGCAGCAACATTGTGCAGGTATTAAGAGTTCAGAGAAAGAAATAAAGGGGAATAAATTATTGAATAAGTTAATAATGCCTCGGTTTTGAGTTGAGAAAAGATAACTCAAAAGCATGTATTACATTTGACTAGTTTAGCTAGTTGATGATGCTTGTGTTTTGTACTTGAAATATGGTTCTTCTGGCTAACTGGTTGTCTTTAAAACTAAAAATAACAAATGAAAACAACTGAATATTTTAAGTGGCTGCTAAAAATTTTTGACTTTTTAAAAACCATATTGAAAATGATTTTTTTCAACATCCTATTCAAAAAACTGGCTATGTTGTCTGACTTGAGATGCCTAGCAAAAGGAGGTAGAATGGTCATCTGAGTCAAAAAGGTACTTTGCTGGAACAGCTACTTCACAGCTCTCTGTGTTGTTTTGGTGACGGTGTAGAAATATGAAAGAGAATCGTGCTGCTTGATGCAGGAGTAGAGTAGTGTATTCTGCCTCTTAACTTCCTATTTGTCATAGCACTCCTGGTCATAGGAGTGGCTTTCAAGTAAGATCGATAAATTACATCAAATTTTGTATGCATGACAAAGGTTCTGAAGACCTTATAGCTTTCTCTCAGGTGGAATTACTTGACATAATGTCCATGAAGACTTGGATATTTAATTTTAATTTTTAAATTCTCACACGTGTTCTTCTAGTCAGTTCAACAAGCTGAAAACCAAAATATTTTTTTAAGGATAATCTTCTTAAAAATTACTTTTTTGAGCTAAGTCATTGACAGTTGGTTTATCTCACAGATGCCCTTCTAGTAGTTCAGACCTGTTATCTTTATTTAACTCAACCCTACAGTTTTTGCTAGCACTTAAATTTCCAGATGTTGGGATTTTCTTACTTTTGCTTTTCTGTCTTGGAAACACCGTAATTGATTTTATTTTATTTTTCTTTCGTGCAGCTTTGAATTGCTGTAAATAATGTCTGCTTTGGATCTTCTATCCCCAACACCTCTTATTGCACTTTGTTCTTTATGCCTCAGTCCTCCCTTTGCATCTAAAATAAACACATAATCCTTATGTAGCTAGCAAAGATACCACAGCCTATAAAATGTGTACATGTAGATTATGGTTTTACTATTTTAGATAATGAAGCTCAAGTTCTTTATTTTTTCATGCACAAGATTCCAAGCAGGTCCTTTCTAGGTAAAGAATAGTATTTTGGAAAATGCCATGTTTTTCTTATGACTTTGCATTACTTACTGGGATATAAGATGACTCTGCAGCTCATGTCCCAAGCAGCAGTGGTGCTCATTTGTGCTACTTAATTAGTGCAAAGGGTCTGCAAACTGCTGTCCTCAGGCAGTGGAGGATTCTCTTAGTTACGGTCAGCACCCTACCATCCTACATAACATCAGGCTGTTCCAGGTGCTCACAGCCAATTCTGTTCAATATGGGTAGCGCAGTAATAAAGGGGGTGTGGAAGAGAGAATGCTGAAGGAGAGCGGATGATACACTTGCAGCGTGTGGTCCTCTCTGCTAGGTATCTGATTGGTGTGGTGCTTTCCTACACGGGTCTTGGTAGGTACTGTCAGGTACCACAGCTTCGTATTTGCTTGCTTTCACAGAATATTAAGGTGTATGGTAGGTAAGACAATGTTAGAGGCTATTGGTTTATAGTATCTCAAATAGTCTTTATTAAACATAAATTATATTAATTATCTAATGCTTAAAGCTCCCTTGTGAGTTGGTTACTTTTATTTTGTCTCTGAGGCCAACTTCCTAACTCCCAGAAAGTGAACAAACTTTTCTATGTCATCTGGTTTTGACTTTGAGTCATTTGCTGGTGCCCTAAGGAGACATACAGGGAAGAATCCCGGTCAGACACAACCAGCCTTTGAAGTTTGTTCATGAGAGTTTGGCTGTGTGCTTTTAGGCGAGTTTTTGTGCATTGTGGCTGGATATTCCAGAGCACCTAGTTTTACCTGTGTGCAAATAAGTGAAAAAAAATGTTTTCTTCTTCTCTGCAGTATTTCCTTGCATTGGTGAATGCATCTGTGACTTCTGACAACTTCATCAGTTATGTCTGAGTATTTCAGTAATCCTTCTGTTTCTTCTGTTCCCCACACCCAGCTCTCAGAGCCATATTCTAAGCTGAGTACTCTGCAGAGAGAAGCTCAAATACTTCAGTGATGACAGCAGCAGAGAACATGCATGTTGAAATGTCATTTCTGTAGAAAACAAAACAGGTTGGCTAAGGTTTAGCTTGTATAATGCAGATAGATAATTAAGGAATGGTTCTGCCTTAAATTCTTTACAAAGTAATGATCTTTTCACCTGGATTGTTACTTTGTGTATTTGAAGGCTGAACCAAACATGTTGCTAACTTTTTCTGAGTGCTAGGGGTGGCTGCAGCAACTGATTTTCATGTGTGCAGCAGTGCTGTAAAATTGGCTTGTAATTGCTGCTGCACTATAGATGGGAATGTGGAGTCTGAGCCCGGGGAAGACTTTTTTTGCTTACAGCAGGTTTCATAGGCAGTGTCCCGACCACATCAGTATTCCTGTGATGCAAGGATTGTTAGTTGTGCAGAGCTGCTCTTGTGTTGACCTTTTCCAGGCCCAGTGTAATAGATATGTCAGCATCATGCCTGGTGCAAAGACGTGTGCAACTGGAGTGATGCACCTGCTGGTGGTCTCTGAGTGGAAGAGGGATTGCTTTCAAGGGTGCTCCCCAGTCAGTCAAAGATCTGGTCCATAGCCACCTGCAATAAACCTTTCAGTTTTAATGCTGCTCATTCTATTACCCATAGCCAAGTTTATAAGCTATGTTTGAAGTATGTGGTGTATATGCATCTGTTTGAATCTTCAGGGGCGGCTATTTATGTTCCTCGTGTTTTGTATTCGGATTTTCCCATCTATATTTCTTGCACGCCAACCAGTGACTGCTGTATTAGTAGGCCACAATGAAGTGAACATAAGAACAGAAGCTGCCAGTAACACCAAAGTGTTGGATACTTCTTTTAGCAGGACGTGCATATATCCACAAAAGACTAGACACATATTTCACTTGTGTTGAGTCCCTGTAGATCTGAGTTTTTCCTGAGGTGAAAGATATTTGTAGTGTATTGAAATGTGACATTTCTAAGCTCTGTGGAAAATCAAGACTGTGGGTCAGAAGGTGAAGCAATTATTTGTGAATGTTACTGCAGGCATATTAGTTTCCTTTCACATACTAAGAAAATAGAATTGATACCTTGTGAGGTTTAGATTTCATTTCTAAAGGTATGTGTTGGGATCTAAGAATGTTAAAAATTACTCTTGAAATCCAGACACTTTGACTGAGAGCTTTGGTCTACCTAGGGTGTCCAAATAGCATGTTTTCCCCTCCTCTGTGCTATTAACAGGTGGCACTCCAGGATATAAAATGCCTATAACCATCTCTTACAAAAACCTTTGAAGCCTCACGCTTGACTGTTATAGATGATATAGTTCCATTGATTTTTTTGTAACATTCATATTACTGTTTTACAGAGCATGCCATATATATTTTTAACATGTATCTGCCGTTGCTGCAAATGCAAAGCACATGCTTAATGCTGTTTGCATTGCACCCACACAGACTAAGCCACATGATATGTTTTGTGAATAATTCATCATAATAACCCTCCGTCTCATTAAATTGTTGTGGAAATAGTGGGCTTAATACTAGTTTAAAAATACGCCAGGAGCTAATACAAAAATAATTTTCCTTCATTTCAGCATGCGTGTTTTCTTGAGCCTAAAAGAAGGCAAAAAAGGTGATCCTACTAAATGACAAAAAGAATGATGTTTAATCAATGTTTAATTTAAAGAAAAGAGCAGGTTAGATGACACTACAGTCATAACGTGCATGAGCAAATAGTATCTGTGAGGGGACATAATGACTGAATTGAGTTTTTCATTAAAGCAGAGGTTCATTCCCTTGGTTTTCTACTGACAGCATATATGTCTCTCCTGAGTGCGTAATCTGGGTGAAGGCCAAGTCTCTCTGTGAGACTTTAGGTGTAGAGCCTGTGGGAACTGCTGCTGCTCGACCTCACGTTTGGAGCAGCTTCACCCCACGTTGGCCACCACGGCAAAAGCCGTGCCAGCAGCAGTGGGAGCCCCGGGACCTCTCCTCGGCGTTTGTCTCCACAGGTTTCTCGTGGAGCACCGTCAGGTTGCCCACTGTCTGCTCACATCTGTGTTTTGCCAAACCAGTTCATGGGCTGGCAAAGCCTCTGCAGAAGGCAGCAGAGGAATGTTCCTTATGCTTGCAGTCCACGTCCCTGTCCCCTCAGCTCACTCACTAGTCTCCCCAGCACAGTGTGACTAGAGTCCCCTGGCAGACTCGGGCCCACGTGCCACACTGGTAAGTGCTTGATGTGACAGCAACTGCTGCGTTGCACAGCCCTGCCAGAGCACTTGGGGACGAAGCTGGCAGCCAGTGAGCTGCACCAGTGTTTCCTGGCTTGCAGGTTTGTGCAAGGGCTTTCTCAGACCCAGGGCGACCTGCGTGTGATGCTTGCTTCCCATGTTTTACGTTGCCTCGTCTGCCAAACCGTTCAGGCCACAGTACAGCCTGATTTAATTGCCTGGACACTAAAATCCTGCTTTTTAATAAAGCAGAAAACAGAATCTTTTTTTTTTTTTTTTTTTTCCCAGGGGATGAAGGTAGCAGAAAAAAGGAAAATCATCCTAGTGCATGCGTTTTGGAGTTCTTGTTGATGTGTTTGCTTGTTTCTAAGTAACACTTGTGCCTTCAAACCCCTGAATCAGATCACCCAGGGACTCCTTCCTTGTGAATGGGTTTATGGCTGGGAGATCTCACAGGCTGACTGATGCTCTGCACATGCCTTGCGAGTTTGTCCAATGCCTGGATTTTCCCTGCTTTCATTTATGAACCAGACCTGGTTGCCAAGGCAACTCTCTTCACTGACCTATGATAGTCTCTTGAAGACACTTTTTAAATTAAATTTACTGACACCTGAACACAATTCAGCCTTTACTCTCTGGAGGTTAAATGCACATCTAGTATCAACAAAGATGATATCATTTTTGTACACAGAAGTTGAACAAATTAATCTTCTTTTCTTTTTTTCTTTTTTAATTTTCTGCCTTCTCTATATTGAAATTCTCACATCTCGTCCCTCCTTATGTCTTCCTGCACTGCCAAAGTGTAAATGTCAAATGCTTCCTTGCACATGAGCTGTTTTTCTGGATGCCTGGAAAATATCACTTCTGTCTCTGCTTGCATTCTTAGCACTCTCAAGGAGAGAGAGACCACTATTAAATATGAGACAAAAACAATCTGAAGTGGCACAGAGAATATAATTTGGAGGAAAATGGCACAAAACATACTATATGGAAACTGTAAAAAAAAGAAAAAAAAAAAAAAAGGGTGCAATGGCTGGGTATCTTGATTTTAAAAATAGACTTAAAAACAGTTCAGATCTAGTGTGCCAGTTTGTGTTGCAGCAAACTCAGAGGTCAGTTAAAAAAAAAAAAGGGGGGTGGGGTGGGGTTAGTGAATCAACATGACAGATATGAAAACTGAGTGCTGATATTGTCACAATTCCTGAGTTTACGTACAAGTCTAGCTGTCTCATAGTCACCTCAAGAATATCCTGCTCAGCCATCAGCTCTCCAAGAATAGAACTCCATAACCATCTCCCCTTGGATTTAAAATGTAGTCTGCAGCTTTCCTCAGTATGATGTGAGCACTCATAAAAAATTGTGTATTCAGAACAAATTCTTTCAGAGAAAATGTATCTTAAAGCAGTGAGCTTTGTTCATTTCACCTGCCTGCACCTCCACCCTCTGTTGAATTCATGTTCATTCCCATGTTCCCTGTACTGTGCCAAAATACCTCCAGATGCTTCTCCTTCCTATCCCATTGGATTCCTCTGACACTTCCCTACTCATCGACATGGAGAGGAGTGTTAAAATTGTTTTGTTTTGGTTGTGGCAACTTGCACTGGGATCTGTCTTCCTTCCGCTCTACTTTTTCTAAAGGCAACTTGTGGAGGAGTTCATTTCTTAACTCATTCAGCCAGAGTTTTACTGTTATTCAGTGTGTATAACACACATACAGTAAGTATAGTACTTCTTGAATACTCCACAATGCCATAAAATCTATGATGATTCAATTTAAGAATCTTCCAGATTTCTCTGATTCTGTAGATTTGCATGTGTCACAAAGCACAAAGAAGTTCCTAAAATTAAAATGAGAACCCATTGACTTTTAATCATAAGCAGCCTTTCAATTCCCTCGCTCTCTGTGTGAGTTATGTGCTAGTTAGGAAGTGCTCGTCCATGCTGAAAGCAGATACCACTTAGTACTCCCTACTGTTCTGTGCATTAAGGCCAGGCTGTGGTGAAGGCAGCCCAGCTGAGGCAGAAATATGAAGCTGTGGGCATTTGTTAACTAATGATGTAGCTGCGTTCTGTGAAACCAGATTTGACCTTACAGCTGCTGAATATGTGCACTAAGAAACCTTATTTATTGATACCCTTGTGTTACCTTCAATCAGGGATTGGTAGAAGAATGAAAAGCATTCAGGATGAGAAAACGGCATTGGTTAGTGGGTCCTGTTAGCGGGTCTTGCCGTGTCCCATAAATTTGCTGATTTTTCCGCTCTATTTTTAGGTATTCTTACACCAAATGTGACTAATGCTGAACATTATTCTTTCATTTCAGTTGATTTGACCTAGAAAACTTATGACAATTGTTTTTTTTGTTGTTTGTTTTTGTTTTGTTTTTCGTTTTTTTCTTTTTGTTTGTTTAGTTTAGTTTTTATTATATACACCTTAATACTGCCACTCCTAGGAGATGCTTTTTTAGCACATGTTGAGCTGATGTCCCCAAAGACCAGAACAACATCTCTGCTGAACTAAAACATTGCACCGCTTTACTTCAACGTGATTGTTTTGTTAGAAGCAAGGAAAGAAAAAAATATAAAGCTTTGCTTTTGTAAGCCTTAGACATGCAAACATTTATGCATTTGCTTTACTTTAAGCCTATAAGCAGTTGTTTGAGATTCTAATTTATTAAATATGTACTTCATAGAAAAAGGAGAGTTCTGAAGGAAACTAAATATATTGCCCTATTGTGGCATTTCCTTCCAGATCTCTTCAAACTCCGTTTTGCATGGTGGAATACCTCCTGCTATTTGGAGTAATTCTAGGTTGAGATCACCATTAAATGTAAATGGTTAAACAGAAAAGAATTATTATATATGAGATTTAATTTTACAGGGATTTAAAATTGTTATGTGAGTCTCATCTGCAATGTAGATGTTCAGTGGTTAGATAGTATCTACAGGGCTTCTTCATAGCACACATTCTTTTGATTATTAACATCTTTAGAAGAAGGTAGAAAGAACTGCTTCCCACAGCATCAAATAAATTCCTTCTGAAGAAAGGTGGATACCAGGGGGAGCTGTTTGGAGGATGAAGGTGACTATGCAGGTGCTTTCATTTAGGGAAAGCAAATAGTTTTTGAAGCTAACAGAATATTTGCCTTTATAAGTGCTTAACATTCAGAAAAGAAAAAAAAAGAACAAAAAAGTGTGTATTATGAATAAAAAAAAAAAAGTGAAGTCTAAGTAAATATTCAGAGAAGGAAAAGTGCAATCAAATGAATCTCTCCAGTAGCTCCCACTACCCAACAAGCTACAAGGGTAATAAAGCTTCTAGGGTGGGATGGTGTTGGCATCTTTAGAATGAAAGCAGTTTTGTTCAGTACTGGATCTGTATGTTGTCAAGAAACAAAGAAAAAAAAAAAAGGAAATTTCAGGTTTGCCATAAAAATGTATTATGTGAGGGATCACTTCCCTGAAAATTTTCCATTCACAGAATCATAGAATATCCCGAGTTGGAAGGGACATGCAAGGATGATCGAGTCCTACTCCTACAGTTACAAAATAGAAATTTCTGTAAATTTCCCAGTGTCCTGAAGCGCTTGAATAGTACTTGTGTAATTAGACACTGATATATCATTCCAGCTATGTTGTCTTCCCCTGGAAGACTTCCACTCAAAATCTGCTGTGTAACTGTTAGGTGGCAGTATCCTGCATTTTAGTTTAGAAGAAAATTATTATTTCTGAATATGAGCTCTGTGTATCTACATTTGTCCGGTGTTGACGAAAGCTCTTCTCAGATGAGAGTACTAGGCTGTGTGTATGCTGCTTTTGCTGCATACAGTGTTTTGGAGCACTGTGCATGGCATGTCTTCCTGTCAGGCTTCCCTGGGTATGGACAATTTCCAAACTGTAGCAGTTCACAGCAGTTGTGTAGTTAGTATAATATCGTATTCCTAGGTATCACAGAAGTATTTTCTTTTACAGCAATCGTATTGCTACAGCATAATATAATGTGGCGTCTTTCGGACTAGCAGTTGCACACAGTGACAGTTACGCCAGATACGGATGCCATCTTGGCAAAGCTGTTCCAAATGTTCTTTTTAGAGAAGTGTCCTTAAGACCCAGGCCTTGTGAAGGGAAGGGGAAGGGAGGGGAAGACTAACAGGCCAAATGTATGGGAACCCCAAATAAATACAACTTAAAATATAAAAGCATTCCAATTTCTTTTCAGATTGTGAACGTGTCACGGTTAGATGGTATTGATAACCCTGTGGAGCTGATCTACTTTGTGGAGGATCAAGATGGAGAGAGATTCAGTGCTCTGAAGTGCTCAGACCTGATGAACAGAGTTGATATCCAGCGGGCTGCAATCATCCTCGGATACCGCATTGAAGGCACCGTTGCGCAGCGTAAGCCCTGTCAAATCCACACTGATGCCAGCAGAGAGAAACAGGAAGGGTGACATTAGCTTTGGAGATTATGGCACTGCACAGTGCCCACCATTGTGGTGCTTTGTTCTTGGGATGTGTTTCTAGATTTTGTCCCTCATTAAAACAGCAGTTTAAAGATTGATCAGTAGACCATATACTTCTGCTTAATTTCTGTCAATGGGTTGTAATATTGGTTGGATAAAAATGCAAAAAGCTGCAATAGTAAATTCACTTTACAGAAATGTTAAGTGTTGAATGAACTTCATGGACTGTTTATAGCTTATTCTGCATACAGAAACTTAATATATCTGACATATCATTAAACAGTTGTTTCAAGAGGCATGGATTTTTTTTTCTGTTATTGGGAAGAAACTAAACAACATTTTTATATAAGACAATGGTAATTTTATATAAGAAAATGTAATGACATAAATGAGCTGTCAGATGTATAAAATATAAGAATTATAATATGTTCCTTTAATCTTGAGATTCACCATCAGAGTAGCTATTAATAAAAATGATATATAAAAATAAAATTGCATAGAAATACTGTTTTCTGACTTGAAAGCATTGTTTTAAGAAAATGCATCAATTTGACTGGAAATATATTACTGCTGTGGGATTTAGTCCCACATATAACCACTATGCAAAACAGAGCAAATGCAAGTTTTGTCAATTCTTCCAATTCCAACTTTTTCCATGCATGACTTGTTTGATTACACTTTCCAGTATAATTACTCTTTTTTCTCTTTGGAAATAAAACATCCCACGCACTGACTATGAAATAGAGAAAGGGAAAAAAGTAACAAAAAATGTGGAACTATACACATCAGGGAGGAGAGTCTTATTACAAATTGACTGTGATTATTGATGGGGAAGTAACAAAATATCTATAATGAAAGAGAACGGGTAGCTGATAATACTACTTAAAAGCAGGATACAGACAGTAAAGTTGAGAAAGTTCTTCTCACCTTAATGGTGAGTCATTTTTCTGGACCCATTTCACTATGTCAGCTCAGTTTGGGGTTACAGAGTGATGTGGTATAAGAGTATTTTCATTAGTAATTTAAGCACAGGTCTTCAGAAGATAGACCAGAACAATTGATCACCTGACCCATGCTTCCTGAGCATGACATACGTTAACTTCTAAGTGTATGACATTTCCTGTGCTTTCCTGTGCGGCTGGTTTCTGAAAAGTTCCAGAACTAACATTTACAAGAATATAAAAATACATAACCTTGAAGTGTCCTCAGTTAGAAAATATATAACCGCATAAAACTGCTGTCTTTCTTTTAACTTCACAGCTGTGGAAAAGCTGAAGGAGTCCTCCTCAGAGTCACAGAATAGCAACCTATGGATTATTGTTGGAGTAGCAGTCCCAGTTGCTGTGGTGCTCCTGATCGTTATTATTTTATACTGGAAACTTTGTCGAACAGACAAACTGGAGTTTCAGCCAGACACGATAAGCAACATTCAGCAGCGACAGAAGGTAAAAGGGGAAGCTGTGCTGGGAGGAGGTTGAGTATTCCAACCATAAATGAACCTGGGAGTCTAGGGAATACCTAGTATTCTTAAATAGCATGTGGAAACAATTTCAGAGTCTTCTCATTAAAAAGAAAAGAAAAAAGTTAAATGATAGTTAAAGTCAAGAATCCCACAGTGTTTTATCTGTTCTTCTAGTTATATGATACTGTGTTAGATAGATATGTTATTCTGAAATATGGGCACTGAGGCTGAAAGGAATACTTCTTTATCACTTCATTTCAAGGCTTCAGCTAGGACTGAGTAAGAGGAAATGTATTCAGTGTTGAAGCAGTGACCTTGTTTTCTGCAGAGGGCTGAATTTTTATTTGGAGAGCTTTCGCTAAACTAATTTGACAACTGAACCATACCATCCATTATACCTCACACTGGAACTAGCATTTGCTAGAGCCCATCTTTGCTGCCTTCCATTCTGCTGGGGCTGTACTCTCTTGTGAGGGCCTGTTGCAGGACTAGAACTTCAGTTACTGAATCTGAATGAGACTTCATGAGTGGGCATGTTGGCTGGTGTGATGGAGGACTGGGTTAGGATGGTGAGAAATTCAGTAGTCTGTCTTCTTTGTGCCCAAGGCTGTAAATTATAAAATACTTGATCCAGGATTTTCACAAAATAAGTGTTCATTAAAAGGAGTGGAAAAGTGACTTAGAGGGTTACAAATCCTACTTTTTCTTTTAACAGCCGAAGAGAATATGTCCGTTTGTCAGAGATGCTTATTACTGACTATCCTATCAGAGGCATTAATAAAGGCAAAATAATCTGCCTGTGGTACTGTAGTCATGTTCCTGTAACTGTCACCTCATGTTCAGTCATACAGTTTTCTCTGTAACAAGTCTTGTCTGTACACCATGCTCTTTCGAGATAATTAATGATGTGAAAGATGAGAGAAGCAGACAGGGATTGCACTTCCAAAGCAGTCAGAACAAATCAATAGCAACTTCCACTTGTCTTGCCAGTGCAGATTGAGTGTCAGAATCAAGGTCAGCAACAAGTAGTACCCTTGGATGAACTTCACCTCCTGCTACTGTTTCACCTGTGCTGTGGTAATGTGTAACACAGCCTTTGATTGAAGAAGTTCCCTGTAGTAGTTTAAGCTAATTTGAGAAGGGTCGTACAAAAAAGGCAGGAGGGGATCATTATCCTTGGTACACTATTTCATGACATAACTTTTTGGTATCTCTCTGCTGTCTCAAGCTTTTTGTAAGAAAAGCAGTTGTGTTGACTGTAAGGCCAGAAACATCTTTTCATCCCATGGTTTTGGAAAGTTGCTCAGTTGTTGGCCTCCACTGCTTCCACAGTATTCTTCATTTTAATCATTCATGAGTCAAAAGCCTTGAATTTGTTTATATGCATGTCTCATTTAAGTTTACCTAGGGAGCCTGTCACTTTGCCTTCTTAATGGAAGTCACTGTAAGCAAACTAGAAAGAACCAGTAAGGGCATCTAATCTAGTCCTTCGTGTGCAAGTGGATGGCTCATACTTAAATACTAAATGAGGTAAAGCAATAAAAAGTGTCTTAAATTTTTATCAGCACATTAAAAAACTGGCAGAATCTACTTCAAAAAAACATTTTTCTCCTTTGCTGAGGACCCAGAATGAAAGAAGTAATCTGGCTTCCATGGTAGCAGGCTGTTGTTGGGCTTTCTTCATGTCTTCAAACAGCGGGTTGGAATTCCAGGTTAGAATAAGGCCTATTTAGCAAGCACTGAAGACCCCTAGATAGTCACAACAGCATACAAGGGATGAGATGCATTTGGTCTGGTCTTGCTCTTTAAATTGGTTGTGGATTTCATTCTTTTTATTACAGTAAATGCAAAGAAATGATGAAAGGAGTCAAATTGTGTGGTCAGGGATTTAGGATGTAAAAAATGAACTCAATTTAAAAATAGAGTTGCACCCCACATGCACCCCCCCCCCCCCATACCCCACACATTTTTTGAACTTGCCTTTGTTACCGAAGAAAAGTGAAGGTCTTCACTGCCTCTGTAAATGGGAGGATATTTTGGTTAGAGATCTGTTTTTTTTCTTGAAATCAAATATTTTATTGGTAAAACCATAAAGAATATGCATTTATTATGCTAGTTCTTCTCACTTCCATTAAGCTTAAAAAAAAAGTCAATATAGAAAGGAATGTGTAAATATGAAAGTATTTTGCTGACATGCATACTAGAAATAGAAGACAATTCTTGTCAACAAGTAATAAGTTCACAATGTGTTTTGCACTTGAAAATGTGTTTTTGTTTTGTTTTGTTTAACATTAATTCTACTGGTTTGGAAGATAAGAAACAGAGACACTCTCCTGTTCAGATGAAATAGGATATCATATTGCACTGGTGGATCTCCAGAGGTACCACCAGTCTTCTTTTTCAGTGTGTAGCCATTTAATTAATCTTTTTAGCATAGCATATCATTGGGCGTAATGACCTGTTAGAATTCACAGTAGTACCTGATAGCAAATCATGTTGTCTGCAGCTTAAAAACCTGGAACAAGGTTGCAGGCTGGGTCCTTGAAACATCAACAGAGAGAAGTTCAGTAAACATATGGTAATGTTCATTTTTCTGCAAATTACCTCAGTAAGACTTAGTTTGCAGAAGCCTTTTATTCTTAGTTGGGAGTGTGTTTTACAAATATGAATTCTTCTCTTGAGAGAAGAATTTAAAGATACTATACATTTTCCTGGATTCTATAGCCCCATGTGTCATTCATCTTTTCTTTCTTTCTTCCTTTTACTTAATCACTTAATTCTGGTTTTAAACATCTACTTTTATCCAGAAATATTTTGATATGCACTCAGGCACTATAATCATTTGAGTTTTAATCTTCTACGTGTTACTATTTACTTTCACAGAATTATCTTTTTTTTTTCCCTTGGGTAGGTAAGATACTTGTGTTCCTATGACCACCATTACAAGTAAGTCACAAATTGCATACTCGCATAGTCTATCTTCTGATGAAGCAGACAAGTACAATTATCTGTTGCTGATAAGATCCTAAATGCCTTTTGGGTTTGCCCCTGAGAGTATGGCTGCCTGGGAACACTGCAGTGGGGTAAAGATCACAAGGTAGTTTGGCTGTGCAGTCATTCCGTCATACCAGCCAGTCTACCATGCCAGCCCAGCTAACCTGCTTTGGTCCCTGGCCAGAGCTTGGTATTTCTGCAGCATACATTCCCCTTGAGAATATTTGGGTCACAGTCCCACACTTGTGACTGTAGATAATGGTATATTTTCCATGTCAGCAGGCATAGCTGTGTTGAAAAATATTCAGATCCTACAGTGACAAACCCACAGAAGTACCCAAGGCTGCATCTGTATTTGTGCCATAGCAGCCTTGAAGCTGAACTTGAGTCTAGTTTTGCTGCTTGCCCCCACCCTCAAGGCCAGGTCACTCTCAAAGATACTGTAAAGCAATGACTTGGGCACAGTAGGCTGTATGCAGCAAAGGCCTGTTCTGCAGAGCAGATGTACCATGCCATGCTACCAGTTTCTGTTCTTTCTATCTGGCCTTCTAGTTTCATCACAGGATCCCTGTCTTGCAGATAGGATGGCATAAGGGTCCTTATAAGGTTATCTTTGCAAAAGATATGGAGGCAGCCTGAGCTCAGACAAGGCTAAGGTGGTTTGCTGACAGGGAGAATGCAGGGTGCAATAACTAAGGGATGTTTTACTTCTGGACATTCTCAGAAGCTTGCGACTGAGGTGAACAGAAACATAGATAAGAAGGAAAACTTTTGTGGGAGCTGATGCTAGCAAAATAAGGTTCAAAAATGATGTAATAAACAATGGACCTTGAAGAGGGTCTGGTAGATTTTCTAGTCCATCTGTCTGCCTCAAAGCAGAATCAACAACACCTGAAAAATACTAGGTGGGCTTTTTTGTCTGGAGACTGGATGGGAAAAAATGCTTACATGAGAGTTATCTGAGACCCTTTTTAAACGAGAAGTTAAGGAAGCAGGTCAGAGCAGTGAATTTCTATGCAAGATTCATTGGTCTGTGCAAGGGTAATTCTTTTCAAGAGATGGAACTGAGATATTTAAAGGGCACATCAAGTATTCATGACTTGTTCTGTAAGCTGTAGCATCCTACAAGAAATTCACCTTTATGTGATCTGGGTTGTTGCAGTGGATAAAGATGTCTGCCTTTGAAATAAAAAGCTGCGTAAGTGGCGTTTTTAAATTACAGGATTCTGTCTTGCCTTTGCCTATATCCGCCACAACATCATTACAACATGAACTTTTTTTATTGCAAAGAAGCTGTGCTGTGTCTTTGTGGGAAATTGAATTTTTGCAGTGGTTTATTTTTCTTCTATGTGAGAAAATGGAGAAATGTCTTTAATGCCCAAACCATCATTCTGCTCAGTACTGGACTACTGCCATTTTTGTGCAAAAATTCTGTCAACGCTTTTCCTCTTCCCTGAAGAAGAAAAAAGCATTCTACATATTTGTAATGCAAACAGAGCTGGCAATATTATTTCTTTCCCTATGGACATCCAAAAATTAAAATGGGACCTGCTTCTCTAAGGATCTAACTTTTCCTGCTGTGTACAAACTTTCAGAGAAAAAAAGTCAAATCCCTTCCTAGGACTTTTCTGAAGTAGTTTCAGCTCTTGACAGTTATTCAGGGAAAATCTCCCTGCTCTGTTGACAGGAATCTTATTCCTACGGACAAGCTTACTGATCTTTAGAAGGTCTTGGATATTCTTCTAGTGGGAAGTGTCCCTGCCAATGGCGGGGGGTGGTGGTGGGTGGAACTAGATGGTCTTTAAGATTCCTTCCAATGCAAACCATTCCATGATACTGTGGAATGATGGGCGTGCTGAAGTCATTGCCTTTGCAGTGCTAACTTTGACCAAGTGGCTTGCTCAGTTTCTAGTTTTTCCAAGGGCACATTCTAAAACCCTGGAGGGAAAAAAGGCTGCTTCTCCAGCCAGGAGTTGCTCCTCTTTGGGGCCTCTGTGTGCCACTGCAGTTCTTAAAGGCTGAGCACATCTTTCCAGCTCAGTGTCCCTGTATGTTGACGTGTGGGAGAGGTGGGGTGAGTCGTCCCTGGTGAAGCCTAGGATGAAGCATACAGTACCCCACCTTCTCTGTGAGCAGTAGCACAGACGATGTGAGAGCTGGAGGGCTGCCAGTTTACATCGCGTGCCAGCAAACCTCAGCTAATGCGTAATCACCTGGGGACAGTTACCAGCCCCTGCGTGTCTGCTTTAATCTGCACTGCTCGTGACAGCCACTTGGACCACCCCCTGTCACTCACCAATACAGGTAATGAGTCATGCGTTCTGCAGGATGTCAGACAGGCTTGTATGGATTTTTATTTTTCCCCCAAGCAGGAACATCTGATACCGAAGCTCATGTGTCAGGTGTAACTTTACACCTCTGAATTGAGAGTTTTGCTTGTTATTGTGTATTCAGTAGACTACCTCTTGGATGTTCCCAGGATCAAAGAGGCCAGCCCTGCTGGAGGCTAAATACTAGGCTTCTGCTCCTGATACAAAGAATTCTTGTGATGTTTTGACATCCTGTAATGCTTTTGTTCATCTGTATAATGTAGAGGCAATAGCTCTGCATTTCAGAATAATTCCAGTCAAAAGAGATTCATGTAAAGAAAGGCAGCTGACACCAATCTTATAAAAACTACTTGAAAACTGACATGAGTTTCTGCAAGAGATTTATGTCTGTGCCAACTGTTTGCATAACAAATACCTTTCATTTCTAATAGCAACCTTAACTATCGAAAATGTTGTCTTTTTGGAACTGGCATGCAGGTTCTGCTGCCTTTGACTCAATAGCTGTATTCTAACAAGGAACACAGTATTCAACATCTTAATTACTTCTCAACAATGCATTCTCTGATGTCAATTCCTCTGCAAGAGCTGTTTTGTGGGAACTCTTCTTTCTATACTGAGGATTAGCTATTGACAAGTTGTAGATGTAAAATACCACACTTGGATACACTGCTTATACCAGTAGATAAAAAAAAACTAAAATGTCTTTATCTGCTTTTTTACAAACATTTGAGTAGCCATACAGAGGTGCCAAAAGCAAGTCTATAGAAGGGGATAAGGACAGGGAAGGTACATATGATAATTTGCCTTGAAACTTTTCAGCTTCCAGTTACGAGGCTCAGGGACTTTCTCACGCTATAAGTGGTGATATTTAGCAACCCTCAATGGATTTCTCTTCTGTGAACTTGTCCAGTTCCTTGTAAACCTATCTGAACTGCTGACAGGTGTTTATACAGCATGTTATGTGAAAGAATCATGTTGTCATCTTTTGTGCTGCTTTTATCCTGCTACCTACATGTTTTCTGTGATGACCCTAGTCCTTGTATTGGAGGGGACAGTTGTGGTGGTTTTACCCTGCTGGGCAGCTGAACTCCACCACAGCTGCTCTCTCACTCCCCCTCCTCAAAGGGGAAAGGGGAAGAAAATACAATGGAAAGGGCTCAAGGGTTGAAATAAGGACAGGGAGATCACCCACCAAGTACCGTTACGGGCAAAACAGACTCAGCATAGGGAGATTAATATAATTTATTACCTATCACTAGCAGACTAGAGTAGTGAGAAACGACAAGGAAACTAAAAACACCTTCCCCCATCCACCCTCCTCTACCTCCTCCCCCTGAGTGGCGCAGGGGAA
>VXAA01007403.1:72886-123687 GCA_013399115.1 Anseranas semipalmata | reverse complement strand
TCACTCCTCTCTCCCAGCTGCTGTTGCGCAGCAGTTTTTTCCCTTTCTTAAATCTGCTCTCACAGAGGCACAACCAGTGTCATTCACTGGCTTGGGTCTGGCCAGCGGCAGGTCCCTTTTGGAGCCGGCTGGAGCTGGCTCTGATCTGACATGGGGCAGCTGCTGGGCTCTGCTCACAGAGGCCACCCCTGCAGTCCCCCTGCTACCAAACCCTTGCCACGTAAACCCAATACAACAGTGTACAGCTGGTTCCTAGACACCTGCTCAGTGCCAGTCCTGACCTTTCAGATCTCTGTCGTTTCCTGTCTCCATTATCTTTTTCCCAGACCAAGGAGTGCCAGTTGTCTTAGCCCTTCTTTTGAACCATTTCTTTGAATAAGCCTTGGAAAAGGCTACATCATTTTTCTAATTATTTTCAATCTTCTTTTTTGAGTGGGGGAAACTACAACTGCATATGATTGTTAAAATGTAGGTGACACATGGATTTATAGAGTGATATTTATATAGTGGCTATTTCTGAAAAGGATTTAAAAAAATTTTTTTCAAAACACAAATTAACATTATAGTATCTTAATCATAATAGACCTGGGATTAGATTACTACTGGGGAAGTAAATTTGTCTTTCCTACTGACAGATGATAGTTTACCATAGAATTTAGCTATTTTGAGAACAAGGATATGCACCAATATCAAATTATGGTTATCAGAGGTTTTAATGTCACTACTCGTTGCAGAACAGCAAGAAATTTCACTAAAATGCTTTACAATTCACATTGTGATTGTAGCAAAATGACAGTGTCAATGGAAGGCTTTTATAGCCAGAGCTGACAGGCTAGGTGATTTGTTTGTATACTTTATCTCCTCAAATTACAGGTGCTGCATGAAATGGCAACATCATTTGAAAGGATCTCTGGGCCTGCAGTGAGCAGCAGATTTACCTTAGTTTTAGGATAGTCATGGTTAATGGTGCACAACAAGGAAGGAGGGAAAAGAAACTGTAGCTTTTTTTCAGCAAGCAGATTATTTCTGCAGTATAAATTAATGTGTTTTCATTCTGTCTGCATTAAACCCTGTTTAGATATATAAATGTGTCCAAGTTATAAGAACATAGGATTATCTTTGTTCACTGAGCCCAAAAAATACCAGCACAAAAAACAAATGAAAATTGTTGATCTATGTTCTGTCTTAAAGGTTGTTAGCACTATTCTCACTATTTGTGGAGAGGAAGTGTTTCTGGACTGTATTGTGTATGTGCTCTGTCCAGACAGTGAGAGCCATGTAATGAACATATTTTCTTGCCTCACAAGTTGAGAAAAAGAATTCTTTAATTCATAATTTTTTTGACACGCTGTGCTACCTGTTAGAGATTGCAGCTGATGTCAAACTTGCTTATGTGGCCTTTGAGGAGTAATTTTTTGACACAGCATATGGAAAAGAGACTGGTGGAACTGAGACACAGCAGTGACCTCTCTATTTTATGAAGTTGATGATCATTTTCTAACTTATTCCTGACAATTTCATCTAACTAGTGTGAAAAGGAACCTCACCAAAGCTTGATTCAGATAGTATCTGCCCTGCAGCATTTCTGTCTTAAGAGGAAAGCTAAAACTATGTATGATTCAGACACAAAACTCTGCTTATTAAGGCAGTTATCTCAGCAGCCTATGGCCATAGATGTAGTCAGAGTTAGGGGCTTTCAACAACATGCTCTCTTGTATTTTGTGAAATTCACTGAGCTGTTATGGTAATATTAATGTGGCAGCAGGACATGCACAAAGGAGAAGAATGGGGATGATGAAAATCTGTGAAAAGCATCTGTCTTAAGAAAATGTTTCGGAACAGGTGTCTTCAGAATTTCAGGCTTTAAAAATTTTTCGGAAATTTGGAGGTTTCTTTATTCATTTGTTTTTAATCCTGTTCCAGGGGCAAAATTCCTGAGGTGGTGCTTTTCATGGCATTCATGTTTTACGTATGGTTTTTATAGTGGTGACAGGAAATCGCAGTTTTGACTTTTCAGAGAAAGAAAGGAGGACCAGAGGATGTACACTAGCTTATTCTGGTGTTCCATGCCACTGCTGGCTATACTGTGACCTTTTTTCTCAGGCTCGATAGTAGAAACCTCTGCAACTATAAGCATGTTTCTTCTCCACAAGGACATGTTTGCTCAGCTGCTTGACCTATTCCCAGTAATGGTGATAGTTGGCAGAAGTGCTGTTGTGACGACAAATGTGAGACATAATTTGTATGATGAGGTAATTGGTCCAACATGAGAAAATGGACAGCATTTTGCATGTACAATCCCTTATTTGGCTCTCAGATCTCCAAACACTTTTTTTGAGATGAGGCTTGCTGGATGAATACAGGCTTTAACAGTCGTAATAGGAGGGAGAGGGTATCCCACCTAAGAGAGGCAATATTGAACTGCCAGTAAGCAAACACTTCTTATACATACATACATGGTTATTAGATGAAGATATTTAAATCTATTTAGAAACCTTTTGTATTGTAGTTTTAAAAAAAAAATCATAGACCAACCAGGAGCAATGAGTGATCCATCTGCACATTTCCCAGTGATGCTTAATATTTTTTAAAAGGCCAAGAAAGAATTGGTGCTTATGGCACATTTTTTTTTTATATTTTATAGACAAATTGCATCAACAGCACAAAAAGACCTTGAAATACAAATGTTGTTTTTTTTTTCTCAGTATTTTCAGGGAGACTATAGAGACAGAACTCTTCTTCTGTATGATCTTCTAATGTGCTTTTTGATCAACAAAAAGTTCTTGTGCCTTGACTCAGATGTGCATTATTGTTATTGAATTGTATATATAATTTGTGTGCATACTTCCTAGGCAGTCCCTGGCTGTGATGCAAAATGATTTTATGTTGAAGGGGAGCAGTATAAGCAAAAAATGGAGCATATAAACATATGTGCATAATGGATGGGAATGATATAAAAAAAAAAAGAGCTGAATAGGAAAATGAGACTGAATGAGAAAGGTGAACATACCTCCGTACTTCTAAATCTTTATTTATTGGTAAATTGGTGGGCATTTTAAGTATCTGAAGGAACAGTCACTGCAGACAATCTGGATAAATGATCGTTGTTGGAGGAAACAGTAGTAAGTATCTTGGACAGAGTAGTTGAAACATAGTGAAACAAATGAGTTAAAATTAAAAAGACCCTAGCAAGCGCACCATAGCTGCTGGAAATGATTGTCATTACTGGTGCATCACGAGAGTAATGCAATTAATGCAGTGAATTCACACTACCCTATGGTGTAGTGCACTGCAAATACTGAGAAGTGTTTGCTGTGAATTTTTGTAGAAGGAAGTTTGCAATGTTTAATAGCTTTAAACAACCCTAAATCAGACTGCTTATTTACATCTTCAACCCGTATTAGTTTTAAGAACACTGATTCTCAGTAGATCTGAAAACATTTTTTTTGTGTAGTTTCTTTATCCTGTCATTTTTGTAACGTTCCATGTGCTAGCATTTTAGTAAGGTCATAAGTCAGCAGGACTTCTTTACAGGGATTCCAGTCCTGTTCATAGATTATGTGCCAACACTAAAATACTATTTTTGAAATCATGCTTAGCTCCTTTGTTTCCTTAGAAATGTATTTTAACAGCGTCTGCTCAGTGCTTCTGTCTCTACAAGGAATAAGGTAATCTTATAGAATAAAATCAATAGAAAATTGTCCTGGTATATTATTCTTCATTTTATGTCCAAATTCAAATGTCACTGCTACTCCTAAAAAAACAAACAAACAAACAAAAACCAACAAAAACCAACAACAACAGAGTTTTAATTAGAGGAACTGCAAGAACGCTGAGTAAAGTGTATTTCTTCTCTGCTGGTTTCTGCTGAAACTATTCACTGACCTGTATGTGCAGTCTTTGCTTTCTTGAGAAAACAGATTGTTGACATTTGTGGTGTGTATCTGCCTCTAGGAAAGCAGTATCTTCACAGCTATGTAATATTCCTATGTTTTTAACAATAATATTAGCTGCTTTCTTGCAGTAAGTCTTGTCCAAGGTGCACAGACTTTGCCTCTGGCTTCTGCAGAAATTATTTGATTGATCTCTGAATTGAGCCTCAAATTTTTCTTTCATTTGGTATCTAGCAATAGAATTAAAACACTGTCTTGACTTGCCAACTTGAAATCGTCTTCCCCTTGGATTTCAGCAGGCACTGCATTTTTATTGTTGTATAATGCCTTAATAATGTATTAACTCAGACGTTCATTTTAGTGGTAGGCTTCAGAGTAGTTTATTTTTTCTCTTTCACAAATGTATAAAAATACAGAAAATGAAAACCTTCTCTAACAACTCACATTTAAAGCAAGAAATCTTTGCTAGTACTGGTTTTGTGCAGTGTTAGGTAAAGGCACTTGACACTGATAAAAAGAGGTTCAGTTTCAGCACCTGGGCAGATAGCAGTACTGGCACAAGTATGTGCTTTCTTAAAAAGAGATTGGATTCCGTCTGTGGTGGTGCTTAATTTATGAGTAGTAGGTGACTCATCCACAAATGGTATTCTGACTACCTGTGCTAAGATGAGCAGAGGTCATCCAATCTGTTACACTGTATAACTTGATATAAAGGAAAGGAAGAAAAACACTGCGGGTGGCATGCTGTGGTTAAGAAAATGTAAGAAACCTTTTCAGCCTGGAACAACACTGTTCATTCGTTCCACTGAGTCCCACTGATCTGACCATCCAGTCTTGTAGAAAGCAGAGTCATTGCACTTGTCACTGAAAATGGAGTTTTTGGTTAGTGTCAGTTCTCAGTTAGTCATAATGTTGCCGCGGTCTAATGTAGACCATGAAATGTAGATTTTTTAAAGAAAATAAACTGGGTTTCTATTGGTATTGTTTCTGCATTAGTAATTGTGTTGATATTTCTATTTCTCAAGTAATAGGTCTTATTTTTAAAAGTTCTTTATATCTACTTACAAGGTGAGGACCATCGTTTATATTGTCAGATACCATGTTTACATACAAGTTTTTTCACATTGTGTTTTTGTAATTCATGTTTTTCATACATATGCACATACATATATACATATGTGCATACAGTCTCTCATAGTGTTCATATATTGGTTGAAGCTGGTAGTGCCAACTTAAGTTTTTTTAGTATGAAGTATCTAGAAATATTATTTAGCTGGACAGAACTTTGCAAGACTTTGAATCATTCAGGCAGAAGTTTTTCATTCCAGTATCAGTTTCATACTGATGTTTTTTAAGAAGATAAGAAGTGCTTGTTCTTTCAAAGAACAAGGTTAGTAGAAAAAAAAAATGGACAAAACACTCTGTTAAAAATGGTTTTGGAGTTGCTGTAGTGTATGTTCTCTGCCTTTGAGGGTGCAAGGTAGGGAAGGGAAGGAAAGGAAGCAGGACCAGGAGGTTGTTTCATGTAAAGGAGATACTTCTGTTGATTCAGTTTGTGGAGAACTGCCCATTTCTGACTAAGCTATAAACATTTGGGAAAATGTTTGCATGTGATTGACAGACTTGTTAGTAGTTTACCAGGTAAATTCTCATAAGATTCCACCTGTTCTCTGCAAATAAGCTCTGGAGCCATACCTTAAAAACCAAGAGGGTTTTTCCTCTGTTGCTGTATGTGGAGGTTGTTATGAGGCCAGGTGAAGGAAGCAGGAGCAGCGAGACTCAGGCTGCTGGATAGTGTAAATTGGAACTGACAGCTGGCAGGCTTTGGGAGAGAGGGGCAAGAAGGTGGGATGGGGAGAGCCTGACTCCGCCTGGCAAGGAAGGATGAGATCAGATGTGGAGTTAACCCGGCTGCAGCTTTAGGAAGATAGAGCCACAGGCTCTGCGGTGTATGGGGAGAGCTCTTCTTGAGGCTTGGGATAGAATTGGTGATACCTGACTCTTGCAGTCCTCTGTTGCCAGCAAGTATCCATGCAATCCACTGGCAAAATCTAAGCCACCCTAGCTGCAGATTTCATAGAAGAATACATCCTTTCTTTTCTTGCATCCCTCCTTCATTCGCTACATGTTTGCCAACTTTTGCATAAAATGAGATGGGTGTCCTGGTTCTACAAATAACGTTCTTGTATTCTGGCCAGCTTTGAGCAATAGCAGAAGGCCCAGCCTATGACAAGGATTCAGTGGGGTGGGAGAGAGCAAGCAGGATCCTGTGGAAGAAATGAATTTATATTTAACACAAGTCCCTACTGCAATGCCTATGCATGAGAGGATTCGGGTGTGGTTGTTCAGACAATCTTACCTGTGCTATTTCTTGAAGTGTGAGTGCTTGCTTTTGCAATACTAATAGCATTTTAATACAGCTTCTATGTGGTCTGTCTGCGGATAAACATATGTGCATACATATGCTATGATGTATGTACACATACCCATAAATATATCTGTTTCCATAACTGTGCTTAGACAAAATGTTATGTTAGATGGTGACAAGGAATAGGACTATCCAGTCAAAGTTAAAAGGTTAAAAATGTCTATTTTTTACATGTTACTTTACTCCACAAGGATTTAAAAACCCAGTACATTAGAGTAAGTCTAAGGTATGTTGAAATGCATGCTTAAGAGGCAACAATCTTAATAAAGCCATACTAGTATTTCCAATATTACTAGAATGTTTGTCCTTTCAGTCATCCCTGCCCACCTCACCCATCACACTGTTATAAAAGGAGTGGTAACTTTGCAGGTCAGTTTAAGGGTTCTTAAGAAAGGGTAGAAGAACGCTGAGTTTTTTTGTGCAAGAATTGTGCCCAGCACATGGTGAAGTCTCTCATCATCTTTAGAGAAAGATGATAGCTTGGGGCAGGGGACAGGAATGTAGTGAAACACATAAAGTGGTAGTTGGGGATCAGTAGCAGGGTTGTTTGAGCACAAGGGTGCAATATGAAAGGGTTAGAAGAAGTGAAACCACTGAAGTGGTTCAAAGGGAGGATGTCATACACAGGAATATCTTCAGATGTCTTAAACACATCAGAGGTGGAGAAGGGGTAACTGAGGGAAAGTTTCAGTAATGAAAGTGCTTCAAGCCAGCATGATAATACTGACAGTGGAAATGAAAAGTTCCACCTCAGAATTATTTTGAAAATAAGACGTGGAGTTTCGGGATCTCAAAAAAAGGAAAAATGGAATTTTATGATGACTTCTGGGATGAACTCCAAAACCTCAACTGTTCAGATATTTGTTATATTTTACAGGAGGGCTTTTATTGCCATCTACTGGTCTAAATAGGCAGTTTTCTCTTCTACAACATCTGTTCTAAGAACCATTTAGAAAATGTTTGCTTACTGAAAAAATATTTTGAAGAGATTGTTTCAGTATATTCCTTAGGCAAGCTTATCTTTGGCATGGTATCAGGTGAGTCTGTAGTTAGCTGTGTTGGCACGCCAAGCTTTATGAAAGGGGGTTCATTTAAACATCTGGAACCTGACGCACCCATAAACACACTCCAACACGCTTCACTTTGCAAGAAATCAGCTCTAGGAACACAGGGGTTTGTGTGTATGCTGTGCAGTGAGTATGTGTGCATGCACTTTGAAAACTGCAGTTGTCAAGATTTCTTTCCACTTTTAACTTTCAAACTACTTAAGAATTGAATAGGACTCAAAGAAAAGCTTTGTCTTAATTAGTTTCTCAGAATTTCTGATTACTTCAAAGCCCCCCAAAATTTGCAGGAGAGCTCAAAACTTGTAGGCTTGATTCAATTAAGTCTGAATCAAGTCATTGGCAATGTGAGATTAGCTATTTTAAAAACACTTATGAAAGTGGAGGGCCTGATTCTGTGTCTTCTTAAGCAAGACACTCGTTGAATCCATGGCCCCCTAAAAAGATCTCTAGGATGAATGTCTAATTTCTCTAAACTGGAAAGTCTTTTATATATTTTTCTGTCTACTCAGTATGAAGTTCCTAAGAGCCAGATTTGGAGTACGTTTCTGGAGGTATCCATGCTGGCTGGAAAGTCATTGCCAGGCTGCTATATAACTCAGATCTATAGTATGTTTCTCTTTCCTCAGATGAACCATCTGTTTGTGTGAGCACTCCCAGACCTCCTGCAGATTTGGGGTGTTCAAAATGAGGAATGATGTATTATTCAAATTACTTAAACTAACCTTGATCATTGTGACTGAAACAAATGGAAAGGTGACCTGGTAATGGTAATCATTTCAGTCAGTATACAGGTGTCTACAGCCTTCCACCCTCAAGTACACAAAAAGCTTCCTGCACAATGATTAAATATGAAAAAAAAAGCTGGAAAAAGGAGATGCAGAAGCAGCTGACTTAGAGTTTTAAGCTGTCATCTACTGAAGTAAGATGACAGAATCATGATTTTTTTTTATTTTTGTTTTCCCTACAGCTCTCTTGTGTTCATTTCTGAGACTACCATATCCTAACTTTCCTACTAATGGCAGTTGTTTGCAGATCTTAACCAAAACCTTTGTATTCATTGTCACTCATGGGTTTTTTGTTGTTTTTTTTTTTTGTCTTTATTCTCTCACAGCTACAAGCCCCAAGTGTGAAAGGCTTTGATTTTGCTAAGCAGCATCTGGGCCAGCACAATAAAGATGATGTCCTGATTATCCATGAGCCAGCTCCTTTACCAGGACCTATCAAGGACACTACCCCATCTGAAAATGGAGATGTGCCCAGCCCCAAGTCTAAGACTTCGTCAAAGCCTTCAAAGACTGTTCGACACAGAGGGAGGTCAGTTCACAGAGGAAAAACAAACTGTGGAAGAAGACTGTATTTTTAGGGCAATTTCAGTGGACAGAACTCAGTTCCAGAGCTACGGGACTTGCATTTTCTACTGGGCCATCAGAGTTATGTCTAGCTTTTCTTTAGTATAAAGTTGTGAGAATTTGGCATCTAGTTTTCCCTTAATGACAACATGCCCAGTTAAGAGGGGTGCTTAGGACACAACTAGGTTGGTTGGAATCAATTTATTAGTTGTGTACTGGAAACACCAAGTGTGTGCTTTATGATGTGATCTCTTTGTAGGCATCCCCAGCTACTGAGGAAACAGGTGGTTAAAAACAAATGAAAAGCATCGACAAATAGCAATGTGTGTGTTTCAGTAATGTTTAAAAAAATGATTGATATATGTATGACAAGCCAGAATTTCCAGAAATAAGCAATATCTACAAAATCCAGGGAAGATGAGGGATTGTTTTTTTGCTGTGTCTCTGGTTGCTGTCATAGCAAGCCAGTTTTGGTCAGGAAAGGGACTGATAATTTGCAGCTGTGCAAGTGGAGAACAGCCTGTCAACCTTCAGCAGTAATTTCCTAGCCTTTTCCTTTAGTCAAATGATGTGAAAGAGTCTTGCCAGAAAGGATTGCATTTTTAGGATAGGAACTATAACAGCTGTGCAGTAAAGAAGGATATGTGCATTAAAAAAAAAAGGGCTAAGAGGGAAGGCAATAGGTAGGAAAGAATGGAGTCCCAAGGAGAGGTGTACTATGATGAGTCACAAACAGCTCCTCAGTGAAGAGCTCCTCTCTGCTCCACTTTCCAGTAATTCTTCTTTCTCACCCTCCATTTCGTATTTTTGCACTCCTTTGTCTGTAGCTCTGCATCCCCTGCGCTTTTACCTACATGCTATTCCACTGTGGGAGAAAAACAAGGGCAATGTTGAATGAGCTTAGAAAGAAACTAATCGTGGTTCTTCCTGAGCTGCAGATCTGTGGCACAGCTTGCTCCTCTCCTCAGCCTTCTGTGCTTCCTCTAAAGCCCCAGTTGCCCTAAGGTCCTGGCTTCATCTTCCCCACATGAGCTTCATACAGCTCAGTTTCCACCTTCCAAGGTGCTGAGCCTGTCTTCCTAACTCCATATCTGTCGGCTTTGCAAGTAATAGACTACCAGTGGCACAGTGGAAGGAGGGCAACATTGGAAAATAATGGAAAAACGTTCAGCTAACTCGTTTTGGTGTAGCTTAAATAAATTAATATAAATCAGAAGGACAACTGTTCCTATTTCAAAAAAAAAAAAAGAAACTGTATTTCTTTTTAAAAGCTCAAAAGTGGCTTAAGACAGAGATGATAAACAGGGGGAAAGGAAAGTATCTATATTCATATGCATGTAAGTATAAAAAAACAAATTTAAACTTGCGGTTGTTACCATATTTCATCTAGAATAATTTAGAAAATGAAGCAGGGAAAATTTTCAGAAGCCAACATTTTAATGCTTCCCCTGACGACAATACTAAATTGATCAGCAAATTTGGAACAAAGATTTTTTTTTTTAGTCTCTAAGTTCAAACACTTCAAACTGTTTTCAGAAGAGAATTTCCTTCCTCTCTGTCATTCACCTTAAGAGCAAAACTCCCTTTAGGCCTAACTATGGAGGTGTTACCATCATCTCCATAACATGCTGACATTCCCATGTCAGCTTCAGATTTAAAACAGTTATTCCCTGAGGGAGAAGTTGAAATGTGAAAGATATTGTAGTACGTTATGTTGTTTTTAGTTGTTTTCTGTTTTGTAAGGAAATACAGAACTCACTTTGTCACAATGCAATTCAGGATTGTATGCTGCATGCCAGTAAATATGGTGGCGATGTGAGTACACATTCCATATTGGTAAAAGACAGTAAACAACAAAAACAACCCGGATCGGAAAGCACAGCATCTCTAGTTCCCAGCTGAGAGTTGGACCTGTTGTTTTGCCTTGAAAAGGAACAACCATGTACTGTGCAGAACTTAGAAAGAATGGCTGGTGCTGGCTTTAGACTGTCACGTGTTCCTGTGATATATTTATTGATAATTTAGATAGACTGAAGAACGTATGAAGGAAAACAAGGCACAATGAGTTGAAACAGAAAGTCAGTAGTGTATCTGGAAACAGAACTCTTATAATCTGTTTGCTGAACCATGACTGAGGTGATGGAGGAGAAAGCTCTACCCATCCATTCCACCTTAGAAAAGAGTAAAAGATGCAATGGTGCAGATCTGTAAGCTCATTGAGAACCATTTCTCCTTTTATCCCCGCTAATATTTTTTATAGGGATGTGACTTAACAGTATTGCAGTCCTGCAGAAAAAAAATGAAATACAGCTTTTGATTATCAGTGGGAAAAAGGGGAGATGAATTCAGAGCATTGCCTGCTGAAAGCAGTAGATTTAACTTTCTATTAACTTGTCTGACTGCGTGTAGTTAGCTTAGTTTGTGTGTTCTAGGCAGGTTGATATCTAGCTGAGAGCTTCAGTAACTAGTGCATATATGCATCTAGCTCAAGCAAATCTTGCACTTAACAAGGTTAATACACAGACTAGTGCACAGTTTGAGTAAATCACTGAAGGAATAGACTATGAATGTTCAAAAGACAAAATGATCACTAGAGAAACTATCACAAATGCTAACCCAGTATGAAAAGACAGGCTTTGGTGCTAGCTGAGCAGTAGTGTATGCCCTATATTTTTGGTGTTTTAATACTATCTGAACAATTTCGGGGAAAGTCACAGTTGGTTTTTTTTTTGCATTTTTCTGAGATTGTGTGTATAATTTGTAGGTAACAAATATTTTTAAGGATCTAATGACTGCATAGGATAAATACATAAAAGTGGCATTTCTGAATGGCCCTGTGTTTAACTAGGCAGGAAAATATGCACATGGACTTGTAGTGTTAGCAAGAGAGCACCAAGTTAGCAAGTCTGAATATTAAACTAATTACCTATGTAGTTTTCTTGCTAATATAATTCCTTTCTGTCTGAAAAGTAAACTTGCTACTTACTCATGCAGTGTTTTCTTGAAGTAAATTTTGAAGGAAAGATTAGTTAATAATCTTGTCATGTGTGAATCCTGTTGCAGTCAGTTCTCACACACAACAACAGTAGCATCATGGCAATGAATGTCTAACTATGATAATTTATTATAAATTTACTTATAAACAGAGGAAAATATTAGCAGTCTTCACAAGATATATTAACACAGAATTCTTTGCATGTGAGAACTGTATCCCATTACAAACTTATGTTACATGTTGTTTTGTTTGTTTTTTATTTTTGTGGCAGAGTTTCACCGTCAGACGCTGACTCCACAGCAAGTGAACAATCCAGTGGGAGAGAGACAGGAGAAGAAACTGCAAGACCATCAACTGTTGCAAATGAGGGCAAACCACGCAGAGCGGTGAAGAAGGGTGTGTTACTTCTTTTTTTTTTAAACTCCTGTGCACTGACAGTGCTTTACACAGCTAGGTGGAACAGTTACTCTAGCGCTGTAACTTCTCTAAAGTCATGTTCTGCAATTAATTTTTCTGTTTTGTGACCTCTACTGCAAATATAACTGTCTGCAAGATTGTTACCAAGATAGCCACTACGATTATGCATAAATGGAAAGAGGTTTGCCAGGGGTAAGTGGCTGAGTAGAGGAAGGAAGGTTCACTGCTGTTAAGCCCTTAGGTACAAAAGCTTGCTGGAATGAAAGGTATGTGTAGGTCTTCGGTTTCAACAGAAGAAACTAAACTAAAAAATCCCTTTGTCAAGATGTCTTCATGATTATGCTTTAGAAAGAGGAAAATCCAGAGCTAATACATCAATAGCAATTTTTTTTGTAAAGAAATATCTTCTTACCATGTAAAATGCCACCATTTTCCTTAGAGGAACCCTGAGATATATTCAGTTCTCCATTTAAAAGTTGACAAAACACTGCAAGATGACTTTCATTTTTTTAATTAAAACATTTTAAAAAATTTATTTTCCTGTTTAAAAGTCTGTGGTTAACTGTGCCTATACAAACACTGAGCGTTGTTTCTGAGAGCTTTTGGGGTTTAGGTGACTTGATCCTTGCTTGAGGTTTTGGTTACCAGATGTTTGGCTTATATCACAATGGCTTTCCTAGAGAAAATTCTGATACTGACAAAAGAAACTTGTGAACTAGATCTTTAAGGTTCCTTCCAACCCCAAACATTCTATGATATCCCCATCTGTTCCTAATACACATGGCCTTGGTAGCAGCTGAAACTAAGAAGAAAGTATCATATTATGAGCAGTCTCTTCTGGTATACTGAACGTGTTTCCACATATTCTATGAAATACCAACTGAGATATGAAGGTGATTACTGAGGAATGCAGGGCCAGTGAAATTCAGATCATAGCAGACGTTCTTCAACTTATGCTCATGTTGAAGAAATGAGATTTGTAAGGAAATGTAAAGAATTTGTAAGGAATTGTAAGACAGTCACTTTATATAAAATGCTAGGCCTTAGCTGGTTAAACGGCAAGTTAAATAGTGCCTGATTGTTAAATTTTTATAATGTGCACTACTCTTGGAAGAGCAATGGTGATGGAACAAGCTTTGCTCTGTGACAAGCGTGCAAGAAAACAAAGTGAAAGATCTGCTAATGTGACTGGAAAGTTAGGCTTCCTAATAGATGTGTGCATTCAGCAAACAATGTACATTTGCAATTTATAAAAAGAAGATACTATACAGTTGCTGTGTATATTTTCAATGCCTTAGGTTTGCTATAAGAACCAGAAATCATGCCCAAGTAAATATATAGAAGAACAACATGTTATGATGGAGGTCATCTCAGGCAAGATGATTGGTTTATGACTTGCTTCAGCCTATCTGACTTTAATTCTGTTGTCCTGATTTAGTGCTGTCCCATTTCATCTTACCCAGGGACTCCATTTTTGTCTCTCCATTTTTCGTCTGCTTTAAAAACTTACATAAGGTTTAGCAAGGCCTTTTTCTCTAGAAATGTCATATATGTGTCCAAATATCTGACAAAACCAGCAAGAATATTTTGTGAAATGTGCCCTTTTTACTTATGATGCCCTTACTGGATCAAATATACTGTTTCTTCATCATTTGGTGCCTCTGGTTTGCTAGTCAAAGGGTCTATTTTTAGTGTTCAGAATTGGCCCCACTGTCTGTAGAGGCCTCTGTGTCTGCTGAATGGCAGATTCAGTTCTGTTTTTGGGCAGCTGAGGCTTGGCAGTTGGATCTAAGTTCATGCATTTAATTCAGAAGTAAACACAACCATCTTCCTGCTGTGTTTTTTTTCCAGTTGCCATTCCAGCTGAATTATTTGTAATAATTACTGTGTTATCTCTTCTTTTTCCTTTATGTTGTCAGGAGCAACCAGAGTGGGTAAGTAACCAGAGCTGGTAGTTGAGTGTGAGTATGAATAGAGGTGTTGGGGTAGCTGTAATTATATCTTAAGCATGGAAGGATTTCTCTCCTGGGTATAAAAAAAAAAAAAAAATTGCTTTTAAGCTATTGATGTATACACAGTTTTCAAAAACGTAAATTATAGACATGCAGCGTAGGCACATTTTTCTAATTTGCTCCAAATTCTTTCAAATTATTGAGGAAAACATCCTCACTGTGAAGGAGGCAAAACTGAGACGGCTGTTGGTCCTGAAACTTAGCTTGGTATAAACAAGCTACAGATATTGTTACAGTTAGCTTCTTTACTGAAACAAACACAGGCTACTTGCAAAGAAGCACAAATATTTTCCCATGAAATAGTGTTTCATTGGTCAGGACTGAGATATAGCAAAGATGGGACAGGAAAAAGCTGGCACTGTCTTTGATAGTGCATACCGTATCCAGTGACAAATTAAGGACTGTGGTCTCTAATAGCAATTTCCATCTTACAATAGTAGGGAGGGAGGAAGGGAGGGATGTAAAACTGGCTATGAAGCTTTCCATTGTTGGATTTGTACTACTAACTAGAGAGAGTCATAAATGAGAGACATAATCTACTGGGATACAAATAAACTGTGTGAAGCTCTGAAAGTGTAGCATGATTCAAATACCAGTGGATCAGTGGGAGACTCCTATTGACTTCATGTGATTTTGGATTAGTCTTTATGCACCTTGGTTGCTGTGTCTCTTGCCTTCCTCTGTCTCCCACTGTATTGGTTTTCATTTGAAAACATAGCTTCCTACAGAGCAATTCATTTTCCTGACACTTCAGTTTAATTAGCAGTTTCAACCCAGGGAACATTGATCCTGACATGTGACCTCTATAAACTAGTTGTTTAAACCTGTTCTGCCCAGTATTGGGGTGTTAATTCCTCTCCATTATTTGTCAACTTCAGCTGTCTAGTCCAAGATCAAAGTTTCATTCACATAGTGCCATCTACTAGCTTTATAAGGAGGATTTTCTAACCATGAACAATAGTGTAATACAAGTAATTCGAAATGAGAAATCATTCTTATTCACTCTGTCTAGACTTCTAAAGGAACTCATGTGTTGAGTTTGAAGCAGTCTTTCCTTTCATTGCATGTTTGCAGCACTGTGCCATTCCCAGTTTTCTCACATACTTTACTGTACTTTCATCTTTGTTTGTCTTTATAGACACATTGAGTATATACACTCAGGATTTAAAGGCTAGGTGCAACATAGACATTTTTTGCGTGCATCTTTTCTGCAAAAGAGAGTAGCATTTAATGTTATTGTAGAGCCTTACCAAAATTTGATAGTGGGACTTTTGGACATTTTTACAAAATGAAAACAGTTTCAGCAAAGAGTCATCTGCCAAGCGCCTGTTTATTTGTGCAACATGGAAGGTTATGAATGAAATGACAAAGATTCAGAGTCGATGCTAGGGAAATTTAATATACTGGACCTTGCTACCCAAATTGTATGAAAATAAACATAACATTTTATGTTAGAGGTCAGTAAGTTTTGAGAACTGTTAGACGGTAAAAGTTGGAAAAATTATTAATATGTGGGGAAAATGGGAAAGGAGGATGCAGAACTTAAGATTTCTATTGCACCCCAAGATTACTCTGAGGGACTTTCACTAACTGTTTAATATAAGTTGTGCCTCTGTGAGAGGCAATGCTTGCATGCTTCCAAGAGATGCATGAAGATGGAGCCCATTAATGATTGTGGAGATGACAAATGGTAAATATCATAAATAAATAGCCACAAAAGAGAGGTAGATATATTTCATTTAGGCCCTGTGCCTTGCAAAATAACTGGGGGACAAATCTTGAGTGAAACTGTTTACCTTCTCTTTAAGGACACTTGTATAGGAAAGTCACATTTATAAATGATGCATGCCATTTATGAATACATATATTTGACAACGCATTGATCAAGTTTGAGAAATATGAAAAACAAGAATTTTGCTTAGTGTGTGGGTAGATTGCTTTCCAGCTGAAAGTAATGTGGCGTGAATATATTAAAGTGTACCATTCCTTCTGTTTCCTGCTCCCTTTTTGTGCTAGGAGAGGGAAGTAAAGGAGCAAGTAACCTACTGTGGTCTTCTGCAGAAGATATTATTCAGTCCTCTTGCGAACCTTATACTTCATTACCATCAAGTGCTGTAAATGGATCAGAGCTGTGGCAGTTTTCTTTTCCTTTTAGTCTGTTGGAGTTGGGTCAGGTTGATCATCAGTTGAAAGAGTGCAATTGTATTCTTTGTTCTTCTGATTTTGAATCTAAGAACCGCAGCCTGTTACTAGAAGTCCAGGCAAGGATGTGGGACCATGTCCCTGTACTCTGTCAGAGGAAGAGTCACAGATTTAAACCTCTGATTGATTATATTTTGTGGAGGGAAAAAAGTTTAGTAATTTGAGAATTTACAGTGTTACCGTGCAGACAAGATAAATAATTACTTTTCAGGTCTTCAGTGGTTTTTGCAAGCCTAATCCACATAACGGTTCATATCGTAGGCCTAGCTCCAGCAAAAAAATAAGTAAATATGTTTTATGTGCTTAACTGCAAAACACTGGGGTGTTAGTAAAGATTTCAAGTCTTTGAGGGAGGTAACCCATTCCTGCTGAAGTGATTAACTGTTGGCTGGACCATAACTTTTAGTGTGTATTGGTCTCCATAGAGTCACCTGGCAATCATATTTGAGTAGATATAACCTCTTCAAAAAATTATGTGGCAATATTTGTACAGCTTGCACATTAGTATATGTACTGTTTATCCCGTCACAAAGAAGAAAACGGTGCTTTAAAAGCTTTAATCGGTAAAATGTCTGTAAAATTCTTTGTACTTTTTGTGTTGATTTTTAAGTCTTTTTTGTTTAGTTGATATATTGCTCCTTCTTTCACTTAACTGCATTTTGCAGTGTGACATCTTTTACTGCTCTTTGAAACTCCATTTCAGGAATTTGCGTTTCCATAAGTACTGATAAGAGGAACCATTAGCAGTTTGTACTTGAACAGCCTTTTGTGGACCAAAGTGGATTGAGACTTTGAGGGTTTGCAAATGCCAAGAGCTTGATTTACAGAAGTAAAGAATGACGGCTCACCTTCTGGAAATGTAGTGGAAAAATGTTTATAAATTGCAAACTACCGGGCAAACTTGTTGTATGCTAAATGTGAATCAGCTGGAAGGCCTAAAGGGCAAATTAAACACAGATGTAAAATATGGCAAAGTCTCATAGCATAGCAGCTGTAGAGCTTGACATTTGACTGAGATAACCCTAGCAGCACTACTTTACTCTGTATTTGTTCTGTTAATTCAGGACCTCCTCAGACCAGCAGTGGAAATGAGCAGCACTCCTCAGCCTCTATCTTTGAACATGTGGATAGGATGTCACGTTCTTCAGATGCAAGCAGACGGGTCCCAAGCAAGATCCAGCTGATTGCTATGCAACCGATGGCAGCACCTCCAGTTCAGAATTCTGTGCTTTCTGATCGAGTAGCAGAGACCAACAAAATTAATAAAGAGGTATTTTTTAGGTGCTTTGAATGTTTGTGGAGGACTACATGCACAGCAAAGTGGGAAGTGAAAAGGATACAGTTTGTTTCTTGTTATTAGGAGTTCCTCATTAGTTCCTGAGGAGTTGGATTTTGGCAAGTTACAGGAATAATCTTATTTCCATCCAAAGAGAAAATCTGATCCTTTTTAAGCATTGCCTAAACCAAAATTTAAACACTAAGAAAGGAACCAAGTTGACAGCATACCTTGTGTTATCATCCTTTTCCTAGTCAGCAGGACATGATTTGTGAGAGTAGTGTAAGAGCTGGAACATCTAGCCCACCTTGGGTTTCATTCTGCACCATTCTTTTGACTTTTCTGCAACTCAGGATGTGGGTTATACAAGCAAGTTATTTCAGGACATTCCAGGGTGTGAATTTGCAGCACATTAATTGCTTCCAACTTCTGATGCGTTTATCTGACAGTAAACATGCAGAAACTTCCTGCCTTCTCTGAGGCTCAGGTTTCTGTAAGAAGAATAAGAGCATGCCTTGGACATTAGGAGAGAAGGTAATGTGCTGTAAAACCACATCATACAGTGCCTGACATTACTGCATATGTGCGCGCCCTGGTTTTGTATGGGGTGTAAGGTGGCATCTTCCCATAATTCAAAGTAGAAGATTACTGAAAGCTTTAACTTAACTGTGTTAAGGTACCGGGTTTCTCAGTACCTTACAGAAGAGAGGTAAATGCATATATGTAGTATGCATAGGCAAGAGGGGCCACGAAATGGAAATCTGATTATATTGGCAGAAGACTACTTCTAACTCTAAATGTAAAAAGTAAGTCTGGCTTGTGTCCCTGTTACGTCTTTTGGGTATTTTCTCTGCAGAAACCACAAAAATCAAATTTTATTTGGTTTTCATTGACTGCTGTCGATGTGTTCCCAAATTAGTCCAGCACAGAGCAGTTGTTTGGGCCTGATCTGCTTCCCAGGTCTTTTCCATTGATAAGAATGATTTCAGTGAGTGTTGGGCCAGGACGTAAAAGTGCAGTGTTATGATGATTTCCCCAGGTTTCCCCAGATGATGAGATGCACTCCAGGAAATTTGAAAAAAGGTGGGAGGGAGGCATAAAAGCTCATCCTGCAAGACACCACAGAGCTGAAAACACCACGTCCATCTAGGCACCTGGGCTCTAGTGTTGCTGCTACATTTCTCCATACCTTGTGGCAGTTTCTCATGCTCAGCACAGAGGTCAGCTAGCTCTTTAAGTTCTTGCTCCTTACATGATGAATGCCATTAAAGAGAATGGATGGCAGACTTTAACACTATTGATCAAATATTTCTATTTGACAAGCAAAGGTAGCCTGTATTGATTCATCTTATTTTCTTAAAGTGGTGTCACTTCTGGCAAATGGCACGACCTTTTTGTGTTTCTCTTGCCATTTATTATGAAATTGCCACCTCTCTTTAATTGAACGTGCTGCACCGGCAATCATATTGTGTACAATAGTACATTACCTGGGGAAATATCCAAGAAAGAAAGCGTGTTTACAATTTGTGTGGTTTATTTTAATCTGTCAAAAATTTTGAGGGGGACAGGGTCAGAAAGCGAGGTGAGAAGGAGAAGTTTACAGAAGAACAGCAAAAAGTTCCGTTTGCAAAAACTACACATAACAATGCAGTTGATTTTTTTCTCCCTTCTTTAAGATACAGACAGCCCTGAGGCATAAATCTGAGATTGAGCATCACCGCAATAAGATTCGTCTTCGCGCCAAGCGCAAAGGGCACTATGAATTTCCAGTGGTGGATGATGTGGTGGTGGTTGACTCCAAAGAACAGCACAGAATATATCGCAAGGCACAGATGCAGATTGACAAGATCTTGGACCCTGGAGGCAGTGTGCCTACTGTCTTCATAGAGCCCAGAAAGAGGTAAGGATTTCAAAGACAGGAAAGAACAATTTTCTTTTAGGGTCAAAGTCCAAAGTACATTAGACCTGTACTTCTGAACTTTCAGAGCTTAAAATCATTTTGATCTTTAGCTGAATTTGAGTTGGCTAGGTGAAAAGGTTGGAGTTGTCTCAGTATATGTCTGTATATGTTGTTTTCAGATTTCTTCTACAAGTTTTCATGGGTGAATTCTCAAAAAATAAACCAAAATGTATGAAGACTATCTTAAAACAGTTTAGTATTTGCTCTGCCATTTGTTTGCCTTACTCTTGTGTGGTGTAGAGGGATCAAAATTGTAATATAAGCACTAAAAAGGAAACAGAGAAAATATAAGCTGCAAGAAATAACATTTTTAAAAAGAGGGTAAAAAGATCCAAAGTAAGGAAAGCTTTGAACAAATTACACAGAATGAAGGTTTGGAATTCCAAGGACAAACTCACAAGCAGAGAGAACCTTTTAAATATTCCTTCTAGAAAATGAGGCATGTTTGTTAGCCTCACAGATCTACCTCCCTGGGCTCGTATTTCCAGAGGAGGTCTTCTGGGCTCTGTTTAAGGCTTATGAATACTGGAACTTTGTTTCCAGAGTGCTGTTACCCTGTGACTGCTTCCACATTGAAGGAAAGTAGGTTTTCCCCAGCTCCATGTGTTCTTCAGCTGGTTTGCTGTGGAGTTAACTACAACATGCCAAGCGCAAAGTCTCGGTGGTATAGTCTGTTCTGCTGCTGCAACTATGTCAGACATTGGTCTGGGAGGTGTGGAGAGGCAGTAGGGGAGGCTTGGAAGATGGATGTGGAAAGGAGGTGACACTGAAGAGAGTTTGAGTGAGGAGGGGGACGGTTTGGAGAGCAGATGCTATGGCAATTATAGTATTATTAGGAGAAGCTTGAGAAGAGAGATTTGGGGCTAGCTAATGGGACTGGGATGAAAAACTGGGAAAGGGAAGAGAGACAGGGCTGAGACAATGATGACTTGGAGGGAATGGGCGGAGAAGTTCAACCTTGAGTAGGATGAGAAGAAAGTCCAAAAAGAAATGTGATTACCTTTGTCTTGTTTTTGTTGTTTTTTCTCTCTGTCTTTTTGTTTTCTTCGTATTAAGCTCTCGTGCAAAACGTTCTCCCAAGCAGCGCCGACGACATCAGATAAATGGTAGTCCTATTGATGCGGAAAAGGACAGGTTAATCACAACTGATAGTGATGGGACGTACAAACGACCTCCAGGAGTCAATAACTCTGCATATATTGTATGTATGTCTCTTGAATGACAGGAGCATTCTGATCATTGTAATGACACTTGTGACATGGGAAGGCTTTTAGCCTTCTGCCTATGGTCTGTATGGCTAGTTTCAGACGTGTAATTAACATGTAAATCAAAGTGAAACAAGGACTTCATTGGCAATCTGTCAGTATGAAGCAGTGAAATTCTGCCAAGTATTCCTTGATACTAAAGAAGCCAAGAACTAAAACCTTGTTTTCATTAATGCCACTATTATGCACATGAAAGTGTGCTTGGCATGTTCCGCATGTTGAACATAGCTTCACTCTAGTACAATTTGCTAGATATTATGTATTCATGTGTTACAGAAAATTTTATCCTTAGCTCTCATAAAGTGAAAGACTTGGTTCTTTTCATAAGAAATTTTATCATCTTTAAAATGTGTGAATTAATTATTAATGAAAGAGTAACATGTCTTTGTACTGCAGTAACTTAAAACAATTCTAGTATAATGTCATGAAAATTAATTTTGTCCTGTTTTAAAAAGGCAGACACTGTGGAATGCTTCTGTTCAATCATATCCATGTCATAAACTGTATTTAGGCATGTTTAACCACTTCTAAGCAGACTTTACTAAGCCTAATGCTAATATTAAAAACCCCTGGATAGTGTTCATCTTGAAAGATAGTTTAATAATTTTAAGAATTTCACCATTAGCTGCATATGCAGTCAAGTGGCTACAATGTTGATTTCTGTGGTTTTCCTCTGTATTCAAACAAGAATGTGATGATTTTAATGCCATGCTGCAGCAGAATGAATTATCATTTGAAGCTATTTAATTAAGACTTGTCACACGGTAAGCTCAGCCCCTTTGGCATCTGTAGCGAGACAGTACTCAGAATGCTAAGTTCCTGATGAAGTAGAGGCTTTTGCATCTTTATGACTGATTTTGCAGTCGGCATGCAGTGGCAAGAGTGCAGCTTTGATAACAGGTCTGCTGCTGCAAAGCTCATTTAATTTCCTGTTACTGATAAACAATAAGCCCATGTGGTAAGATCCCAGGTAGTAATTGCGATGCGTGCCTCAGGTATTGCTGCTATGAAGCACTGATGTGAATCCTGTTCAGGTGATGCACACAAGTTCAACTTCCATGCAGCTAATCACTTAGTTGCTAAACAGCTCCTTTGTGTGTTTTTCTGGAGGGTAATAACTGTTTAATATTACTGCTGATGTGGTCAGTTCTAAGCTAAAGAGCGAGTTAATTTCTTGGAACTGCAAAAACTGCAGAGAATTCAGAGATGTAGACAGAGCTGATTGTCTTTTTCTGGGTGGAGTGAATGCTCACTGTGTGACTTCACATATGTGCTTGCAAACTGCATGATTTCTGTTATACCCAAGTAACTACTGTGCAAAGCACTTCTGCCTTACCTGAGAGCAGGGTATTTCACATCACACTGAATGAAGCATTTGAACAGCTGGTGTCATGTCTGTTCATGCAGAAGCAGGGAGGGTAAGGGACAGGTTTTGTCCAGTGCTGGCACTTGTGCATTGTATCTCATTCGGGGTCTGGCAAAGGGAATGTTGGTCAGACTTCAGGCACACTGGGGCTTGGAAGCTGGCTGGTTAGATCTCCTGCCTGCTTGCCCTTCACCTTCTTTTTGTTTTCTCCAGTCTGATCCAGATTTGCCTCCTGAACCTCAGACATCATCTTCAGCAGATCTGGGGAAGTTCCCCGGCTTGCCTTCCCACCCAGTCTCCCAGTATGTCCCACCGCAGCCGTCCATAGAAGAGGCTCGGCAGACCATGCACTCGCTGCTGGATGACGCCTTTGCCCTGGTGGCTCCCAGCAGCCAAGCAGCCAATTCCACGGCCGTCACACCACCTGGGGTCTCTGCAGGACAGCCGGTAAACAACACTCCTGCTCGAGCAGGGAGGGGAACCACTTGCACCCAATGGGGATCACGTTATGGTCCAACTCAGGCAGTAAACAACCCGTTTAATGTGAGTGATGCAATGTGAAAGGCTTTTCTGGGCAGGTACTTGGCACCAGTTGAGCCATGATCACTGTTGTTTTGCCCTTTCTGTCAGGACTTACCATGAAAGTGGAATAGTTTCTGGAACCAGGAGAGTTCGGAAATGGCCATCGTAATATGGCAGTCTTGCTTTTTAAGCTATTTGGATTCTTTTTCCCTTTTACCATCCCAACCACAAGAGAAAATAGGTTTCCTTCTTTAGGATAACTTTTCTGATCTTCTCAGTTATGATCTTAAACAGATCAGCTATGTCCAAGAGTAAAACTTATTTTTTTTAATATATGTGCTAGTATGTATTTTGACAATGAAAAAAGATTGTATTGTTTTTAGATTGTGTTTTCCAGTAAGGCGTCCAAATACTTTCAGAATGTGAGGGATAGGGAAGCAGTATTTCTATGTGTAGTTCTTTGCATTTTATGGAGCACTGAGACACATAGGTAATATTTTAGGTCATCTCAAGTTCCACAACAATTCAGTTGAAGTTTCATAACCACATTGGATTCTTGAGTCTGAGCCCTGTGGTACCTCTGTTGCAGTCTGATGTTGGTTGGAGGTTTAAAGAGATTTGCAAATGCAAAGCTTAGTTTGCTAACTAAGTGAGTGAGAAAAAGTATTTTTGAAAGGTCTTTAAGTTACGTAAAGAGCCTGATCAGACATAAGAGACTGCTATCCCACTGTAACAGTGCTTCCCAGACCTTCTTGTGCCACAGGGTTTGTAAAATCAAGCTGTTACGGTTGCAGTCTAATCACACATACGGGCCTAGTGATCTCTGCAATTCATCACTTAAAAGGCTGACAGTGGACTTCCCAGGGTACACATTTTGATTTTAATTCATTTGTTTTCATTCTTCTGACAGAGATATGTGGAATTTGGAATGACTCCGCCGGCAGCACCAGGTCTCCTACCAAGGTAGCTTTTCACTGATGGAATTATCATTTATTATTTTCTTTTCAATTCCTCCAGAGTTCTTACTAGCACCAGTATATTATTATGCAAAGTACTGTATAAATGAGAACTAACAGGAGTCCAGATTTAGCCTGTGTAATTTATTTATGTGGCACGAATGACATGTGCATGCTGTGTGGAATCCAAGCCTCCACTAAAATTAGCCCCTTGGCTGTAGAGATATTCTTCCAAATACTGAGTAAACCATTGAGTTTCAGCTTTCAGAGAGCCTGAAACAGTTACTCAAATGCATGTATTTCTCCCAGTGCTCTCCCTTTCATCTTTTTTCTGAAGCCTTAGGGCAGCACTCACTTGCAAAAGCTTGCAGATGACTAACAGATTCATTCTATTTTTAACCAAGTTAAATTTCAGAGCATGGTGACCCTCACAGCAAAAGCATGCCTTTCAGGCCTATTGCTGTAAAATCAGGGGGAAGAACAAATTTTCCATCTTCTCCTGGTCTTACTGTGGGACAATTGCATAAAGACAAGAAACAGTTGTCCAAATGACTGTTAATTCCACATCTGTTGTCTGTGTGCTAACTACACATGAAGTTAGACTCTTGAGTCATGGTACCTACTGGGGTCACGCTTGTCTCACACTCTCCAAGCTGCTGCAGCCAAGGTGGTAAAAAGGTGTCCTCATAGTGCTCTCTAATTACCTTCTTACAGCTCATCACGTGAGATGAAACCCCACTGGTGTATATGTCATTCATAAGA
This sequence comes from Anseranas semipalmata, assembly GCA_013399115.1. NCBI lineage: Eukaryota > Metazoa > Chordata > Aves > Anseriformes > Anseranatidae > Anseranas > Anseranas semipalmata. The sequence goes on along the minus strand of VXAA01007403.1, from coordinate 99,217 downwards.
TTTCATCTAAAGTCTTTACTGCCTTGAAAACTTGGCATACTTTAGCTACAAAATGAATACGAAGAACTTTCCTTTATCCTTTGTTCTATAACCCTGTTTTGAAAGGACCAACTAGAGAAAGAGGAGTCTCTAAGCACATTTTCTCACTAAGGTCCTGGCCGAAGCTGACAGTTTCAGTGTGAATGGAGTATATGTGAAATGGCATGAAGTATGACATGCAGTGTATTTTTTGTAATTTAGATAACCTTGAGGATTATGAGTTTTGAGACTGCCAACACAAAGCATAACCAATTGTTTCTTGCTGGGGATTTTCTCTTTGTTTGCCTGTTATGGATTCAAGGAAAACATGATAAATCAGTCATGAAAGAGCTGTAACCCATGTTAAAACACCTGAGAAAGTTAGTGTCTTTGAAACATATTTTTTGTTCAGAAGTTTATCAGCACTTGGTGTAGGCACTCTGGACTTCTGTAAGTTACAAACTAATGGCATCATTATTTAGATAGTTCAAACACAGGCTCTGCCAGCGTCAGTAGATTAAGTTAACAATCTGCAAGCTCACTGACCTTAAAAGGAAGAATTCCTTAAAATTTTCATTAAAATAGGAGATCTCCTAAAGCTTGGTCAGTAGAAAACAAGGAAAGAGTTCTCAAGGTTGTGAAATGGGGTTCATGCTCAAATTCAGAAGTTGATGATAAATAAATTGATTGAAACAGCACACCAACTAGAGGAACTAAAAATGACCTGAGGTCAGTATGATTAGGTGGCATGTATCAATGTCATAGTCCATTGGCTTAAATACCCAATGCATGGAATAATAGTTGGGTAACCTACTGTTCCCTTCTCTGTACAGATGCAGTCAGCATCTTTAATGGGCTGGAACCAACTTGGGTAAAAAAAATTTAAATGTGAAAGACCTAGGTCACATAACAGCTGTGCAAACATAAAGGCACAATGAACAGCTTTTACCAGAACATGAATATTGCATAATGCAACCGAGATACCTAACCATAGTGGCTCCGTGGTGTAAAATTGATCTGGGGGGCAGTCTCTCCACAGTTAATTAAATAACTGGAGACTAAACCTTTTTTTTTTTTTTGAATGTGCGAAGATAAATTGAAGGCTGTGTCTCAGTCTGGAAATACGAAGTAGCACTTAGCCCCTATGATACAGATTCAGAGACCCATTTTGTACTCTTCTGTTGATCTCTGCTCAACTTTAAAGAGTAGCTATATCTATCTATTAAAAAGAAGATTGAGAAGAGAAGGTGGTGGGTTATTGAACTTGCACTTTTCAGCTACAAACCCATCAGCAATAAAGGATATACTTCCTCTCCTCTCAGAAAAATAGGCATAAAAATAATACATTTGGAGTAATGTTGAGAAGGTATCAAGATTCCAGTGCTGCATTGTAGGCATAAAGTGCCAGATGATCACATCCTTTGATGGTTGCAGTGATTAAAATAACAGAAGTGACACTGTTAAACATTACCTACCCATTCAGGCATTTATTTTAACGAGCTCCTAAGTCTGGCTGCAAATTGTTTCTTCTGGAACCACTGAGTGGACAGTTGGGAATGTATGCAAGGGAGCTGGGGAAATTCTTGCACTACCACAATGGGATTGCTGCACCTTGAGCCCCGTATACATCCTTCATGTAATGCTCTATGCCAAGTAGCTAATGCTTTATTTTACAATTACTTGTTTTGGCTTTATTAGGCTTATTTTTGGCTTTATTAGACTCTTTATTATTATCTTAGCCTTCTTTGTTATCTGGTTGTCATACAAAGGTCGTAAGTTTTCCAAATAAAGCACAAATCAAGACTAGGTTGAATTAGATGCAGTCGTGGTATTTTCCTGAAAAAAAAAAAAACAAAAGGGTATAAAATGGAGGTGTTGAAGAATGGGCTAGGTAGCAGTCAATAGCCTAGAACAGCTTAGGTGCCACTGTGGTAAAAGGAGGAGAAAATTAGGCCCGTCCTCACTTGGTGTAACATCATGTACCTTACTTAGGATGTTTGTCTCACTTTGTTTCCTGTAGAATCACCTGTGAGAGACAGGCTCCTGCAGAAAATGATTTAGTGAACCTAACCTCTTGCTTTGAATGTCTGTAATGCCTGTTGAGGAGCATGTCTCTTTTCTTAAATGATACCTGGAGTCTAAGAGAGATTAGCCTAGTAACCTAAGCACCTGAAGTTTAGGTACTCACACCTCCACAATATTGAAAGGATTGAATACTCCTTGAAAACTCAGCTGCCATCATTCTTTTAAAATATAACCTCTCCATGTCGGGGTTAAGGGTATGCTAATAGGAAGCACAGGGAAAGCAGCATTTCCATCTCCTTCCCTGTTCTAGTTCTGTGAAGGAATTGTAGGGTTTCTTTTACAAGTCCCAGTACCTTGGCACAATTAATGAAGATAGATTGATGACAGTTTCTATTGTTAACTCCTCTCACTAAATATATAACAACAATGACTATGAGCACCAACCTGAATTATAGAAAACATTAATTTTACTATATGTTGCCTCTCTTCATATGTGCTAATGACAGCTCTCTGTAGTTTGAATCTTAAAGAGCAAGATCTTGAAAATTTCCTCAAACGATTAGAAGACTTGAAGAAATAATAATTGTTCATGAAATACATATGTAATACAGTTTGTATGGTTTGATTTAGACCTAAACTGTGTGCCCAGCAACTCTTGAGTAAGAGTCAGATATGTTGCTACAGTAAGTGGCTTCATCACTGCTGGTGTGATTTTTCTGTGTTTGTTCTTTTGTTGTTTTTTTTTTTCCCCCCTGAAGATGCATTTTTCTCCAAGGGGAAAACAAGATCTGTGGGCTATTTCCTCTGCATTGAGGAAGCTGCAACATGTGGAAAACACTTGCGTGCAATTTTTGGTAGAGTTTCTATCTCATTTTCATCTGCGATTCAGGACATGAAGGAGGAATGTATTCGTTTTTTTTTGTACATTTAAGGTGCAAACATATTTCAAAGTCATCGTAAAGAGGTGTTGTATGAGGTATACTTGCACAACTGTTTTTAATTAGGCAGTTCACTTATTGTAATCCTGAGTCCTTTCTTTTCCCCAGGCAGAACTTTGGGCCAGGTTTTCTTCAACCTGCAGAGTTAATGCACCCAGACCAGCAGCCACCTGAGGCTCATTATTCCTCCAGAGGGATATACTCAGAAGAAATGCCATCGGTGGCACGGCCACGACCAGTTGGAAGCACTGCAGGTACACTTAAGTTGAACATGCACTAAAATAACATGTCCTTTTCCATATCTATTCTTGCACAGAGATCACTGTTAAGACCTCATTCTTCAGCTACTATACTTGAAATGTGGCCCTTGTTTTCACTGCCAAAAAAAAGTGGTCACAGAGGTTGACTTTACATACATAGGACCTTGCAGAAAAAGGCCATGCTTTGCCACTTCTTTTAGTATCTTACAAACATTAGTTATCACACAATGTGTTTTCAAAAAAAAAAACATTCTATAAGAAGGGAAAATGACTTAATTGTTCTGGAGTGTACAGTGCATGCTGACTTTCCACTGCAGACCACTCTATTTCTTTGGTGCCAAATGACCTAATCGATACCTCCCAAATCAGCCTACCAAGTAAAAAAGAAAAAATTAAATACTTCGCTGCATCTTTATTTCTCACTCCTCTTCTTAGAAATGTGTGCGTAAAAGCAGGGCCTTTTAGTTTCTGAAGATGTCTACTGCTGCTGTCCCATATGAAATCATGTTCACTGCTTTGATAGTGAGATAATTTCCATAGTGTTCATCAACTCTATCATGAATAAAATTCTAACACCACATGGCAATTAAGCAGCAAACACTGATTCTAAGAATAAAATATTCTATTCTTATGCAAATACCACAGTTAATTTTCTTCCAGACAAATGTTTTCTTCTTGGGGATTTGAAAAAGACTAAAAATACGATCATGTACTCATGAGTCCTAATTTTGATAGCTCCTATCCTCTGCCTGTAACTGTTAAATGCATGAGAATGACAGAACTGTAGTGACTGTTACAGTTTAATGATGATTATTTTATTCTCTGATTCGCACTATTCTCTAATGTTCGTGCATCTTTTGCTTTAAACTTTGGGGGAATTCAGATGATTAGTTACTGTCCTTCAGCATAAGTATGTGTAAATATTAAGCTTCTCCATTATTGGTTGTTTTTTTTGGGAGGAAAATATGAAAGTGAACTAACTGTGCGTCACATAAATCACAGCGATTTTTTTTTCCTCCCTTTTTGTACATGCACACACACAGAGTTATCTGTTATGTATCTGTGGGTTTATTAAATGTGTTTCATTTCTAATGTATTTTTAAAATAAATTTTGTTTCCCTGTGGGAGGAAATTCAAGAAAAAGGAAAGCTGGCATGTTGTTCCATGTCTCTTACAATTAATGGTGGTGGCTATCCTTGTATGTGTTTGAAAGCAATGGGGGGTGGAAAGGAGTTAGAAAGGAGGAGGTTAGCTTTCAGGCTGAAAGGAGATACGGTGTGTTCTGACCTTCTCGTTAGTCAATGACAGCATCGTTTAATATTTAACCATAAAGCAAAGCTGAAAGAACTACACTCTTACATAGTCATGTATTTTATTCTTGTGAGATATGGAATAGGAAACAGTCTAGAGAGTTAGGGTCTTGCCAGTGTGATGCAAATAAGGTTTATCACAGTAGCAAATATCTTCTCTTTGCTGCTAAGTAATTTACATGAAAACATTGCCAGGGCTTTTAGTAAGTGGTGTTTGAAAAGGGCTGGCATGTTTTTGGAATGCAGTACAGTCCATGTCTGAGATGCATGTATCTCAACCTCTTCCTTCAGTGCAGTGACAGTGAAAAGCATCACACTCAAATGAACTGCACAAAATGCACATAACTTTTCCTTCTTTATTCTACGCTGATAGCCTTCTTTCTGCTGATTTTTTTAAAATTACACAGAAACAGAGCTGCACTTTCTTCTTGTCTCCTGCTTCCAACAAGGTTTTATGTTGTCATTTGTCTGCCCTACAAACTTGACTGTGTATAAAGATGAAAAAACAATATTTGCTTTTAAGGTTCTCAGATACAGCACCTCACTCAGGTGGGAATTGCTAGCAGGATCGGAGGTCAACAAGTGGAGATCCCCTCAGGCAGAGCAGGGCATGGCCAGCCGGGGGGGCCAGGGTGGCCCCAGTACCGTGGAGAGGATGAATATGCTAGGCGAGATGCAGTGAGTACTGTGTTACACATTTGCATAGTTTCCGAAGTAGTGATATGTTCGGGTATTTTTTTTCCTGCATTACTGTTTGGAACTTTTTTCCCCTGGAATACTTTCAGTTGCTTCTCTGACATTCTTTGCTTTGCTCTTCGAACCTTCGTTAGCTCTTCTAACTTTTGCTTGCTGTTCTTTCACCTTTGCTTCTCTCTAACTGCTTTCTCTCACTTTACCCTAACCTTTTTTTTTCTCACTCGAGGCCTTCACTCATTAATTGCAGTTCACCCAGTTCTGCTTCTGAGCACCAGCAGAGGTGGATACTGCTTTCCATTTCCTTCTTTGAAATATGCCTCTGTGTTTTGCGATCGTTGTAAGTAGAAAACATTGAATTAAATTGTCCCAGACTACCCTTCTACTTTGTATTGTTATAGTTCTTTTGTCTTCTATATCAGTGCACAACAGCAGGAGTCAGGCCCATGGAATAAGGTACATACTTGCACATAACAATAGAGGTATTCCTAAACAAATTATTTTCCTACCTCAGTCAGCAGGATATGGTAAATTAATATGTATTATTTTATCGGTGTTACCTAGGCAGCCATCATGCTTCCATGTTCTTGGCAGTGCTGCTTCTAGAAGTCGACATTTCTGATTCAACCAGATGTGTGGTGAGGTTGAAGATACTATGCGGCCTTTCCAAGAAAGATCCGGTTGCCTTCTAACAGTTGGTGTTTGATGTACTTGGATCTTGAAGCAGACTGACCTGTGACAGCTTTACTGTAATAATCTGGAGAGCAAAACCTTTATGCTCCTTCTTTTCCTCCCTTGTTATAATTACCATTTTTCTGTTTTCTTCCTTGAGAGAGGAAGGATCTCCTTCTTCTTCATCCTTAGGGCAGGTTGTTAAGTTTGTTACATAAGCCCTTAACTCGTAGCTTTCTATACTTAAGTAGTTACCTTGACAGTTTGGTTTCCTTCACTCAGAGCTCTAAACTTCTTTCCTCTTTTTGGAAAGGAGAATTTACTTAATGATAGCCATGTTCCTTATGGTGCAGTATTCAACTAATTCTTAGCAAACAGCCTTCCTGTTCCCTCATTCTGAGCAAGTTTCTAAAACTAGCCTCTGCATTTAGGAAGATTAGATCTGGAGTGCTCTTCCTGCCCTTGAACTCGGAAGGGATCTGCATTCGTGTTCCTGCAATGGCCTTTCTCCTCGCAGTATTCTCACCTATTATTCCTACAGTCAACACCTGATTTTCCATTGGAATATGACTTCTCACTTATGCCTCCTGACCCAAAATCAGTGTGCAGGTTACCATCAATTCACCTTCATTCTCCATCTAGAAGGCCTAGGCAACCAGGATAACTACAGTATTTCCTTAGCTAACAGAAAATACAATACAGAGCAATTGGACACTCGAGCAGCAGAACTAACAAAGCCTGGTTTCTTACAGATTTGTGTACTGTCTTGCATATCTCGACCTCCCTACCACCACCTAGCATCACTTTCTAACTGTCTAAAGGCCCCTATAGCTCTCCACTGTTCTCACAAGTTTTATCCATGTTTCAGGTGTTTCACCAAGTCACCCATATACTCTTACTCAATTTTTATACCCTGTCTGCCCGCCATAATGTCTCTGAACTATCTCATCATACTTCAAGTTGTCCTTCATGTCCCCTAGCCATTCACCATGAGATACAGGCTGGCTGGCTGACAGGCACAGCTGAGCACATCCTAACCTGTCCTTTCTGGCACTCAGATTCAGTGGCAGCACAAATCTAGTCATGTCTAATTCGCTACTTATTTTTGTAAAATTTGTAATATATACTTATTTATACATATGTACATGTATGTGCATGTATGTATTTATACATCAAATTCAGTTGAAATTGGCCACAGAGTTCAACTGTTATTATGTGGAAATGAACAAATGCACAATGTAATCTCATAAATCTTCATTCTGTAAGAAGTTAACTAACAGACAACTCGATAAAGGTATTTTTGTCAATTATTTTATACTACTGTTAATTATACAGAAGTTTTTATATAAAATATAATTTATAGCATCTATTTAAAACTAGATATTGTTACATATATAACATATAATATATAAATCAAAATTTCTATTCATAAAGAAATGTTTTTAAAAAAGGGCAAAAATTCTTGCAGCCTTTCTATCCTTATTTTGCTGTTGTAGTCTAGTATAGGTTAGGTTTCTAAACTAATCTGTGTTTTCTAAAGTTCTCACCCTGTTTAATTCTGATGTTATGAAATCAAGAAAATACACACTTTTGTTTTTGGGAGACGTTTAAGAAAATTTCTATAGCCTTAATGTTATAAAACAACCACTGCCGTCAGCAGGTATTCTTCCTAATGTCCCCTAAGAAGCCATTCTTACGGTACTAACTCAGTACAGTAAGAGATAGGAGCTGAATCATGTAGTGTATTTTAATGTGAAAGTAACCTGAATGTAATTTAGTTTGATGTTAAGAGTCATGTGTCAAGGAATGTTTGTTTTTAATATTTTTTGATGTCATCTCCTTTCTGTAAACCCAGAGTATTTGTCAGGTTTGCTAACTCTAGACTGCACATATGAATTAGTTCCAGGTTTCACTGCCAAATGCAGTAATTTTGAACAATCAAGAGACCTATTCATTCCTTTCTAATATGAAAATCTCCTCCCTTTTATAAGAAGTAATACAGGATGTTACTTGGAAAATCTTCTTTACCTATCATTCTCCCATTAAAGCTTCTTTTCCTCTTAATCTCTCTCCCCAAATTAACCGTGCAAATGATCAGTGCTGCATGAGCTATGCAAGAGAGTCAGGATCTATTATTAGTTCAATTCTAAGCCAAATGGCTTGGATTTTATTCATTTATATTATGAGAGATGTTAGGCAACATGCTCCCATGCCTTTTCGTGTTCCCTGCACACTGCTGCCACTAACTCTAGGTCCCCCATATCCTTCCAGGCTTGGATTTGTAATCCCTTTGTTCCCCTCCCCCTCATCCCAAATCCTCTTCTAGCTGACCTTGCTGTCTTTTCTTCCCTCACCAGTTTGCTCTCTCTGCTGCTACTTAAGGCTTATCTGCAGAGGTTACTGCTCACTAAATTGTGGTAACTGTGATCTGAACGTGCTGCGGCTGGATGCTACTTGTTGGAAGGGGGTTGTGCTGCTTTGCTCCTAGTTGTAGGTTCATTAAGGTGTGTTCAAGCAGCCTCAAGTCCTTGGTGACCAGTGTTTTCATCTGGCTGCCTCTCAGCCTTCACAGATACTTGGCAAGAGGAAATGCTTACTTTAGGGATATCAGCCAGAATTTAGGTTTTCAAAATGTACCTGGTTTGTGTCCCTATTGGGATTTGGTGCAGCCACCTAGTGTACTGTAAATTCATGATTTATTTTAGTGTAAGCAGATTTTTTTCCAGATAGACAAGCCCATAAACTCAGGCTTCTGTTGTTTTTGTCTCTTGTTTCATTACAGAATACATGGTACTGAACAAAAACAGAATTAATCCCTTTCTTCCCTTAAACGATGGTTGTCCCTAAACTGGGATGGTATTTCTCAGATCTGTAGAACAGTGCTGAGTGTAGAAAAATTCAGTCTTTCTGATTTGAATCACTTTTTTCTTCTGCTGCTTCTCCTGTTGACTGTGTTTTCCTGGGCACAGGTCAGTCCCATGGTCCTCACAAGTGTACACTCTGAACAGGCAAGCCAGACAGAGAATGGGAAGGTGAAAGCAGTAGCATCTCTATTTTATAGATAGTATGAAGAAATGTCAAGCAGGAGGATAGTGATTTGCCTCTTGTCTTCTAGAAAGTTGATGGAAAGGCAAGGAAAGAGAAGCCAATTCTGTTAACTTCCAGTTCTGTGTTTTTTCTCCCCACCTCCTTCCATTTCAGTTTCTAAACGTAACAGACATAGAAGGGGGTCAGACTTTTTAATGGATGTTCAAGGAGATTTTAAAAATCCCTGAACTTGAGGCAGTCCAGCAATTCTGTGTATGCTTGTTGTTTGTGCTCCATAAGAGGAATCACTCATTCATACAACAAAAGAACAGTGGCAGCAGATAGAAGCATCTCCATGCTGCTTTCCATCTGTTCTTTGCCTTTTTGCTTTCTTGTCTTTTCTGGGATTATCATATTTATTCAGAAAGTACAATAACGATTTCTACCTTTTTCCAGACGCATATGCATGGACACCAAGAATATTCCTCCTCACCAGTATTCCAGATGCCGAGGACTTCGGCCAGGCAGCCTTCGGCACCCCCTGCTCAGCTTCCACACAACAGCCTTCAGGGCCAGGGTCTTTGCTACACCACCAGTTCCACTGAGGACCTCCAGCCAGGTCACTCTTCAGCCTCTCTTATAAAAGCAATTAGAGAAGAACTTCTACGACTTTCTCAGAAACAGACGACAGTGCAGAACTTCCATAGTTGATTTAGCATTCCCTTGCAAATCTGCCAGGTATCTGCTTCCTATGGAAGCAAAGACTTAAAGGAAATCACCAATGTTGTTCTCTCAAAAGGATGGACTTTCACAGCTCTTTAGACAACACTCTGGAAAAAAAAAAAAAAAAAAGGCAGCAAAATGAGGAGAGGAAGGAGAGATGGGGGACAATCACGGAAAAATCATCAGTGTCATCGCAAGCAATGTTAATTAATTTGCTAATATTACGGTGCTCCTCTTCTCTTTCTACCCTCATCCAGTCTAACAAATAAATACAACCTTAGGTCAAGAAGTCAACACTCCAGCAACAAAAAAATCACAGGAACAAACTCCAAGTGTAGTAGACTCCTTTTTCTGAGGAAGAAGGCAAAGGTTTGCATGAACTGGGATGACATTTTGCAACAGATTACAAGTATTTTGATCTCTCCAGTGCTTATGGGGAACAGGTTTGTGTTGTTGTTCTTCAAGATTACAAACTGTATCAGCTCTAGGGTGTTGAAGGTGTAATCCCAAATAAGAATCACTTTGTCAATAACAATAGGACTGTTTAGAATAAAAGGCTTTATGAGCTACTTGTAACAAACTGGAACAATAATTGTTATAGCTCTAAGCTTCTGAATGGAGCTACCCTCTGCACTCTTCCTTGTTTTCCTTCTGGTGCTGAAGCTTCAAGTGTTCCTTCATCTTCAATGTTTGCAAAGTGAAACATTGGCCTTGTATAACTAAGAAAATATCTGTAGACTTATTCAGGCTGGAAAAACAAAGCAAAGCATCCAAACAGAAAGGGCTTGGTATTTAATTTGTTTTAAAAATCATTGAAAAATAGGAGAGGAATATTCAGCCACGGTTGAATTTGGGGAAATGTGTATATATATCTTTAAAAAATATATATTTACATGCTATATGCTCTTGTAAGACCAGCGATAAAATATTGCCACTCTGTAGTTTGCTTTGTGGACAGAAATCAATCCAGCCTGACTGGTACAGGGTCACCAGCATTATGTTTTAAATTGATGTCCTAAATCATTGCTTATGTTTGGATCTGAATAATTTTAGTGAAAAGTCAGTGACAGTTTAGAGCATTAACATAGGCTTAGATTTGCAGTTTGGAGACAGTTTTTATATTTATACTTGTTCCCACTGTCCCTTTGGACAAAGGGTAAGCATTATCCCCATGGTAAGAATGGTATGTGCCATGGAACTGTTTGTCGCTGTTTTTCCAGAGTTTTAATTTAATATTAGCTATGAATTTACTAATATTTGGCCATTGCGTAACTGTAACTGACATAATACATATGGAGATTTTACTTAAGTCGTGATTTGTTGGAGTGTTTTTATTTTCAGATCAGACTGTATTAAGCTAACAAACTGGCACTGAGATGGAGGGTGAGCTCAGTGTTTTTGAGAAGGCTTGGGAGCTTTGCCCTAGAAAAATGAAAAGCAAAACTATTTGGTGCTACAACATGGTTATTTCAAACACTATAGAAGATGGTAGTAGGCAAGGAGATCATTGGGCAGTTGACCAGGGTAGGGCTGCGTTTGCCTTACTGGCATAGAAATAGCATTGGTAAAATGCAGATGTGTAACGCTGGTTTAGCATGGTGTTCTTTGGCTACCAAATCAGTTCCTGGTTCCAGTGCACAGTTCAGTAGCTGCAACAGGACTGGCTCAGGCTGAAATGAAAACAAGTAGGAGGATGCCATGGAAGAACCCTGCGTACCTCATTCATGAAGTACGTAGGTAATGTCATTCGTTGCCAAAGCCAAAACTAGGATGCAACTGACTGCTCACTGATGTGATAAAAACAATGACATGTTGCTTCCTTTCTTTATTAGGAAACTAAGATATTTTTCTGTTTACCCATGAATGTCAGAAGGCAGTATGAAATCGTTTGAGGAACTTAATGTAACGAAGCAGTCTAAATTCATTTCCAGTTCACTGGTCAATATTTAGTCCTCATGGGCACTGGTTGAGATTTGGATGAGTCAAAACACCTGCATGATTGCGAACAGCACTATCTACAGGCCATTCTGTTTTGAATTTTTTAAGCCTTTTGTGTAATAATCAGTTCTAGCATAAAAATAAAGAAACGTTTGTTTTCTGCCAAATTTGTAAATGTGAATGTTGCTGATACTTCTGAAAAACGGTGGGTTTTGCAAAATGAAGATTGTATCAGACAATATTAATCTTTTTGGAAGTGCTGAAGACTGTTCCTAAGTGTTCCTATTAAAACCATCTCCTTCGTAGCCCAGATCCTTCTCCAGCTTAATTCTGCAGTGAAGTCAGAGGCCAGTGCTTATAACATTAGCATATTATTGTGACTTCATTTCAAGAAAACATGAGCTTCTAGAAAATAAGTTCATTGCCTGACTTCTGGTTCCAGCTATTTAAGAAGGAATATGTAATCTTTTGAAAGTTAAAGGTACTTATGCTATTTCTAATTCACTTTTGCTAGTGATGGTGATGCTATTATGATATTTCATCTTTTTATATTTGGAAGAGTATCTTTTTTCTTTTCAGTTCCAAATCTCACAAAGAACATGTACAAGACAGATCTAGGTAAATGAAAGTTGCTTTTGCTGATGCAAAAATACCTCCTTAAAACCTTACAATTTCTCAAAGAAGACAGTAATATCTAAGTTAGGAAGCTGCATTTGTTTCTGCATGAAAATAATCCATGAATTTCTCAAATTCTAACAATCTGATTAATATTTTTTCATTAGTGCCATATATTCTGTACTCTGCGCTGGTGCAGCCTCACCTCGAGTACTGTGTACAGTTTTGGGTGTCACAAAATAAGAAGGACATAAAACTCTTAGAGAGCATCCAAAGGAGGGCAATAAAGATGGTGGAAGGGTCTAGAGAGCAAGACGCATGAGGAGCAGCTGAGGTCACTTGTTTTGTTAAGCCTAGAGAAGAGGAGGCTGAGGGGAGGCCTCATGGCGGCCTGCGGCTTCCTCACGAGGGGAGCGGAGGGGCAGGCGCTGATCTCTGCTCTCTGGTGACAGCGACAGGACCCGAGGGAACGGCATGGAGCTGTGACAGGGGAGGTTCAGGCTGGGTGTTAGGAAAAGGTTCTTCACCAAGAGGGTGGTCAGGCACTGGAACAGGCTCCCCAGGGCAGTGGTCACGGCACCGAGCCTGCTGGAGTTCAAGAAGCATTTGGACAGTACTGTCAGACACATGGTCTGATTTTTGGGTGGTCCTGTGTGGAGCCAGGAGTTGGACTCGATGATCCTTGTGGATCCCTTCCAGCTCAGTACACTCTATGATTCTGTGATTTGGAAGTTATGTTCTCAGACTAGCTGGAGACCTGATCCACTGTTCACAAATCAATGGTATGGCATTCTCTGTATATTCATATATTAACAACAGTAACACATAGGGCACTAAATGTTCTGTTTCCAAGGATGGTCTTAACAAGGGAGACAAGTCACTTCCTGCAGCTACAGGAAAGCTGTTTTTTTCATGTGCTACGAAAGGACTCTTTGGAATGCACGTGCCAAAATGTGTGTTTTCACTTGAGAAAAAAAAAAAAAATGTGTAAGCTCCTGGATCCCCAAGTGCTCAAGCCCTTGCCAGTTTATTTTATTGCCCTATTAAAAGGAAAAAAAAAATCTGAAACTTAAAGTATCCTGAATTTGAAGTATCTCTTAATGAATCTACCCGTTACTGAAAACACTGATCAGATGAGAAGTTGGTACAGGCACAGAAAGCTGTTACCAACAGTTACATCCATTTTCATGACTAAACCATCTGGTTCATGGAATTCTCAGGCTTTTCTCTATCTTCACAACTTTCCTTGACATTTGTGTTTAGTTTGTGTTTAGTTTCCAGTTTCCAAAGAACCGAAACAGCTGACACTGCTGTGCATTTAACTCATAGCTTGAAAGCACATTAGATGGATTACACAAGGAAGCTGATACCTATTTGAGCCCAAGCGAAGTCACCAGTTGTGTGATGTGGATGGCACTAGGTATTGAAGTCATTTTTTAACTTTCACCCTCACTACATTCTTGCCTTTCCCAACTTAACAATTTTTCAGCTCAGGGAAGAAATGGGTGTTTTCAATCCCATGCCTTATCTAGCAGTTGTTCTTTGTTAACAGGTGCCAATGTTTGGAAAAATTGTATCTTGGCCAAGGGCTTTGAAGTGACTTTGAGGTGGGAACATGTGGGACATACCTTTGCAGCAGGAAAGAAAGAAATACATCAAGGGAAAAAAAAAAATCCAAAAACAACATCTGTTTGGTGTTTTCTGAATACGGACACAAAGTTGATAATGGATTAAAAGAAAAAGGATGAAATCTGATTGTCAGAAAGCAAAAGACAGCAACTGGGTCTCCAGGGTGACAGTGCACTAAATCGATACCTATTAAAGTCTTGAGGAGTCCTTCCTGCCCCTACTCAAGCTGATTCTGTAACAACCCTGCTGGCTTTCCCCACAGACAGTGCTGGTCTGTACAAGTTGGGAACATTTCCCGTCAGTGAGACTCCCAAAAGCAGGTCGCCAAGACTATAGAGTTTCTCCAGAACAGTTTAGCTGTGTCTAGAGAAAAGTAGCAGCTTTAAAGTGCTTAAATACAGAAATAAAAATTCAGTTCTCTTACATAGTGGACATCTTTTCATCTTTTCCCCTCTTCCTTTTATTTGTGGCTTGTTTTTTGTTTTGTTTCTGTTTTCTTTTTTAATGGGGGGGGAGGAGGGGGGAGCCTTGAGGATGCCACCAGTCTGCTCTCATTCATGTATTCCAGTATTTGTAGATCCTAAATATTGATAGAATGGAAATTAGGAAAGAAACTTGCTAGCAATGCCTATGAAGATTCACTTATTTTGGTGGGAGTGTGCTTGGGTGCTTGAAATGTCTGATTTCTCTCTTATAATCAATGTCGTTTGAAAACCAGCTGATATCAGGTGGAGGACTGTAAAAATTCTTTTTTCCTGTATCTGACACTAGTTCAACAAGGGCAGACCAAGCTCAATTTACTACAGCTTATACCATTAGGACCGCTAGTTAAGACCCAAATGCTGGTCTGCATATTGTCCCTGCTGACATCTGCATAACTTCCACTGAGAACTATTGAGTCACATGTATATTTTGAAAGGAGAATTTATCCTGCAGGTTCTTTATTACAGCTTGGGATGCACTTGGCAAGATGTATCTAGCTTGATTTACAGGTTCCAGAGCGTTTACTCACGCGGAAAGTTAAGAAACTTGAGAAGCAAAAATGAGGTGGAGTTGCACTGCCTCGTTAGACATTTCCAGAGTAGAGCTGCAGTCCTGTGAATCCCATTGAAGACTGATAGATTTCAAAAAGTTACATTAGTGCTAGAAAAAATACACATTTCTTTGCCCTTCATAGTTTGCACAGCTGGAATGTTTTGTCTTGATTTTGTTGCTTTATCTTGATACTCTTTACATTTAAAGTATATTTTCTCTTTTGTAATGGCCATTCTTGTTTAGTTTTGAGTAGTTCTTTCTTCATAGCTGAAAGTTTATGTTTAGGCTGTTACATCTTGCCTTAATCAGAATAAAATGTTGGCACATTTTAACAAATGCTCTGAAGAGTCTTTTCAAATGAATGCTAAACCTCCGTGGATCCCTGACATGGTGCTTTTCAAATTCAGTTCAATTTCAATTTCAGTAATCCTGTTATTGCCATATGCAGAGCAGGCAAAGGGAAATGAGAATTAAGAGAATAGGAAAGAGACTGAAAGATGAAAATTACATTGTTTTGCATTTTTGTTTATATTCTAATGTATGCACTTCTCAAGAACTCTGTCATATTCCTATGAACACTTCTTTGAGATTTTCGGCCCAGGACTTCTTGGATGTTGGTTTTCTCATGCAGTTTGTTTAAGTGTTTTAGTGCTGTGCATAATTTAAAAGCAGTAGCTGGATATTGCTTTGTTTTTCAGGAAAAACCTCTTCATATTCAAGAAAAAATGATGCAGTGTTATATTTGGAAATGCACCAGGCTCTTCTGATCTTGAAATACAGATTTAAAAGAAATTTGACTAAAATAACAGGAATTAAAAAACATTGCAATAATAGTAAATATCAGGAATCTTTTACCCTTGGAGTTAAGGAAAGAGGAGACAGGATCGGGAATTATCAGCTATTGTTAGTACTTCAGCATAGTGGCCAAATGTGGAATTGTTCATATCCAATGCAGTACATCTGATTTGGGCATACACAAACTCATTCCCGATTACTCACAAATCGATTACAGGATTTGTTAGTCCTTGCAACCCTGAATAAAATGGTTTCAGGAAAGTTGCCTTGCGTTTTGCATGGAACCCTTGTTATCCAGCCTTTCCATTGTTGATTTTGATCCTCATGACAGTTTCTTTCTCTGAGCTTGATGATGGCTGCCTTAAACAAGAACACTTCAAAAATTCAAGATTAAAGGTAAGGAATTTTCCATTTAGAGGATTTCCAGATGTGCAGCCAAGTATTTACAGTATTGCTATATGCTGCTATTTTCCACTGCATTGTGGAAGAAAATTTGCTAGGATGCTGGAAACTATTCTTGCTTTTGCAGAATGTGTTGTAGAACTGCAAAGAAGTTAAGAGAAGTTGGTTGTCACTTCCAGAAGACAGCATCACTGACACGACATTGCCTACAATAATACATTTCCGCCTGGGAGCAAAGAGTACTGTCCTGCAGCCTAGGGCTGAAGGAGTATTTAACACAAATGACAATGAGCGTTATTTAGTCCTCTTTATTTAAGGATAAATGTCTCACCAAACATTATCTCACAGCATCTGTATGAGAACACATATAGCTCAGCTGATGTCTGGTGATGTCTTCATACATTTGAGCCCAGAGGGTTGCCACATTAGAATGAATGCTGTTGGACTGATGTGGTTTAAATATGTGATTTAAATATGTGGTTTAAATATGTAAATATGGAAACAGTCTAACAAAGAGATTGTTTTGTCATTATTTCTCTTCTTTTACCCCATTCATACAAAGCAGATGGAGCTGTAAAGGACCTGGAGAGGTACTGTAGCTTCTGCTCCAGAAAATTGCATTGAAAAAAAAAAAGAATTTGGCTGCATGTTTAATAATGCGGCCTGGAAGCTACAAACTAAGGAAGGTTCTCCTTGTGACTCACCAACCTCATTTCTGTATGTTGGTACCACTTTTTTTGTCCTTGTGATCAAGGACAAAGAAATTGGAAAAGCCACTGATACAAAAGTGTATTAATAATAAGAAAGAAATAAAGAAAACCTTGGTGAAGAGAAATCATCAAAAAAGAGATCTTACAGAAGTATCATCAGTTGGGAAGTGATTTGATTTAGAATGCTGTTTTCCCCTGGAAAGGGAAGAGAAGAAAAGGACAAGGCAGGACTTTCTGGGTTATTGCAACCAGCAATGGGTGCAGCTATGGACAGGGAATGAAGGGAAAAAACCTAGTGTATTGAGTAAATGGCAAATAATAAAGGTAAAGCTGAAATGGGTAAATAGTTTGGAAGATATGCCACCAAAGAGCACAGAGGCAGCAGTAAGTTTAACTAGGGCTCAGGGATTAGACAAGTGTCTTCTATACGATTGTCCCTCACATGAAATAGTTGCAGGGTGAAACACTGTGTTTAAGTCAGTGCACAAACTTTCACAAAAGTAGTAAATATGTGAAGTTTATGGAAAATGACTTATTGGGAGAGAGAAGTGGTGGAACAGATGTGATTGTAATCACAGGGGAAAAGTTGAGAAGAAAAAGTCCTTGAAAGGTATTATTGCATGAAACTATCCACAGCCCTCAAAGCGTTCATTTCAAAATGCCTAGGGGAAGAGCTGCTGCGAGAGAGCTCTGTTGTGTTGCAGAAGGGTGCTGTATTTCACCTGCGAGCCAGGAGGGGAGAACTGCTGTGTGCACTGCGCTTTTATCTTCTTTCCCGAGTATCTGCTGCTGTGAGACAGGGCTGGACCAGAGGGACCTTTAATTCCCTCTGGCTGTTGCAACTGGGTCTCTATGGCCTGTGGCATCTTCATCTGAATTAAGTTATGAATTACCCCAGGCTTTATGGTTCCCTCAGGCGACAAACTGGCAGGAGGAGGACCTTTGGAGAGACAGGGAAATGGAGGGACTGGCACAACTTGAGCCAGTGGTTAGTTCAAGCTGTCCCCAAAATGTGTCTTGCACTTTTATTTATGGAAGGCATGACTTTTACCACTGACAACGGCAGCACTAAGGAGGTAGATTTCTACAATTAGTCTTTAGTTCTTTAGCTTTTCTACTTAAAGACACCATGAAAGGTGAGGTTTGGAACAGAGCTTCCTTTACTGATCTCTAGACTGGAGACTTTTCCTTTGTGAATGCAGAGAGGCTTTGTTGTTTTGGAGGGAATAATCAGATTTGGGGGAGTTTTATGTCAGCAAGACATAGGGGCCCACAAATGGGTGATGGGTGAGCAAAGTGGTTAACTGAATGTGTCTCTAGTTTTCCTACCTTCAAAGTAGACAGGAAAAATCTGCATGTCTCAGAGCTGTATTATTTTCCAAGCTGTTTGCAGACTTGGGAGACAAAACTGCATTGTTTACCCTGTGCTTACTTCTGGGAAGTTATAACAAAATAGGATTTGGAAATAAACTCTTTGAAAAGTGCATATTTGATTCTGAGACAAAAAATCTGCAGCTGGGTTTGAATTCCACAGGAGAGGATGGTACCACTGATACCACAAAAAAAAAGTGGGATCTGGAGCATACGGATGAGAGAGGATTGCCTAGATTTAATTCCTTGGCTGTAATTAATTATAATAATTTTCTGAAATCCTAGTTTTTGTAGAGGCTTTATCAAAACTACCAATTCCTAGTACGGAGCACCTTTTCTTATGTATTTAACCTCTGTCTTTTCTCTGTGTGCTTCATGCAAGCAGGAAGCTCTGATGCTTGCCAGTTTTCATGCCTCTGGTGATTTTGCAAAATGTAATCATTGTAAAGTGCAAATGCTTAATATGTAGCTCATTCACTAAAACCCCAAGGATAGAGGCAGTGAGTAATGTGAGTTGTTATCAGAGTAATGGTATCTAAAAAGATGAAGAGTCATGCATCGGGTACTAATCAATTTAGTCTTGACTTAAGAATTTTTAAAAAATTAGTGGTCAGATGTGATTGATATTATTTCCAGGCAAATTAAAGTAGCTACCCTGGAGTCCTGTGCTGCTACCAATGTTTCTGTCATTCAGTAATAGAAATGCTGATCGGTTACATGTTCCCTATTGCTCTGTTTGTATATCGAGATACCTGTAGACCAGCAGCTTTCCTGAGTGCCATCTGTGTCTCCTGTACCAGGCACTGTGTACTGTCTTTGCCTGAAATTCAGGAACTCTGTCCAGATAATATGAAGAATTGTTCTGGCTTGATCAGCAAAGTTAGGATTCAAACTCATGTGTTTCAGTTGCACTTATTTTCATTCAGCTGTCCAGATTTCAGTCATTTTTGCCTTGTTTGTACTAAATCATATAAACTGGAATAATTTCTTTTCCATTTTCTTCCAGTGAGGAACTTTTAGGTGCAACGACATAGAATTTGACTGATCAATGTACTATAAATGACTGGAGCATTAAGATTTCTGTCATTGTTCTAGAGGGTAGTGGACAGCTTAATAGGTGATAAGAGCCATTGTCTTATTTTTTACATGCTTTGAGATGTCTGAGAGCCTAAACCAGCTCAGTGCCACAGCATGACATCGCATGCAGCAGGCTGAAGGAGCACCAAGATTTAACACAGGTGAAATTATGCCTGCACATTGATAAATCAGGAGTTATGTTTTGTTCCCAAGTTTTCCTGTGGGAATAAAAATGATAGGCTTCCTGAATTGCTGGGGGGACACACACCATAAAACAAGGCATGTGCTGGATATATGTGTGTTAGTGTAGCTCCCTTGAAGTCAACAGGGCTTGGGCAGCATTGCACTACTTGGGGGTAATAATACTATTACACCAATAGTACCATTAGAAGTATAATAAGAAGTGGCAATGATATTATTAGGAATGAGATAACATGCAATAAATGAGTACACCAAAAATAGTCTATGGCATGGCTCATGTACCACATTTATAAGGCATTGTACTGTAGAGTCACTTTTAACTTGTGCGTGGATAGCTGATAAGGGGCAACCACGCACCAGTTTGAACTGGCACAGAACTGTCCTGATCAAAGTGCCTAGCTGCGCGAGAATTAATTTGAGGAGTCTTAAACTGATTTGTATCTTTTCTAACAGGAAAAGTTATGCATTGGTAAGCTGAGGTGAGGCTTTAATGATATTTAATAGATACAAATCTCTAATAGAGAGAGATTTTTGGTTAAAGGTTAACTTTTTGTGTTTTATTTCAGTTGGTCTCTAGGAGGTTTGCTAATCCTGTATATGTCTAGATCAGTTTAATGCTGATTTATTGTTTTAATAATGGATTTGGTGCAACTGCCCCAAACAAGAATATTTGACTTCAGTGAGGCAAACCCTGCTGCATGAATATTTCTCATTAGAATCACATTTCTAGTAATTCGGCTGTGGTAATTCCTTGCTGATGCAAGCTTTTCAACATAAACTAGGATTAAACCAGTCAGTGGGAATCTTTCCATCAAGAAAAGCGTTTATTATCATCTTACATAAATAGGAGCTGTTTTGTGCTTGAGTTGGATATGCTGGTTTGAAACCGCCTGCCATGGTGCACAGGCAGGTGTAAGCTGAATAGATAAAACCAATATTGACCTCCCCCAAAACAGTTCACATATAAGTTGCACTGGAATAACTAGTTCTAATGTCAAACCAGCCCAAACAAGCCTTAAGTTTCCATAACAGAGTTTTCCTTGGTATCAGTAAACACTGTGGTTTAGCTAATGAAAGTTACTCAATATAATCAACAAGTTGCATCTGTTTACTGATGCAGCCTGGCCCACAGCTTAGGACTGGCTCTGGTAACGTTGGTCCTCCAGGAATTTGCTTTATTTGCCCACTCCTGTTTCAAACTCAAAGGTTCTGTACTGGGTTGTCTTAAGGCGGGGAGCTGTAGCCTGGTAACCGGTCCTTCAGTGTCTGATTGCACACTCACGGTGGGCTTGAAAGGGCTTGGGAAAAAGGTTTTCTGTGCACAGTGGGATGTCCCTGCTGGCTTGCAGGGACTGAATGGACCCTGCTGCATGCCTGGAGCTGGTGGGGAGGATGAAGCCTCAGCAGGTGCCCCACTTAGATCTGGCCTTTTTTAGCTGAAGGTACATTCCCTTTCTTTTCTGTTTCTTAGGAAGTGATTGAAATGTTTTGTCAGTCTGTCTGCACCTCGCTGCTGCTCGCTGGCTTGCCCTGCTTCAGGCTACCAAATATTTGGGTTCGTCTGGCCGGAGTTTCATGACCTTTTCTACGCAGAGCAGGATGAGAGTCAGAAACCAGAGGCTCCAGCCAACGGCCGCTGCAATCCATCCGTAATCGTCCACACCTGTCGGGCAGCACATGGCCGCTCGCGTGCAGAAGTCCACGTCTGGGGGAGAAGAAATGAAGTGAGCTGATGGGAGGCTAAGTACATAGCAGGTTTTCCCTGCTAGAAGGCAGGTGAGATGGTGACTGCACGATCTACCCTGCATTCTGTCACTCTGACTTCAGGCATCTGTCCCTTAAGCTTGGCTCTTAACCTGGAGGATGGCAGTATTCAGTTTCATTTATACATCTTCAAGACCCAGTTGGCCAAACACCTGAGCTGGTCCTCTTACCACTGTGCCCACCACTACCGAAAACTTTCAAAACACCTATTTAGCACCTGCTTGGTCAGTTTTAGGAATGGAGTATGACAGAAGTAGCTAGTTACAATTAAAAATAAACAGGATGTAGAGAAAGCTTCATGTGACAGAGTAAGAGGATCTCTAGCAGAGACACTGTCGGCAGAATTTCCAATAATTTAGGTACCCAATACCTCTGTTGGCAATAGAACCAGCGTCTGCTCTCTGCTGGGCTGTTAAATGTGATTTCCCTGTGTTTTGCAGCTGTTACACGTACCACCACTGGAAGATCCCTATTTCACATGTCTAAAAATGAATTTTTTTTTAACAATTCCATGTATTTTCTCTTGCACCNTTTTTTTTTTTTCCTGTTAGTTTAAAGCAGTTCAATTTCCTCAAGTCACTTGAGGAATATATCATTAGTTGTTGTATCCATGCTGTTATTTAAAGGCATCTGCCGCACTTTTTCCATCACATGGGTACAGTGAAGATACCCAGCTCTGTGTCTACATCTTGGGTTGTGAGGTGGAAGTATCAAAGGGAGCCTGGAGAACCAAAGTATCTCAACCCCTTGGGCTGGAATGGAAGCTGAGCACGAAACCTCAGTGCCCATGAAAGCTGGGGCAACCAGAACCACGTTGCAACTACACACATTGCATATCAACAAGCATGAAGCTCGTCTGTTGTGAAAATCAAATGCCTTCTGACCTTGGTGCAGGGCAGCTGTCCTCTTGCACATTTCCATAGAAAAGGTAAGTGCAGGTGCTGCTCAGTTGCTCTCATTCAGGTGTGCCAGGCTGGGCCATGGTCCTGTGTGTTGGGCTTTAGTGCATGCAGTACCATTGCCCTGCACTGTAGAGAGCAGCTCTTCCCACCACAAAACAGAAATGTCTTGTATGTGCCTAGAGAAGGGAGAGGGACGCTCTCCTCCTGTACCTATGTCATCCTTTGAAGTAGCATTGGTATATGTGCTACAATTCGGGAAGTGCAGGACTTCAGGGCTGTTTGACGTTTGGGATGCAGGGTGACGCTGGGAGGGCTGGTTGGATCTCAGGTTGCCTGAGGCTGGCTGTATGGGGAAGACACCATAGGATGGGGGAAAGAGGCGCTCCTGGGAGTCCACGTGGTGCCACAGACAGCTGGTCTGGCAGGAGTTTTAGGGCACACAGACTGAACCACCTGTGAATTAGTCTGTTCAAAGCTATGAGTCTATCTGAATGCACATAGGATATACTGGGTATGCCAACAGAGGAGTTTTAGAAATGCCTCCTAGAGTTTCACCTGCAAATGAAGACTTGATAACAGGGGATGATATCAAATAAATCCTTTTCCAGGATAGTCTCTCCAGTGACCTGTGTAGTCTCATTACCTGGCTTTATTGTGATAGTAATGATTGACAAAGACTTACTAAGACATGGCGGTTCATACTCGGTCGTGAGCATGGTGCTTGTTGAAACATTGGAGGCTCCTTCAGCTGCTGCCAGAAGGAAAGCACAGGAGAAAAGGCAAGAGCTCATTAACCAGCTCAGGTTGGAAAATAAAACATACAGATGTAGGTAAGGGAGGGAGAGGGACAGGGGCTTCAGTGAAGAAGGTTTTGCCTCTTTCTTCTGCTTCCTGCCTAGAATCAGAGTACACTTGCACTCCAGCACAGCACTGCAGCTGGCCTCCAGCCCTCCAAATCTGTACGTGGTGTCACAGGCCAAAGCCTCCTGAGACCTTCCAATACCCCCTTTTTCCCCCAGCCACAGCGTGCACCTCGGAGCGCTGCAGGGTGGGATGCAAGGATGGCTGAGCGATGCCCGCGTGGGAGAAGCACAGGCTGCTGTGGTCCCTGTGCATTAGCACCAGGCTGTCCCCTGCTGCAGAAGGAAGGGAGTCAAAGGAGTATCTCCTCCACCATCATGGGCAGGCCAGTTTGAGTTCAGCCGGGTGAAGTATCCCATGCAGAAATGGTCCTCTGCAGAGATGTAAGAAAAACAGCGCCTGGAGACACTACTGCAGTGAGGGCTGCTGCTGCGTGCAGGCAGAGGGGCTCCAACGTCCTGTTGGTCCAGAGACCAAGCAGAGGCTGTGAGAGAGCTATTTCCAGTCAAACCATCACGGAGCTGATAACTTGGAGTATGATAGAGAGAGGAATTCAGTTCCAGCTTGATTTCACTGAAGACTTCAAAATAATGGCTCAGGTTTAACTCCAGCTCAGGAAAACAAAACAGAACAAGACCTTTGACCAAACCTTTGTTTTGAGTTTGGCATTTTCCAAGTAACAATAAATAAACTGAGGCTGTCCTGCAGGAGGAGGTGGCCCCTTGGGGTCACCTACTGTTGTTCTGCTTTGTGTTTTGAGCTGGGTGACCACCAGCAAGGTGAGAGCTTTCCTTGCAGCTGCTGCCAGGCTGGGAGCAGGTCACCAGGCAGGGTCGGAGTGCTCCTCATTCCTCTCTCTAGCTCCGCTAGGACTTGCTGAATGACCTTGGCCTTCTTTTCTAGGTTAATAAGTACCTTACGGGAGCACTGGGAAGAATCATTAAAACCTGTGTATGACCTGTAGAAGAAAGCACTGCAGAGCACAGAGTGTTGGTTCATGTTTATAGACTTTGCAGCCCAAAGGACAGGTTGTCAAAGTTAACCCATCTTTAAGCATCTGGCAGGTCTCAGCTGGTGCTGATACACAAATACAGGCAGTATCCTGATAGGACAAGAGCTGCTCACAGGTCTCATTTACATTTTGGTTTTAGGCAGCTTCTCCAATTAAGGGGGCAGCAAAGCCAGATTTCCTGCAAAAAGCACCTAGTAAGAGCTAAACCAGACTACAGTGAATCTCTTGGGTGGTATTTCAAATGGTCTCTTGCCTCAGAAAGTAAGTGAAGGCCAAGAAACTGTGGTCCCCTGTCTCTTTGCCATTCAGGAGGGCAGCCTGCAGTTCAATCACGTTTATAGTGGATTTGTAAATAGCTGGCAAAAGCATTTCTCTTCAGAAAGATGCTGTGATCAATCATATTGAGTAATTCTCATTAGCATTAATCAATTCCATCTCTTTACGCTTTTTGGATGAGACAAGGAAGCCCACCTTGTTTTTAAAGAACAAATCACTGTCAGTGGGCAATACATTTAGATACAGAGAGGAGTGGGGGGAAAGGCAGGGTATAGAAACTGGAGCATAAGAGGAGAGACATACCTGCTGAGCAGGAGCACGGGAGCATGGTGCTGAAGAAGAGCACAGCAAAGGCTGCCCAGGGCTCGCGGGAGAAGAGCCTCATGCTGGGGGTCCAGCTCCCACCCGAGCAGCCGCACAGGTCAGTTTGCTGTTCCTGGCAGCTCTGGTTCAGCAAATCCTCGATAAACTCAGGCAGCCGGTGTGCAGGGCAGAGGGTGGAGCAAAGGAGCTTCCTGCTGCCAGGACACCTTGAACTTCCCTACCACAACAGGGTGAGGAAAGGAGAAGGGCTCTTACCAAAACAGCTCCAGCAGGAGGTGGATACAAGTGCTGAAGCAGGAGGAGGGCCCCTGAAGGTCAAACCTGGAGGTTCCTCTCCAGGACCCGCTGCAGCCTGAGGGAGGAAAGGCCTCGGGAGCCAGCCCTTCCCAGCAGGGTCCCCAGGCCGCTTCTGTCTTCTGAGTCTCCGTTTGATCCTGCAAAGATGGGCTAAAACAGCTGGGAAAGGAGCGGAGGATCGTTTCCATTTGGCTCTGATTTTGCATGTTTGTTGGCTTAGCTTTCCCCCCCACCCCTAACGGCCCAGCAGTGATGCCTTTTTGGAAAGACTGTGGAAGTCTAAAAGAGCGGTCTGGTCACAGTGGTACAGCAGATGCTGACTTAACACAGGATATGGGCACTTTTCCATCAAAAATGTGCTGAAACCAGTAGCTTTGTGTAGAATACCAGCTACTACTATTATCCAGTAGCAATGTCTTTTCCTTAATGATCTATGCAGGGTAATGGGTTGGGTTCAGTTCAAGCTATGGACCTCTGCACACAGGAGAAGCCACTACCATTCTTACCATTCTCCATTCTTGCCCTGTGAGCATAGCTGCATCACTGCCTCCATCACCTATGGATGATGCTGGAAGAGCTTTTATTTTTTCTCCTTCTGTAGTTAAGCCACATCCTCTGTGACACAGCACAGCATTGTCTGTAGACCAGGAGGATTGCTGGCAAAATGATATGGACTGGAGGACAAGATTTTTTTCACGGTCCTGGCTGGAAAAGCCATGCTGTCAAAGTGCTTCCGGTGATGGCTTGGTCTGATGAGCACCACACGTTACTGCAGTTCCCCAGGCTCTGCTTGCCTTTGGCTCTGCTTGCTCCTTTCTGTTACCTATCATGGTGTCCTTGGTAAAGAACACTTCAGGCATTAAATCAGGAAGAAAGCCACTCGGAAAGGTGGGCTCTGCAGGGAACAGGTTGTTGGTGCTCTTCAGTGGTGGCCACAAATGGTTCTGGGTGCTGAAGTGAAAATAAAGCCATGTGGGGCCTGCTTGGGATGTGCAGCCATCCCACGGGAGGCAAGGGGAAAGCCACCTGTGGCAGCAATCCTAGTAGGATGGGCAGTATCTAAAAGTTTTCTCTTTTTCTGTCCACACCGCTGAAGTCAGCAGGGAGTGGCATGACGATCTTCCCATGGGAACAGCGGTGAACGGCATATGATGGGGTGCTGCTAAAAAAAAAAAAAAATTGTGAGATATGTTTGGTTTCCCTCTGTTTAAGAAAAAGCTCAGGAACAAAACGCGGGTGCTGCCTGCGTCCTCCTGCTTGTCCTCTCGCTGGCCTCCCCGCACCCCAAAGGTGCTCTGCTCCCTTCCAGGTATTTGCACGTCGGCACAGTAGGATGCAGGCAGCGAGGGGCTGCCCTGGAGAAAGATCTCCCTGAGCTGCAGGGGCAGGCATGCCAGCTGGAAAGGACACCTTTGCTGTCCTTGTCTCCCTGTTTTGGTGTCAACACGCTACCAGG
>VXAA01007403.1:0-72857 GCA_013399115.1 Anseranas semipalmata | reverse complement strand
TGCGTGGCCCCGTCCTTCGGCTGACACCCCAGGAGCAGCCGTCGGCGCGTCCCGCTCGGCTGGCCGCCCGCCTGGGCGCGTGACCCCCGCGGCAGTGGCTCTCAGCCTGGATAGGTACGTGTCCCGGCAGGAGGGTGCTGTGAAAACAGCCCTACTGCTCAGGTTGCTTGCAGGTGGCCTGTAGGACAGCCTTTATATCTGCCTCATTTCAGCGTCTAAGTCCTTTCATGCTAATTTTCGTGAATTCATGCTTTTATCTGAGCGCGCTGTTGCATCAAAGCTAAACTAAAACTCAACTCTTTCACTGGGGAAGGGTGCTCTGCTTGCTTCCAGCTTCACCCGTCCTTCCTGAATTTCTCAATTGTCCCTCCTGATGAAAGTTGATCTGGCATTTAATTTTGCAGAAATAAGGAGTACAAAAGTTCTCTGTGCAGCGCAAAATGTTTGAGGGCAAATGAAAGAAGATAAAACTGCCCTGCTATTACACAGCTGAATGAAATAATTTTTGAATTTTAACTATTACCTAAATACTCTTCATCAGCTTGCAGGTAAACTTGCCCATTTTGAGGGATGCTGAAAATGCTTTGCACAATTAACATAAAGTATTTATTTTCCTTTCCAACATGTTTTCCCCCTGTAGTTCAGAAAGGGCCTGCTCCAAAGTCTCCTGAAGCAGCGAAAAGGCTGTGTTTGTCTTCAGTGATTTTTGGATAGGACTGGAAATGAAGGCTTTGCTTGATAAGTTCAGGCACAACGGGAGCCCTAGAAAATCATCTCCTGAAACAGATTTGGATTTGTTTCATTTCTTATGTGTAATACATTCATATTTCAGTGCTGTGACTGTCAACAGAGTGATACAACTCTCCAAAGCTTTCCCTAGCTTGGTTCCTACGCATCGTACCAACTCCAGTGTCTGTGAGGATGCCCTGCCGTGCGAGGCACGACCGCAGCACCAGCAGAGAGACAGGGGTCTCCGTTAGCTCATGCTCTCATCTCCATGCAGTTCTCATGGCATGCCTCGGTTTACCCTAAAACCGTGTCCTTCCCCACCCCTCTCCTTCCATGGTGTGTAGGGCTGCTGGTCAGCTTTTCCTGATAATTATTAAGGAGTCAATACCTACTGATTGTGCATTTTGTGCTATGGGGAGAGCTTCAGATTTAAGTTTCTCTTCTGAACAAGATATTACCCTTGACATATCACTACCAGGTGTGGCTCTCGGGGAATTATTACCTTTATCACACATGTGAATTCTCATTCTGTCTATATATATATATTTTCTGTTTACGTATGCAACATGTTTATATTTTGTGTTCCAAGTGAAATCTGATTGCTGCTGCAATCTTGTTGCATCCCTGCGGTGACCAACACAATCGTAACTGAGTGGTAGCATCGTATTTAACTCAGGGCAAAACACACAACCCGTGAGAGCACAGCAGGCCAGATACGTCATTTCTGGGCATATAATGAGAAAAGGACAAATCCCCTTTTTTACATAAGACACTTGAGGCTAGTTTAAATACACCCCACCCTGGTTTCCGCATACCTGAGGTGCTACCCTGCTTAGCTGCTGTAATAGGAGGTAGCTTGGGTGAAAGATAGCTCACACATTAACACCCAATGTAGCCACACAAAACCTCCCGTGTGGTGGAGCTAAGCTTGGAGTGGTTGTGGCTGAGATGCTGATCCCAGAGACACCTACAGCTGCATGAGACTTTCCTAGGCTGCTGAAAATTATGAGACCCAGCTGTTGCTTATTTGGGACCTCCCTTAGCTTTGCATGTTGACAGACCAGAGCCTATGGCTGGTTGACAATCCACAAGGGCTCTGCCCAACTTATGGAAGGGATCATGGTGCTATAAGCCAAAGAGTAGGCTAGGTGGTCTGAGCTACTGGTGAGCTCACAGGAGCGGCTCTTTCTTTCATCTTCAAAACATGGCTTTAAAAAGCTCATAACCTTAAGCAGATGAACCCAATGCCAATAATGTGTCCAGTGGGGAGGAGGCTGTTCCGATTACCATCTTCATTGACATGAAAAATGGCCTTCTAAACTAAAAATACCTGTGAACAGGGGATTTGAATTATAGAACTAGGCAAATGGGGGGAAAAAAATCCAAACCACCCAGGTTTTATTATTTAGAAAGAAGGGAAGGGGAGATCTGCTTTCTGTACGCACAGAGGAAAACAGCCCAAGCATTTCAAAAAATGCCACAACCGTGCCCTTTGGGCTTTCCAGCCCCAGCTGGGGTTGCTATTAGACAAAAGTTGAGCTTGTGGCCCCTCTGTGTCCCCACACTGTCCCTCTGCAACCCCCCAAGAGAGCCTGAGGAAGGCTGCCTTCAGCTGGCCCCGGCAGGGTGGCCGGCACAGGCAATGAGCCCGCTGACAGGGCTGGAGCCTTCCCTGGCCATGCTCCTCTGGATGGCATTAGCTGCAGCGCCTGCCATCACCAGTGATAATTCAATTGTTATGAAATAATGTTCGTACTTCTCCACGCCAAAGGCATGGAATAGGAGATGCTTTCTGCTGCTGTCCTCTGTGTGCAAAGAGGGAGAAAAAGGCACGAGAGATGGCTTCATTCCCGCGCTCCGTGTTCGCTTGCACCTCAGCTGGACTGAGTGGCCGGCGTAGCACAGCTTGCCCAGGTGATGAAGTGTGCATGGGGGTCCCTCCTGCTCCACTCGGCCTGGCAGCTCGCAGGGGACCACCAGGCGTAACTGTGGCAATGGGTACGAGCAGCACGGGCTGATTGCCATGCAGAGCAGAAGTGAGTCTGATACCATTAAATGAGCAAGGCAGTGGTGCTGGGGGAAGAACACACTACGGTTCCAGAGACAGGGAACAACAGCCTGAGAAGCTGCTTTATTTTATTGTCAATACACCTCAGTGAGGAACGGAAGGGTGAATCCTGTTACTGAGGCTAAGTCCTTTCCCATACCAGCTTCTCCTCAGCCCTGCATGGTGGATGTAGTACTTTTGCATGTGAGGAGTGGCCGACAGCAGTGGCTTCACTTCTGCCTTACTGAAGGAAGTCCCAGTTTCCCAGCAGAAGGTGCTAAGTTTCACCCGCCTTTACTCTTTTCCATTGGTAGCATCCATAAGAAAAGCCGAGCGGACCAAGAGGGCCCGGTGCAGGAGGAGCACAGTGCAACTCAGGTGGATGCGAGGCCAGGGAGCGTCAGGGCCAGCTCAGCACTGCAGCTCCACTCCCAGCACCAGCAGCCTGCAGCGGCTGAGCAAAATGGAAGTTTTAGGCCCATCCGCCAGAGTTTCCTTATGTTTTATTTATACCATATACATGGTTTGTTTTGGTTCACTCAGCTTGAGGTGGCTGGATTTCGGAAAGCAGCAGGAGTGCTCTCACAGTAGCTGACCTAGTGAGCTGGGCCACTCCTAGTTGCTTTTAAATAAAAAACCTCTGCACTAGAAAACTTGCTATTGTTACTGGCCTTTGGTATTGTTCCCTTGGACGAGCTGTACCCTGTCGGGTCAGGGCTACTGGGCACCTACAAAAGCCTGGCTCTGAGAAAGCATTTCTTTAAGGGACACTTTGCAATTTACTTGTAACTATGCATTTTCATTAGCTCTTCTTCTGAGCTAGGACTTCTTATAGATGCTACACTTAGTGGTGACCCAACCACCCTTATTTAATGCGATGAAACCCGTCTCCTCTGACCTCAGTGGGAGCTCTGCCGCTGGTTTTAGAAGGGGCAGCATTTCTCTCTGGAGCCCTCGTTTTAGCAGCTGGAGTGGGCAAAGGGCTGTAAGGCCACCTTTCCCTATCATGCAGTACTTGTTATTTCAAGCAGTGAGAATCAGGTTCCCACTCTCCTCACTGCCCCGAGCTAACGTAGCTCTCCTGGCAAAGCCCCTGGCCCCCGAGCCCCCTCTTCACCTTACAGCTCCAGCAGTCCCTTGGCTGGAGTAAAATCATTAAATCAATCAGTAAAATAAAAAAAAAAAATCCCCTTATTTCCCTCTCCTTTGCTGTGCTGCCACTGATGAGGAAAAGACGACGAGAAACAGCGCAGGAGTTTTCCGTCTCCCCGATGACTGACACTGCGCCCAGCACTGCAAATGACCTTTTATTGGTTTATGGATCCCCGTGTGCAGCAGGTTTCAAAGGCTCTGGCTCATTTTCGGGTCAGCAGGGTGGCGTGAGCCGGCGTGCCCCGTCTGTTGTTAGTCCCAACACGCTGCGTGCCGCCGCAGCGCGGCTGGCTCCGGTGGCAGACCCAACAGGGAGGTGGGGACCCAGCCAGAAAGCGCCGGGTCCGGACCACCTGAGGGTTGTTCTGGGGCAGGAAGGTTTCCTTCCTCTGGCCCAGACCGGTCCAGACCTCAGCACAGAAGGTCCTCTGCTCCCTGGGAGCCAGAGCCCGGTCTAGCTGTCGCTGTCCGGCGGGACACCGAGCCTCCGGGGAGAGGAGCACAGCACCCGTGAGCCCTGCAGCACCGTGCCCGAAACCTGGCGCGTTTTCATGCCGCCTAACGCTGCTGGAAAATAGCGAGCGGAGGAAGCGTGAGTGATTTTTCAGTTAACTGTTCTTTTGCCAAATCAAAAAAAAATGGTGTGTGGGGGGTGATGAGAGACGCTCAGAGCAGCTCCGTTTGGGAAAGCCCCCTGCATCCACAGGAGGTGGATGGAGTGAGAATGCTCTGCCTTCCTCTGGACTGGGAGGAAAATAGATTTTCTCGCTGAAAAGAGGTTTCTCTTCTTATTTTTCATTTTTCTCTCTCACTCCAAATCAACAGGAAAGTGAGCCTTGGGGTTTTTTCACTGACTGATTGCAAAGTAAAAATAGAAGCTCAGGTTTGGATGGTTTTTAACTAAAATATTTCCGGTGATTTCGTTTGAGTTTTGATCTTTTAATTCTAAGGCTTTAACTTTTTTTTATTGGAAGTTAACTGTGAGTTTAAAAATACAAGCTGCTTTAAATTATATTCTCTTCACAGTTTACTGTCTAAAGAAGTTAAAGTGGCACATCTTGACGATCTTTTTAACTTTTTGACAATCAGAGCGAGGGAAATTTTTACATTTTTGCATGAATAGTGTGGGTGTGGGTGCAGCTTAAGGGTTTTTTTCCTGTGAAAAATATATTTTGCTAAAAAATGTCAAATTTCACTGTTTATATCCTTACTCAATCCACTGCAGCTGGCACATGATTAGTTTTATTTTAACAAGCTATTAGTTTCGAATACCATATTTTCAGCATCTTAAATCATTTAGTGAATGAATAGAGTAAGACAAGGAAAACTTACAGGGCAATTGAGCAAATACAAACTATTGACTATGGTGCTCCTGCTAAACAGCCTTTAACACCCTGCAAAATGTTTCTATTATATTTAAGAGGAGTCTTTCATGTGTTATAAAAAACATAATTAAAATCCACATAAAGCTGTAAGAAAAAAGGGTTGCAAGACAGGTTAAGGATACTTGGCTTCCCATCCCGGTCAACAGGTAGAAGTGAAGTTATATAGGGATTTTTTTCTCTGGGCAATAACAATTACTGTGTTTGCGCATGCAAATTAGTTAATTTTGTGCAAGAATAACTACAGGTAATTTGCACGTTCAAGTTACCTGAGGTAAATAATGAGAAGCATATAGACAAAAGAACTTTTATGAAATGCATGATACTTCATTTATCTCACTTTGAAAACAGTCCTTTATGGGGAAAAAAATGCTTTTTTAAAAGTTAAAGTTTGTTTTAATTTAAATAAAATACTCTTTCCCATTCCCGTATAACATGCTTTGGATGTGTCTGCAATGCTGTGTTCATGCTACCAGTGCAAGTGATAAAAACCAGTCTGGCCTCTGTCACCTGTCTAACTGCAAGGTGCAATTAATGAGTCTTCTTCTCTGTGTTGTGGAAGACAAAGAGAAATTGAGTCCTACACAGGCTCAGCATTCAAAACCCAAAAAAAGGGCCTGAGTGCAGTGGTCTGAAGCATCTTTGACCCAGCAGAGGACAGGGCAGGGTATTTGCTTTTTATCTGTCCCAGGGGACCAGTGGCTCCCCTCTTCCCCTGTGTCGCACATGCACCCTATCATCCATCACCACACTGGGGGGATGTAGCCTCGTGTGTCTGAGGAGGCTCCTGTTTTTAAGAGATGAAGAAACCCTTTTGAAGGATGTGATGGGTAGCATTGTGTTAGCTTCCAGCACCTTGGCTCAGTGACCCCCATCTTCCCACAGCGCTCAGCACCTTCCAGTACCTCCTCGGGTGAGGAAGACCACGCTGCTGCTGAGGCCCCTGTGGACGGCTGGGCAGGAGGAGGCCAGCCAAAATGTCCTCGATCTTCCGGAGTGAGGAGATGAGCCTGATGCAGCTCTTCCTGCAGGTGGAGGCTGCCTACTGCTGTGTGGCTGAGCTCGGGGAGCTGGGTCTGGTCCAGTTCAGAGATGTGAGTAGTGCCTGGTAGGCACGCTGGGTCACTGGAGATGTTCCCCGGGGTGTGCTTGTCCTTCCCCAAAGCACTTGGGAAGGAGGTGATGAACCTCACCCTTATAGGGTGGTCGAAGAGCCTGTGGGGAGAACAGGACCTCCCTAAAGCTGATTATAAAGCCAGGTGCCACGCTGAGACCCAACCCATCCCTGAGTCCCCATCCAGCGCTCTGCACACCCTTAGGACAACTCCTTCCACCACCAGAAAATAGGGGGGCTCTCCATGAGAGTCTACCTATGACTTCTGCTGTCACAGCAAGGCTGGGTGGAAATGGGCTGGTAAGGCCACGATGTCCTTGGCCGTAAGGAAATGCACGGCATTGCCCTGACATTAGGAGTCTGTAAGATGTCCGTCTGCACCGAAGGTGTTCATTCTCTGCTGATGTTAAAGTGTGGTGGTGCTCAGCCTTCAGCCCCAGGCCTGTTTTCCCTCCTGTTTTTAGCTGAATGCGAATGTGAACAGCTTCCAGAGAAAGTTTGTGAATGAAGTGAGAAGGTGCGAATCCTTGGAGAGGATCCTGCGTAAGTAAATGCTTGTCAAATGCAGTTGGCTCTCCACCAACTGGCGGTGTGCGATTTATGTCTTTGTTAAGTGCTCATGCTCTGTGGAACAGAAATAGTGGCAAAATGGTGGTGTTTTCATCTGAGCTCCTGGAAATGTTTTGCATGCGTCAGCTAATTAACAGTTCACCCCATATGGGCAATAAATTGTTGCCCCTGTTTTGAAAATGGTTAACTGAATGGAAAGGAGGATAATTAGCATATATGAAACCACAAGATAAACCTGGGGCTGGGCAGGAGTCTCAATCCAGGTAGCCTGACTCTTACCCCAGTGCTGTGGCCAAGTGCTTCAGCATGGGGAAAAATCCTTAAAACATGAGCAGCCAAGCACATGTAGTTTGGTTTCCTATGGACGTGTGTCCTGTGAGCTCTGCTGTCCCCATGACACCAGCACCCACCTTATCCACTGTGACAAGGACAGCACTTGCCACTGCTAGAGTGGCGAAGCAAACCTGAGCTTTCTGTGTGCCTTATTCACAGCCCCAAGCAAGA
Organism: Anseranas semipalmata; assembly: GCA_013399115.1. NCBI lineage: Eukaryota > Metazoa > Chordata > Aves > Anseriformes > Anseranatidae > Anseranas > Anseranas semipalmata. The sequence continues at coordinate 65,359 of VXAA01007403.1, read as the reverse complement.
CACCGCTGCGCTGGCCATTTGTGCCAGGGCTTGGGGCTGTCTGGGTCAAGGGGTGGGAAGTAACCCACAAGAGCACATTTTGGAAGGACTCAAAGCCATGAAGTCAGTGTCCATGGCCCTTTTACAGCTTGTCCCAGATGCTTTTCAGGGTTCAGCTGTGCTGGAACTGCTTTGTGTCTTCTGGGGGTGTTTCTTACTGCAAAGTCATATCTGAAAGCCAAATGCTGGTGAAGCTGGGCTGGTCCTGTTGCTTACACACACAGGGATGCCTTAGAAATGCTCCTGCATGTCCAGTGCTCCACCTACTGTGGGGCTGATCCCTGAACAAGGGCATGTGTGAATCAGTAGCTCTGACAGACGGGGCATGGAGGCAGAGGGATGTGTAATTTCCGATGTGGAAGGCACAGCAATAACCCTTCAGGCTGGGATTTATGTCAGACCTGAGCAGCTACCACAGCTTCAGGAGATACAGCATCCTCACTGAGCAGGGAGGCTGCCAGCTGTGCTGCTAGCTGTGTGTATGCACTGGGACAATAGCCCTTGTACATCACTGACCCTCTGTCTTGGTCCTGACAGTGGGGTTAGCAGCAGCTGGTGACCAGGAAGATGCAACAGAGATGACCCTGTATCAAGACTTCTGTGTCCTTTCCTTGCAGGTTTTCTGGAAAATGAGATGGAAGACATTGTGGAGATAGTCAAACTAGAAAAGTACCCAGAGACCCCCCTGCCTCGGGAAATGATTGATATGGAGGTACAGAACTTGGAGCAGGCCAAGGAGAGAGGGAAGGGGATGTGCACCAGGGTGTCTGGGTAATGTGCTAGATACAGGCCCCCCTGCAAGGAAGGACCCGGTAACTGAGGCCAGCAAAGACTCCCTGCTCACAGAAGTGCTCCCCAGCTTGCTGTCTCAGCAGTTAGGTTAAGGCTGGTCTTGTTGCATGTTCCTAAAGGAGCCCAGTCTTTTTACTATCCCATGTGAAAGCTCTGGTCCAACATATTAGTAGGAAAGGTGTCACTCTCACAGAAACCCTCTGTCATCCTGTAGGATAGAGTAGGAATTTTTGGGGTAATTAACCAGGAGAGCTGATGATAGAACCAGCTTCACTGCATGAAAACCAAAGGGCTGTCCTGGTGGGAGTCTGGCTGCGATATTAGTGCCTGACAAGTGTATTTGTGCCATGACATTACTATATTCTAGCCCAGCTGGAGGATTATAGAAGTTTATAGGCTGAGTAATTTTTAAAGTCTGCAGGTGTAGGTGACTAGGAAGGAAGATTGCGTTTCCCAAGGGCTTCAGCTTCACAAGAGCAAGGCAGTTGCCTGGTCTGTTCCTAGGCTCACATTCTCACCTAATTTTTTGCTTATAGCTAATGAACGTAAGATAATGGCCCTGTTTGGGCTCCTTTTGCAGTCAGTAGACTTATAGGCGGTCCACCTGGGGTCTGAGATGTCCTATGGGGAACCACAGAGATGCTGAGACAGATGGAGGTACCTACACCAGGCACCTGCTTACCTGCCTGCACTTTGGTCAGGTGAATTCTGGCTTTAATGCCTGAACAGGACAAAATACACAACAATGGAGGTATCAATGGGAAAAATGACACTAATGAGTATCTTCCTACAAAATGCCACATTGAGTAGTTCTATATTCCTCCTTAAAAACAAAGAAACAAAAACACAAAAATAAACCAACAATCTATTGTTTAAGATTTGATATCAGCATGGTAAAGGGCCACTGGGTTGCTACTGAGTTTTTTCTGGATGTGCTTGGATCCTAAACAGACAGTGTTGGAGAAACTTGAGGCTGAGCTGCTGGAAGCTAACCAGAACCAGCAAACACTGAAGCAGAACTTCCTTGAGCTGATGGAGCTCAAACATCTGCTGAAGAAAACCCAGGACTTCTTTGAGGTGAGGTCTCTTTGCTCTTCCAGTAGAGATGTGGAAAGTTCCCAAAAACATTGACATTTTCATTTGTTGTGTGTTGCTGCTATTGATTTTTAAGCAAATCGCTGTGGTCTTTAATGCAAGTCAGTAAGATACTTTGCAGAAGTATGTCGGTCACCTTGGAGTCTGCATCTCTCTGTGATTCAGTGGGGCTCAAGAGCTTGGTTCCCAGATCTCTCTGAAAATGGGATTTATGCTTTTCAGTTGCTAAGATGTATTTTACTTTTTTTTTTCTTTCCTCCTTTGCTCTAAATCTCTGTGGAAAGCTGCCTGTAGGTAAAAAAAAAAAAAAAAATGTCAGGGGAAAGATATGAAAATAGCTTTCAAAAGGACAATATTGAGTTGTTTTTAAAACCAATGTTTTCCAGGCAGAAACCAATCTGCCAGATGATTTCTTCAGTGAAGACACATCTGGCCTGCTGGAGCTGAGAAGCACTCCTTCCGCTGCAGCTGCCAAGCTGGGGTGCGTATTGGTGACAGCGCCCAGCTTGACCAGGCTTCCCACCTGCACCACATTGCTGTGACACCAGTCCACTTCCTTCAGCCTCTTAGCACAGGCAGTGTGCCAGGCTCTTCAGCGTAGCTGACTAATCTAGGTGGAGGAGTGACTGTCCTCCGAAGTTATGATCAAAACTGTGGTCAGGATATGGGTCAGTGGGACAAATGGACTCTTACTTCCAGGCCACAAATTTCAGTGAGCCCTTAGTAGATATTGACCGAAAATCATTTTCTTATGACTTCTTATTATGGCTTCTGGACTCAAGCGGGTACTAGTCTGGTCCACAGGGATGGATGTGCAAGCACAGCAAAAAGCCGTGGGATTGCTTGCACTGGGCTTTATCTGCAATAGAAAGCAACACTGAGGCTGAGAGTTAGGAGAGCAGGAAGAGAGCATAACGCTGATGGTAATTCGGCAGCCAACATAGACTCAGCTTTCCCTCAATTTTACATCAGCTAGGTGTGGTTACACGCACTGATGGTTTTGTCCCAGGCACTTTGTAGCCACTCGTGCTGGTCTTTCTGAAGCCCTGCTCAACTCTTGTATGGGCAAAGCATGTGCCTGCAGAGGCCCTGCCGTGGATAGCTGAGTCCAGTCTATCACAGACTAGAAAGCAAGAAACTGTAAACCTGAGTGTGCTACAGGCCCCAGAAGACTTAGAATGGGCTTGTAATTTATTCATCTTTTAACTCTGCTCAGATTCACGGCCGGGGTTATAAAGAGGGAAAGGATGATACCCTTCGAGCGTTTACTGTGGCGAGCCTGCAGGGGAAACATCTACCTGAGGTACACTGAAATGGACACTCCCCTGGAGGACCCGGTGACGGTAGGTACCGACCTGCTTTTGCTTCTTCCTTGCAGAAACCGAACCGGTACCCTGGCCGTGCCGCAGCACTGGCTGACACAGCAGATCTGGTCATCTGAAGGCAGCCTTCAGATGAAAGGCAGGAGAGTTTGAGGGTGGGAGAAGGTTTCTTTTGACATCACTTTCCCCTTTTGCTATTATCGAGGTGGTTCCTCTGCCCTGCCTGGTTCAGGTGCACGTGAGCCCTAGCAGGGTGGCTGTGTTATGGGGACCGCCGTGGAGGTGGGCTGTGACCACAGAGGGTTGACTCCCTTAGTGTGTCCAGGGTGAGCCCTTGGGACCTCCTGTCCCCTGCTCCTCTGCTCCGCAATGCTCCTTCCCCCAGAGCAGCCATCCTTGCCTGGTCTCTGAAACAGCATCCAGGGAAAATGTTGCTCCTGGAAAACTAGGGCTTGGGGGAAAAGAACAAACCACTGAAGAGGCTGCCAAAACAAAACAAAACAAAACAAAACAAAACAAAACAAAACACCATCACCACCAAAAAACTCTTTCTGCACCAGATTCTTTGCTCTGGGTACTTTAAATTCTGCTTGAATTGCGTTGCAGAGAGAAGAGGTGAAAAAGAATGTGTTCATTATCTTCTATCAAGGAGAGCAGCTTAAACAAAAAATCAAGAAGATTTGTGACGGGTAAGGCAGCCCGTGAGCAAGTCGCAATGACTCTTGCGGAGGTGTTTGCCTGTCAGCATGGGCTGGCTGAGCTTGGAGCTGGAGATTAGATCTCTGTGCTCTGGCCGTCAGCAGCGCCAGCGAGCTCCCTTCTGCTTCTCACTTCTGCTGCTCCTAATCATAAAAGATATACATCACCTTGGCGCTTGGAAATTGAAGTTCTAAATTTTCCAAAGTGACTTAGAGATGGTAGGAGGTTGTGAGGTTTTTAACTTGGGACACCAAGGGGACTATTTTTTTTTTGTTTTTCTTTTTCCTTTCCTTTCCTTTCCTTTCCTTTCCTTTCCTTTCCTTTCCTTTCCTTTCCTTTCCTTTCCTTTCCTTTCCTTTCCTTTCCTTTCCTTTCCTTTCCTTTCCTTTCCTTTCCTTTCCTTTCCTTTCCTTTCCTTTCCTTTCCTTNCTTTCCCTTTCCCTTTCCCTTTCCCTTTCCCTTTCCCTTTCCCTAGAAATACTCAGCATCCTTCCCCTGAAAATCAGGGGCCCTAGCAGATACTACAGTTGTGCATTTGGAATATGCTAATCCCCAGACTGCTTTCAAGCCTTCCTTTCTTTTCAGCATGAAAAGATGATGCTGTAGTTTATTCACTCCTTTCCTAAGGCCTTTGGGCAATATCTGTGTAATCAGAGACAGAGCCCAGAGAAATGAAAACTTCATACAACCTGACTTGTTTCCACCCTGTTAAGCATCTTGAAAAGATAATTCAGGTTGAATATTTTGTTACTCTTTCATAACACTGGTGACCGATGGGCTTTGTTGCAGTGTAAATCAGATTTGACGAGGGGATCTGTCTGCTGTTACCGGATCCATCTGAGGCATAACCCCTCAGCCAAGTGAGGCCAGCCAAGTGCCTACAGGCTGCAGAAGTTCACGGGGAGGGAGCCAACAGTTGCTCTTGCCCAGCATGTGTACTCAGGGCAGGCCTTTCCCTGCCTCCTGGGTTTAATCAGAACATCAGGAAGGGCAGTTCATCCGGCTGGGAGCACCAACTTCACTCCAAATCAGTCTCATGCTTATCCTCAGGCCACCTAAGGTGGGCATTTCTCTACGTAAAACAGCCGCAGGGGCATGCAGAGCTGGGGGAAGACTCCCAGGTCTCAGTCACTCCTATGTGATCCTGAACCTCAGAAAAGGGGGGAGTTTTGCCATCGCCACTGTGCAGGATCAGTCTGCTGCCAGTTGTCTTAGAGCTTTTGGCAAGTCTCATTCTCTTCCTGGATTACAGTTTCCTGCTTATGTCCCACTTCTTTGCTTGCTTTTTAGATGCTGTTGAGTACCCTTCTCCCCTTCTCTACTCATGGGCAGTTGCTGCCTGTGAATGCTTCCTATTGGATTTGACCCTGTGCTGATGGCCTTGCAAGTTGCCAGGGTGTACATTTGGAGTTGGGGTTGCCTGCAGAGTGCTGAGGGCACTTAATTTTGGAGGAATTTTTTTCCCTGCAATATTTTACATTCCCTGCAGTCAAAATCCTTCCTTTTTTTCCTGGGGTAGAAGAACAGGCAACATGATGCCTGCCAGCATTTTTGTTGTTGATTGAACCCAGAATCTTACAAACAAGGGGCATGACCCTCTGCAGTGAGGTGCAGTGGGGAGCGTGCTGGGAGCCCGCAGCACTAGCAGTGTGAGATTTTTACAGGGTGGGCAATGATGTGACAAGTGTGTTGTTATGATGCAGATCTGGTGGTAGGTTCACAGAAAGGAACTTACACTAGTTTCTCTCAGCCTTTTGAAACTGAAAGAAGACATACCCACATAAGACAAATTCACAGGATGTCCTTTGCAGTGCTAGAACATTGGTTTTCATTTATTGCCAGCTAATCGAGCTACACTTGAAATCCTCCTTTATGTCCTCCTTTCTCCCTTTTGATTTTTTTTTTTCTTGCTATTATGCCTGTATATATGGCTGTTTTGCTGAGTGTCTGTTTTTTAAAAATATTCATCCCATGCCTCTCGTTTTGTGCTCTGTGGGCTGTCAGCCATCCCTGGTACACAGGTCAAGACATTTTAGTCTGGCCCATCTTTAAGGCAGGGTTAACTATACCTAAAGCAGATGGCTGTGTCATTCCAGCTCCCGCAGGACATTTCTGCTTAGCACTAAGTCATCATTCATGACAAGTAAATATCCTGCAAAAATCATGGGACTGATATAAGCCAGTCTCCTGCAAGGCAGGCTAAGATTTGTTTGCAGAGCAGTGTGCCTCAGGTTACGCCTGTAGTCCCTGCTTGACTCTAATTGGTAACATTAGTCTGCCAATTTCATGAGCATTAAGTCCATGCACAAATTTATTAGTGAAAGGTGTAGGGGAGCAAGGAGGAGGAAAATATAAGAAATTCTCTTTTCCTCTTTTTCTTGTGGCTGCCTCAGTGCTAATGTGAATACTAAACTGGGTTTATCAATGTAAGGATTCCCTGCTGAATTCTCCTGGAGCTTTCAGAGATGTCTGTGCCATTAGGGCAAAGCTGATATTCGGTATGCAAAATGGCTGTTAAAAGATCAAAGCAACACTGCTGCAATAACGTTATTGGAAACGGGGGAACTGTACAGCATGGAGGAATGAGCTTTCAAGTTTGATTAAAAATCCTTATTAAAGGTGAACTAAGAGCTGTGAAGAATAAGAAGATGGAAATAATTAGGTAGGGTGAATAACCTTTGGAGAGGAATACCACGTTTTGAGTGAGCAAAGATTCGATTCTGGAAAGGGAAGTTTAGCTAAAGAGCGTGTGCTGTCATTATACACAGCTCTGGGCTGATCTCTAGGAAACTGCTGCATGTTTTGTTCAATTTGCAACTGTCCTCACTAGTGTGTGTGCTGGAACTGATTTTGGAGAGCAGGTGGTGATATATTCTGTGCTCAGATGAAGCCAGAACATGATGTTTATCTGTACACGGAGCATGCATGTTTTTGTCTCTTAAACGGGGACAGACCCCTTAGACCCCGTTACATCTTTTAATTCGTCACACTTGCACAAAGGCGGTCTTTCAGCTACCCTACCTCAGCATAGCTCCACTGCAGGATGGTGGCAATGTGTTGCACTAGCTGGGCAGAAGATCTGATGCTCCCTCCTGCACCATCTCCCCCTCTGTAAAGAGGCGTGATCTCTTCCTGCAGACCTGTAAAGAGGCGTGATCTCTTCCTGCAGACCTGCTGGAGCAATACTGAAGGATGACATTTATAATGCCCTTGAAGTGGCAGGGCTGGCACAAGAACTAGATATCACTGAACAAACCAAGTAGGAAAAAAAGAGAGGGATCTCTGCTATTTTAGCTATTGCAGCACCACTAGCATGACTTGCAGTTGTACTAGAAGTTGTCATGTTGTATACTACAGATAAAGTAGTATACAACACCTGTGTGGATATAAGACCTTTACTTACACACAGGGAGCCTACATTAGTCTTTATTATACCACACTAAACTAGCCAGCTGAATCTCCCAAATGCAGTCTTGGGGGTAAGCTTACAAAAGCATTTACCCTGGTCTGGCCACTTATACACTGATGCTCATGTTTAAGAACACCTGAGAGTGGTATATATCAGGTCAGCATACAACCTCGCCCATCCTTCTCTTGTTCCCAGCTGTCTAGCTATATAGATGGACCAGAAGTCAAGAGCCAGCCGTAAGATCATCTTCGTTTTGTTTTATCCTGGAAACCCAGGGGGTCTTTTTTACAGGGCTATTTACTCGCACAGACTGCGTGCACGAAGGGCGTTTGCTTGCTGTGCAGCAGTAGCTGGGCTTTGCCTACCCCCAGTGACTGCATGAGGGTAGTGCACAGACAGTGACACCGTATTTTTCCAGCCTCAGTGCAAGAGGGACATCTGTTGGCTACCCCGTTAACCGGGCTGCCTTTGCCAAGGCTATTTTATTACAGCTCCTTGCAGTCCAAGCAACTTCCCCGGACTTTAGCAGGGCATCCTTATTGTGGGCATAAGGGAGGTGCCTGTGTATTAGTGCTGAGCACTGTATAATATCATGTACCTTGTAGCAACTGGGACAGGGAGTGTTTTTTTCAGCTAGAACAAGCAAAGGGATCCTTTTTCTTATGAAGAGATGAATGTACTTTTCTGGGCATTTCTGGGAGACTCAACACAGCTTTGTTCAGCAGTCGTATGTAAGAAGTACATAGTACTTGGTGAGGGATAAAGCCCAGTTTCCCCACCTTTGAGCTGAGAAGAGCGCAAGGAAGAAAAAGTCAATAAAATAAACGGTGTTTCTCACTTCTCTCTTCCTGAGGCTAGGTTTCGTGCCACAGTCTATCCCTGTCCAGAATCTGCCACCGAGCGCCGAGAAATGCTTGACGGCGTGAACACAAGGATCGAGGATTTGAACACAGTAAGTGGCAATGGCTTTACTGGGGTCCAAACCCTGCAAGTGGGACCTGCCTAGTTGTTTGTCCTGGCTGAAACCTTGTGGCCCTGGCCTGGTCTCTCAGTTGCTCAGTCGCACCCTGCTCTTGGGGCACAGGGACGGGCAGCAGTGTGGCTTCATGCCTTTAGGGGGACTCCTACCTGTGACCTTTGTATTGCCATGCATGACAATCTGTATGTCCTGAGGCAGGAGGTTATGGGCACCCCATCTGCCTGAGGTGGCCCATCTGGCAGTTGACATCCTGCTGTCACTGCCTCTGTGGATGCCCTTAATGGCCAAGCCTGCATGCAAGCCTGCTCCTGAACTGACTTTCACTCGTAACCATCATGGGCAGGATTCTTCTTCAGCGCTGGTAGACCACGCAGGTTATCTTCCTAACGCATGTGTCCCCTGAGATCATTTATGCAGCAGCACCTTGGTGGCCACATGATGTGTGGGGATCCTACCAGGGTCATGGGCTGTAGCTCTATAAGCACCTGAGTAAGGAGCCAGTCCCACAGCTCAGTAACTCCCGTTGGTCTCCTCTACACTTTCAGGGGCTTGGGGCCACACAGGGAGAGTGGTTAGGAAACAGCATTGTGCGCCTGGTGTCAAAGGCTCCCATGTCCAGACCTGCACACACTGCCCACCAGTACACCTGACTCATCCATAGGAACCATTCCCTCTCCACAACCCTCTCCCACCTGCCTTCCCCAGATAACTGCTGAGTAGACCATACTACCTGTGCCTTCCTATCTCAAGCACTGCCTGTGCTGTGCTTACAGGTGATAACCCAAACTGAGTCCCACCGCCAGCGACTGCTGCATGAGGCAGCAGCCAACTTGTGGTCCTGGGGGATCAAGGTGAAGAAAATCAAGGCCATCTACCACATCCTGAATTGCTGTAACATTGACGTCACCCAGCAGTGTGTCATTGCAGAGATCTGGTTCCCGGTGGCTGATGCTGGCCGGATAAAAAGAGCTCTCCATCAGGGAATGGTAAGAGGCCAGCGTTTCGGGTCCCTGAAGCCCTCACCCAAACTACATTGCTCATAAGTTGAGCATATGTTCAGGCTTCTGTCTGTTACTGTAATGCTGGGCTCCCTTTTCTGTTTTAATTAAAGTTGAGGTTGTTGCATGATCACTTGGCCTTGGGGAGTTTAAGGTCAGCATTAAATCTTAGCAAGTTTGTGATCAAACCACAAGAGTCAGCAGTGCTGGCAGCTTTGCCCAAACAAATCAATAGCACAGAAAATGGAAAAATCTGGACATTAGAAAAAGGACTGAGATATAACACTCCTAAGTCCAACATTCATATTGCTGCCTGTGCAGTCTGGACAAAGACCTTCATGCTGTGGGGCCCGTTCCTTTCTGGTAGCCACCCTGACTGTGTCTATCCTTGTTGCTGGGTTTGCAGGAACGAAGTGGTTCCGCCATCACCCCTATCCTGACCGCCATACACACCAGGATGGCACCACCCACCTTCAACAGGACCAACAAGTTCACAGCTGGATTTCAGAACATCGTGGACGCATATGGTGTGGGCAACTACAGGGAGATGAACCCAGGTAAGAAACACTTGGCTACTTGTGCCAGGCTTGCCAAAGCCAAAGTGCAGGCTTTTGGGCTCCATCATCAGCCTAAAACTGATTGAGAAATCTGAACCATGTTTTCTGCTGATAAAAATTGGTGCTACCTAGTGTATAAGCATGGATTTTCTCAGGCACAGAATTTGGCCCTCGGTCTTCAGTGGTTGATTGTGGCAGGAATAATGAATGACACAAAAACAAAATGGGGAACAAATGGTGAGGTAGCAGCTCTAAGGAAAAGACTTAAGCTCACAAGATGAATATGAGGTGATCTTATCAAGCTGAGGCAAAAAAGCCAAAAGCACCTAAGAAAAGTGTGAAACAGTTGTAGAGAATCCCAAGGAGACCACTGAGAATGAACAGAAACTTGGAAATCGGAGCCTGTGGGACCAGATTAGATAAACTTGGGTTGTTTAGGCTTAGAAGGCTGAGAAACATGATAGTAACCTTCAAGCACATTTTTCTGTTGCAAAAAAAAAAAGAATACAATTGTCTGCACGTGATTTTTTTTCATGTTACGGTGGGATGAAATGAAGGCTAAAACTGCAAGGAAAGTGGAGGTCATACAGTTGGAAAATCTTTCTAGTGGTAAAGCTAATTCTGCACTAGCTATGGTTGCCTGGTGAGTATGGGAGGGATCAGAGAGGCCTTTAAGGACAGCAGCTGTGAGGAATGGCTTGGTGGGCTGGACAGCTTCTCTGCTGAATTCCTTTTGTTTAGGAGGAGCTGAACGTCTTGTGTTTTCCTTTCTGCAGCTCCTTACACTATTATTACCTTCCCCTTCCTGTTTGCGGTGATGTTTGGGGATTGTGGCCATGGAGCTGTCATGCTGGGCTTTGCACTCTGGATGGTCATTAACGAGAAGAGCCTTCTGGCCCAGAAGAGCACTAATGAGGTGAGTACCAAGGAGCTGGTGCACCCTATCAGCCTAGGAAAAGGCTGTCCCCATTTGATAAAGGGAGCATCCAGCCTTCCAAAGACTGAGCAAGGATCCTTTGAAGATGCTTGTGAGGCAGACGTTTGGTTACCAGTGCTGCCTTCTCCCCCTGCAGATCTGGAACACGTTTTTCAGTGGGCGATACCTGATCCTACTCATGGGCATATTTTCCATGTATACCGGCTTCATCTACAATGACTGCTTCTCCAAATCATTCAACATCTTTGGCTCTTCCTGGCATATCATCCCCATGTTTAAAAATAACACTTGGAAGTAAGTGGCTAAATGTGGGAAACAAGTGAAAACACACCAAATGGAGCATGTAGGCTTTAAAAGAAAGACAGAGTGACTGTGTGGGGAGGGAAAGTACACCCTGCTGTGGATGCAATCATGAATGAATCAGAGGTTTTGTCTGACACACACTGACAAACTCACTATTGAAATGGAAATGTGGAGTCCCTGGGAACACGCCTGTTTGTTCAGGCACTGATGTGCATAAAAATCTGCAGGTGTCCAGGACAGATGCATAGAGAATTATCAGTGTGATGGAGGACAGTCATTATGTAGGACCCACTTCCACACTTGCACACACATGTGCACACAAAACCAGGACAATAGTTCACAGAAAGGCTGGAGTCAGTGAGAGGTATCATGTGGTAGTCCTCAGCGCATCTCACATAAATATGCTGTAGGTTTATACAGTGAGATTAAGCTGCAAAGGTTATTTCACTTTTCTCTTGTAGTAAGGATGTGCTTCTGGACAACCTAGAGCTGCAGTTGGATCCGGCAGTCCCAGGGGTCTACTCTGGAAATCCATATCCATTTGGAATAGATCCGGTAATTAAATTAAATTGCTCTAAGCTAATTTGTATTTCAGTTCTGTTTCTACATATCAGGTACATCAGTAGCTCCCTGCTCACTCTCCTGAAGCTATGCTCTTCACTTCTTGCCCTTTGCCTGTTCTTTGCACAGTAGTTGTGATGCTTTTCTTTAGCATTCAAGGATATAAATAGTCTTTTTTTTTTTTTCAGTAGTTTAATAGTTTTGCACAGGCAGCTAAATAGTAAGCAGGAAGGAACTTTGATTTTGCCAGAGGATGGTCTTGTGCAGTAGTGCTTCCTCTGTCACCAGGCTGCTAGACTCAATTTCCTTACTTGAGTACTTCACCCATTCCATAGCTACCTCACAAGTTTAAGGGTGAAGTCCTGATTTCCATGCAGTGTATTCATCATAAAAAGTGTGAAGTAAATGCCAGTGTTATTTAATTCACCCACAGTTGCTTCTCTGAGTCCTATTTCCCTTTTCTTTCTGTTCTCTCTTTATCACATTTTAAAATGCACTTGTTAACATCAGGCTTTCTTGTTTCAACCTTAATATCAGCCAATTAACCTCTGCTATGCTGGATGTGCTCTCATTTCTGTTGTTCACACAAAGAAACATGGGCTTCTCCTGGTTTGCAGAGTGACTGACCTTGTAGAAAGTTTTTCACAAACCCAGCTCTAAAGCTCAGCTCAGGACGTAGGCAGTGCAGTTCAGTCATGTCAGACACAGCTGAATTTTTCTGTGTGTTTCCCCAGCACATCCCCAATTTAGGCTAACAATGCCTAGCCCCTCTTCCACAATGGCTGCTGCTTGCTTGAGAAGCTGGGACCCCTGGGTGGGAGGAAGGAACAACAGAGGTGCAGGCAATAAACTGGTCTCCATGGCCAGTGAGTTGGAAAGAGCTTTTTTTTGTTCTTGTTCAAATGAAAAGTTAGAACATGCTCTGTCCTCATTACTCTGGTGAATGTCGAACAAATTTCTCCAGCAACAGGAAGGATTTTCTTATGCCTTTTCACCTCTGCTGAAGGAGGTGACTCAGCCTAGGGGCAAAGAATGACACCGAAAATGTCTAGGATCTGCTACCAGCCTTGGCTTCAGTCTCTGGAGGACTGAAGCAAAGTCACTACATCATTTTAAATCCCTGTTATTTCCTCTGCTAAGTGAGGATAATACATTATACCTTTTAGATGTAAAGACAGAGTGAAAATATATCACAGTTGGCAGAGTGAAATGTATTATAAAGAACATCTAGATTGCTGTTGCTTGTTATCTTCTTACTAGAACTAATAATAGTAAATTGATGGCATCAAAGTAACAACTTCCACAAGTCTTATTGAGAAAACACATTGAAAATTTTGTTCTTCTGTCTCTCTTTTCCCAAAGATCTGGAATATTGCATCAAACAAACTGACTTTCCTGAACTCCTACAAAATGAAGATGTCAGTTGTGATAGGGATTGTGCACATGATTTTTGGGGTGATACTCAGTCTCTTCAACCACATGTAAGTCTGTTTCAGCAAGAAAGTCATACAAGTGACTTTCAGCACACAAGTCCTCTTCTCTAGTATCCTTCATTCATAGCCTCATATCTCAGTCTGATGACTTGAATTTCACCCTTTTCCTACTGCAAGTAGAAATGCTGTGTACACTGGCAGACTCAAACCACTGTTAGTACAGAGTGGTGACTCCAAAGGCCAGAAGGATGGCCATCACATTGCAGTTATTCTCCTGGGTAAATCGCCTTTTTCTCTTTCTCTCTCCATCCTCTTGATTTTGCAGAAATATTAAAATACACTAAATTAAAAACATACACTATCTCCCAATATTGATAACTTCTTTATTGAAAGAAAGACAAATTCCTTTGGTCTAATCCAAAGCACACTGAAACCTTGCACGCTGTGCAAACCTTGCACACTTCCTCCTGGCTTAATGAGCTTTTGGTCAGGATCTGTGTGTGCATGGCTATTCCTCATCCTCTAGATCTTGCAGCAAAAAGTAAGAACTGGAGATAGAGTGGAGGTGCAGACACCACCATCTTGAGAAACTCTCACGGCAGGAAGGTGTGTGGTGACCCACAAGGACAGAAGGCATTTGCAGATGATAGAGAGGAGGACTGCATCCACAGAATTGATTCTATATCTGCTTTTGACCTTCCTCAGCTTATAATGCTTAACTTTGTGAATTTGCTTTTTTTTTTGTTTTTTTTTTTTTTTTTTTTAAAACAGGCTTTTATTTCAATGTATTAATCTTTGAGATGCTGAGATACTGGTGGGTCAAGTACAAGAACCTGAAGAGAATCAGTATGGTAAAGCTTTGGTGTTTAAATAATGGCTTTCGTTCATAAAGACTGTCAATACAGAGTTCTTCCTTGGCTAGTGATAGCTGTATGTTTCTTATGTGGTTTTCCAAAGACTAAACAGCGTACAGTGTTGTCATACTTGGGTGCAACTTTGTATTAATACCTACTGTATTAATTGCATGTATCTTTTCTTATTCTTTCCAGCTACTTCAAGAAATACATAAACATTATCCTGCAGTTCATTCCAGAGATGATCTTTATTGTCTCTCTTTTTGGCTACCTCGTCTTCATGATTATTTTCAAATGGTGTCATTTTGATGTCCACTCATCCCAGAGTGCACCAAGCATCCTCATCCACTTCATCAATATGTTTCTGTTCAATTACAGCGATGCTTCAAATGCTCCATTATATCTGCACCAGGTATGCATCAAGCAGCTTGAATCCACTGTAGCTGTTTGTGAATTTGCAGTGGGTCTGTGGAGGGTGGGCATAAAGATGGGGAACAAGCTCAGAACCTCAACCACAAGTGCCAGTCACATAAGAGGGGTTTGTTCTTCCGGTGTTCTCGTTGGCCTTGCAGACAGGTAAGAGAGATGCAGAGGAAACCTTATTTTTAGTGTCATCCTTGCAAGAAGGATGATACAATTTAAGATACTTTGGGGAGAAAAGGAAAGAAGGGTGATTAGACGTTCAAAGCTGTGTATTGCAGAAGTGCTGTCCTGAAGTTTTGCTAGATCCTAGAGATAAAGCAAGCACCTTTTTTCCTTGATGATCTCTTCCTTATTTCTTTTTGGAAAACCTGAAAACTATATTTTCAGCTAAAAAATAGAAGTAGCTTGAGGATATGTGGCAGCTTTTTGTCAAAAGTATCTTCTTTGGGGAGCTAACAAAAAAAAAAAATCTCCATTGAGAGATAACTTCTTCTAATGACACCTCATTTTGATCAGAACAAGGATTTTTTTCTTGCTTGATTTTGTATCAGCAGCATCAATGAAGAATCTGCAAGCAAATGCTGCCTCTAGTCACACTTACGCATTTATATCTATTCAGCTGCACACTTTGGCACTCCAACTTGAGCTCAGTTATAGGGCTGCTGGCGAGTCAGGGTTAGTAGAAAGACCTGCTCTGTTCCAATTGACTGCATTAAGACTGCAGGAGAGTTTGGAAAAACAGTTTTACCAGCCTTCAAAAAGTTTTGTTTTGTAACAACCCAAAGCCTTTCCAAGATGGTAATTTTTTCTTGTACACCTACCCTCCGTCTCTATTAGAAACTCAGTTTGTGCAATTTCCCTAGGCAGTTTGAATGCAAAGATTGTGTGAAATCAACCATAAGTCAATCAGGGAGCTGAGCTGTCTTTAAAAAAATGCAGAAGTTTTACGGTTGTTTTTTTGTTTTGTTTTTCGAGTACAAACATTTATGTTAGGACAGAAATTGGAATGGCCCAGTGAAACAAGAACATCTCCTGTTGGTGTTGCTGGTGGAAGCAACATGTTATCAAAGCTGAGTGATGGGAATTCTATTCCATTCTGGAATTTGAAATGGAGAGCAAATCCTGGATCCTCTGTTTTCCAGGGGAAGACTTGAATGACTTGGCTCTCACAGCAGCATTTCTACTTTGATCAGAGCAAGGCAGACTGAATATCTCACCCAGTGGTTAGGACATTCACTTGGGAAATTGGAGAGCCAGGTTCAAGTCCGTAACATTGGGTTTTGGCAAATTACACTTCCTGACATGAAAGACTTTCATCTTGAGTCTCCAACTGTCTCCAGCTGGCAGTGCCTTTTAGAGCCATAAGCAGTATACGTTTATTTTTGTATCTTTACAAACAGAGAAGACTCAATCAATGTGGGGAGTGTGTCTGTTGAATAAAACAAAAACAAAACAAACAAACAAATGAACAAAAACCAAAAACATTTTATAGAATGAGGTTTCTTGCCATGAATTTAGTAGGCTAAAGGAAGTAAAAGTGACTTTTTGTTCTTCTGGTTCTCTCTTTCAGAAAGAAGTGCAGAGCTTTTTGGTCATATTTGCCCTGATTGCTGTTCCCTGGATGCTCCTAATTAAACCCTTCATCCTTCGAGCCAACCACCAGAAAGCACAGCGCATGGTAAGGGCTGTGCATCAGGCAAAGGGGTTCAGTAGAGCAAAGGCAAAGCTGAGAAGACAGACCCCAAAAAGTGTTTGCGGTGGTCTGATTCTGCTTTACTCTAATCTCACACTCACACCAGTGATTTTGAACTATGGTTTAAGGCACATGCACCAACAGCATGAGTATGGACATTTGGCTGAGCCATCTAAATCGGAAGCAGGAGCTTTCGCTCACAAGGCCATACCCTGTTTGTTTGGAGAGGAGTGACAGCAAGCTCTTTCAAATATAATGTCCTAAACCAGAGGAGTTTTAGAGAGACTGAAGGGCCAGTAAAACCAACACAGGGTACAGGCCTCCATACCTGGTCCACAGTCATCACTAACAACTGGTTGGCTGCTCTGTAGGAACAAGGCATCTGTGATACCCCTGGCCTCTGAGAGAGCAACGCTGCTTGGAGAAGAGGCTTGATTTAACAGCTTTCCAGCAATGCTTTCTTCCCTAAGTGATTGCCTTCACATTAGCAAAGCCCTCCTTCCCATGGGTTCTGAGGTTCACCTAGCTCTTCAGCACATAACTGCGACAGCTGCAGTTTCCCAGTTGCTCATTAATTCTCTCCTTTATTACGCTAACAGGACTTTACTTGCCTATCAGGATTTACTTCTCTTTATAGTGGGAGGTAGTGCCTGGAGTACTTTTTATAGGGCACAGATGTTTCCATTTGAAGAAAGAGATGCTGGTTGTGCTGTGTGACCTTTTCCAACCCAGTCACTTCTGACCTATAACTGAAAGCCAGGTCCCTGGAGACCTTTGCAGCCCTGCCTCTGCACTGTAATTTCTTGTTTTGTCATTCTTCTGGGATTTCGATGAAAGCTTGACACAGCTGACTCCAGCTCCTGCTTTTATGCTAGCAACATCTGACAGCTTTCCCCCACCTCTTATTCTGCCCCTGTATTTCTGTTCCTGATTTTCATACGTTAGCTGTCTGATCACATCTTACATTTACCCAGATTTATATGTTTGCGACAAAGTCTGTTCTCTGTGCTGACATTCAGATAAAGCAAAGATAAAGCAGGTGTGACAAAGATTGCTGCTGCAATAGGAAACAATATGTTATCATGAGACTTTGCCCATGAAACCTGTTGGAAGCTATAAAGAATGACAAAGCAGAACCTGACAGAAGCTGTGAAGTCAGTATTTTATTATGCAGTATAATAGGGCTATTATAGGCATAGAATGTAGGGCTATTCTTATGCTGTGCTATCATTTCTGAGATGAGGCTCAGATCAGGTTGTTCAGGCTTCTAGAAAAGCTCTGTAAAGAATGATTATGAGAGAAGATGGGTTACCATGAGGTTTTTGTCGATTCAAAATGAATCGAGAGATCTGAATTTTATTTCTGTCTGTATCCCAGTAACTTTGTGACCTTCATCAAGTCACCTGACCTTTTCAAGCTCCTTTTCCCTTTCACCTGATGAAAATGTCTTTGATTTGCAGCCATATAATTGACATGATCAGCCTTAAGGTGCCTCAGTTTTCTCATTTGCCATAAGTAATGGTTCTTTGATTGGTAGGTATAAAGGGCGCATTGTGAGACCAGAAACTAGCTCTAAATTAGTTGCAATCATTGGAAAATGCTCTAGGATTGATTTTTTTTTTTTTTAATTATTACTAGCCATTCAGTAGGAGTACTCAATTTTTGCAGTCCATGATGACTGACTGTTGTTGAAATTGTCCTCATGTTCATGATATAGTTCTTCTCGTGTTACCTGTCAAGAGGTTAGTGATGGAATTCTCTGCCATGGTCTGCTTCATTTTGGTTTCAAACTGACACATTACATTTTCTTTCTGAAAGATTCGGTCTCAAGCCAACTCAGGAAGCACCGGGGGTGAAAATGAGGTGGATGCCCCGGAGACCAATCACTCCAAGAAAGCTTCCCAGGGAGACCACAGTGGTGGCCATGGAGGGCATGAGGATGATGAAGAAGAGGTAAGAAAATGTGGGCAGAAAAAATTATTCAGACAGACACAGTAGTACAAGACACAAAGCCAAGCAGAAGGCTTTTGCAGAGTTGCCAGCCCTTCTTTTTAACAAGATACCAAGACATTCTGTTGCAACAGTTTGTGTTTCCAAACAGACTAAGCTCTGAATTTTAATAGAATAAATTCCTTTAAGTTTATCCTTAAGTTTTGCCTGGTGAGAGTAGGCATTCGTACAAACCTCAAGCTTTTACAAACCTTAAGCTTTCATTTCCCCAGGGGGTTGTTTCACTTCCACATTGCACCCAGAGAAGGTCAAGACTTCCCCAGGAGTCAGCAACTTTTCCTTCCTTTAAATTGCAAAGGAGCATTTAGAAGTTGGCAGCCTGCAGTGTTGGCTAAGGAGAAAAATCTTTCTTTGGCAGAGACTGTCAAGGGCTTCTGCAATATGCAGCAACACAGTGAAAAAAGTGACAAAAATGTTTGTAGCAGTTTGAAGTACCAACAATATTGAGTGTGTATATGGCTGACTGAGAAGGGAATCTTCACAGTCTTAGAAGATACGCTTATCAGTGATATCTCCCACAAGGCATATGCCAATGGGCAGATAGTCTGAAAACCCCTATTTTATATAAGAATTTCTGTCTCTATAAGAAATCAAAAGGATTGGTAGCAATCGGATTGCCATTTTATTCTAGATTTGAAATTACAAGACTGGAATATGAGCTGGTTTCTGAAAATTTGCTTTTCAATGGAATTGTATTTCTTCAGAGGAGAAATGTATGGAAAAGTCATAGAGAATTGACACTTTTTTAAGCAGTCTCTTTATCTGGATAATATCTTTCTGTTGCTCAGGACATAGCAAGTAAAAGGGAGGAGTATGAAGAGTCTTTGGTGGAATGTTAACCGGGAAACCCTGAACTAAGAAATAAATAAAAAAAAGTGTTTGGTTTTATGTTGTTTCAGTTCAATTTTGGAGACACATTTGTCCACCAGGCTATCCATACCATTGAATACTGCCTTGGCTGCATCTCCAACACAGCGTCCTACCTGCGGCTCTGGGCACTGAGCCTAGCTCATGCACGTGAGTGACCGACTACCTGTTAGCTACCTCACCAGGAGCTCCATGCTGATCACTGCTTCTGATGGTGTTTGATTATCGCTGCAAATTTTCCCGTTAAATCAAAGTTCTCCTTGTGGACATTTGCATCTCAGAATGTTTTGCTTCAGATAAATCCAAGTGTTTTGTGGTGACCTTCTCAGTTTTTAGTTGTGATTCCCAGGTGCTATATGTCAGGGATCTCCTGACTCCATTTCACAGCCAGGGCCCGTTTCCCATGCTACTCCATAGCTGTCCATCTGGAAGAGTCCTCGTGGTGTGTGGCAGTGTAGGAGGTGCAGCCCAAGTGGCTGTTCACATCCACAGAGGTAAATGCAGTATGGGAACCATAGCTGCATGTCCCATGAGGCACTTGTTGTAGCCTTAGGGTGTGCAGATAAAGGATGAAAAGACTTAAACCAGATATTTTTATTTGCTTCAGAAAAACAAAAAGAAAAGTTTCAGTTCAAGAACTCCTGAATTTGTTATTTTCACTAGGGTTTTTCCCAGCAACATTTAGTAGAAACTCACATTTCATGAAAAATGTACAGCATTTTAATGTCTTTTGTTTTGATTCAAGATAAAAATAAGTGCTCAAACACTAGAAATTCCCTCAGGCTGGAACTTCGGATTTTCAACTTCCCTAATTTTTGTGAAATGTATTTTATTAATATTGCTGTACTGCCTCTGGCTAGGAGTTGTTCCTGCCCTGAAGAATTGGGCACATACTTGGAAAAAGAAAACAGAAGGGAGAGGAGGTGCCATGGGTTGGTGGATTAAGCTGTACACATTGGCACAGAAATGAGCATGATAGAAGTTGATTGGAAGCTAACATGCATTAGATTTTCATGGAGGACAGGTATCTAAATAAATTAAAATAAACCAACTAAAGAGCTTACCTAAGGGCAGTCCTATGTGTTCTGTCAGAATTTTGCCTGGAAAACCATTATATTCCTTTGCAGTCTTGCAAAGTGGCACTGACAGGAGAATTTTTCCGGAGGGCATCAGTTGCAAGGGGATCCCTCACATCTGTTGTCACCTAAAGTAACAGGTCATTTAATTTATAGTCTGGCTATGGGCCGAGGACCTCCCTGCAATGACTGATGAAATGAAAAACAAAGCTGGACTGGTGGCTGGAGTATCTGGATGGAGAAGAGCTGGGCTAAGTCCTTGCTTTGCCTGTATCACAAGATCTAAATTTCTTGGTCTTGAATCTATCCTGTGTAACTGGAGTAGGTAGGTTAAGAATATGGTCTTCTGTTGGCCAGACACATCAGATATGCCAGCAATGTGGATGTTGGTATAAACCTGTGTAAGAAAAAAAAAAAATCTTTAATATCTAACAAACATGCAAGCAACCTAAACATTAATACAGCCTGCCTTGGGTGAGACCAAACAGTTGTCTTTTTTTTTTTTTTTTTTCCCACCACAGCTTCTCCATGACACCCTAAGAGAAGTGGTTTGGAGAACAAATGGGAATTACTTGTCTCCTGTGGGTATTAGCCGGCATCAGTCTGTACAGCTTGAAACCTAATCTGCACATGTATTGATTATGTCAGTTGATCATGTTCACTGGGATTTAGCAGCAGGCAGTCCTAGAAGGTTCTGTGTAGTACCCAGCTGCCATGTTAAAGGGGTGTAAATTAAACTGATGACTGTATTGTGTCAGGGTAACAACAGACCTGGTAGTGTTCTTGCGTGGACTTGTGATGCAAAGCCAAGCCTAAACAGCACATTTAGCTTCCAACACAGTGATGAGCAGCAATGGAAAATAATCAGCATGCACTTTCCTTCCCCTCTCATCACGGGGAAGTAGGGTGGCCATACATGATTACTGTCAACAGGATTGACATTTTATTTTAAGCCAGCTCACCTAGCTGGGAAAAATGGGTGAGCTGCCACACTGAGCACTGTGTCTGTCCACAGCTGTTGCTCAGCACTTTTTTCCTGTTATTTCCTTTTGCAGAACTGTCAGAGGTTCTCTGGACCATGGTGATGCACAACGGGCTCAACAACAGCAGCTGGACAGGCCTCATCAGCATCTTCATCATCTTTGCGGCATTCGCAGTGCTGACGGTAGCCATCCTGCTTGTCATGGAGGGTTTGTCAGCCTTTCTGCATGCCTTGCGCCTGCACTGGTAGGTGGTGTGGTCTGTGGGAGCTTTCCCCAGGGCACTTCTTGGGAGGGATAGGGCTGTAGAAACAGGGGTGGCCCCACCAGCTGTGCAGCACTTTTACCTATGCATTAGGACACTGGCAAAAGCAGGGAGGGACACCCCTCTGGAGGGGAGCTCAGAGCTCCCTGTCCCATCCCTGGGCTGCTTCCTGCAGCAACCTGCCCCTCCCCATATGCCTGTGGGGTCTGTGGGCACATGCAGCAAATGGCAACCTGCAGCTCTTCCCCAGCCTGTGCAGAGCCTCCGAGGCCATCTTGACGTCATGATAAAGCCTGAAGACACAGCCACATCACCGGTTCTGTATCCCACTCAGGGTTGCTATCAGACAAGCCAGCTGGGGACCACCAACTGCAGCAAGACCTCAGATCTCAGCCAGGGGTGCAAAACCTGCTGAGAACCTGGGTCAGTGTTCATGCTATTAGCCCAGATTGAGCTCCAGGCTGTCTGAGCTTTGTGGCAAACCAGTTTTAAGTTGGCTCGTGTCTGTCTTAACTAGATGTCAGTCCAGGTAAGTACAGCAGTGCAGATGCATCCTCAAGCTAGCATGTAAAACAAGACCAAGACCAAGCAAGACAAATCCCATCACCATAACTTTGTGTCCTCCATGAGTACCCAGTCTGTGTCCCTTTTCACCACATAAGGTCCCACCACTAACCGCAAATACTGCCACAGCAAATCGTGGCGGAGTTGCTTGTTATCGTGCAAGGAGGGTGAGAGGTCTGTTAGGCAGCATTGTGTTGCTCTCACACCAGACTGATCCTGGCTCCCGCATGTGGTCATCCAGCTCTCAGAGCTGCTAGAAGTTCAGCAGGCACACAAGGTCCTGCCAACTGGTCTCATGAGGAGCATTTGCAGGCTGGCTTATAGAAAGTCAGAGCTAACGTGTGTCGAGTTGCTCTGTGGGGCTGCCCGTGTCTCTTGGCTGGCTCTGGGAGGAGACTACGTTCCCAGGTCGGAGGCCACTGGCTCTCGCAGTCTCCCGTTTCCCATGGGTGCTATGTTTTGGCCTCTTGCCTCGATGTAGGTCCTGTCCACCCCATGCAGCACTGACATCCCGCTCTGCTCCCTCCCTAGGGTGGAGTTCCAGAACAAGTTCTATGTGGGAGCTGGATACAAATTTTCTCCGTTCTCCTTCAAGAACATCATAGATGGCACTGTGGAAGAGTAAAGACAGCACATTCCTTCTTCACTTCTCAGACCAGGCTCTACTCTCCTGCAGTCAGTCACCCACAAAGTGAGGTATATACGATGAAACTGAATGGGACATAGCCTTTGGAAGAAGATCAGCTATACATGGAAACGTCCTAGCTGCATTCCCACATACTGCTGTATCAGCTGAGAGTGCTAACACAGATATTACATTAGCTGGTCTGGCTGGACCCTGGGCTGCATATCTCCACTAATGTCTTTACCAAGTACCTGGTCCTCAGCATCTGATCAGGTCAGCTGCCTGCTGCTAGGTTAAAAAGAAAAGATGCACCTTTTGGAATTAAATTGGTTATTAATAATCAACATACATGTGTTTTTCTCTATTTACTGCCTTGTCTTTTTGGCTTATTTCTTCCTGAGGAAAATATGTTTTGGCTGTTGTTTCAAGCTGTGGTTGGTCATATGACAATGATTAAGTCTCTTATAAGATTGCAGCCCTTCATTGCACACACAATGCTAAACAGCTCAAAGACAGATCATATTGCAGGCTTGCAATTTTCTACATGCTTTACTACAACAACCCTCCTATTATCTGATATGCTTCAGGGCTTGCCAGTGCAGGATTATAGATGTTTGCATACGTCATCACTTAACAAAAGTGTTGGTTTTGAGCTGTGTAAACAAAAGAGCACACCAATTTCCACATTGGCAGCCAATTTCTTTCTTTCTATGGACTTGTTTCTCACTTGAGATTTAAGATGACTCCCCCTGTGCTGTATTTTTCAAGAAGGGTTGTTAAAACAGACTGTGTAGAAATGCTAATACCTAAGAAACAGAAAGAAGAGGGAAATCAGGACAGTTGAGATGAATTCACAATGTTGATATACTGTAATCTTTCCTAAACATTCATGAATTGCCAATTTTTCAAACTGAATAGTGTTAATCAAGACAGGCTATTTTTTCAACCACAGAGGATGTAAAATCACAATGTAGCACACTAACGGACTTGGAGGTGACAGTGCTTCCTTCCACAGGGTGTAACCAAGCAAGCCCTTTTCAAACCTCACATTCTTGATATCCAGCTCCACCAAAGAAACCTGCCTGTTGACTGTTCCCAGCAAGATAAGCAGTGGAGCATGGGCCACGAGGCTGCGGTAGTCAGCCTTGAGAGCCACCTTCCAGCTATGGTGACTGGGGAGAAAATACATCCCCAGCCAAAACACTTGTTCCTCTTTTTTCACTTGTGGTGCCAAGAAGCCACACTGGCATTGGACACTGGTCACCAACAGAGTTAGGAGCCTTTTTTTGTTTTAATTACAGCTTGGGTTTGGAGCTGCAGCTGGAGCTGAGAGGAGGGTGGGTGCCATGACCACGTGTGGCCTCGTTCCTCTGGTTCTTCAGGAATGGGTAACATACGCTACATGTCCCTCCAGCTGATCTCACAGTTGCTCAGTGTATAATCACCTTTGTTTCTTCGCTCCAACCTAATTAGTTTATTCCCATTCTGTAGAGGTTTGGGAGAAAAGCAATCACAAAGCAAGAAAGGCCATGCTAGTCTGATGCATTACCAAACACAGAGAAAACAATTTGCTTCATGAATCAGTGGGCAGATTTTCTGCACAAACACATATTTTATCTTTATTGCACCTTTCCACATGATTGCAGTGTAACTGAGAAGGTGATTACCTGAAACAGAATATCCGTTCCTTTTAGAGCTTCTTGGTGTTTTGCTTTTCATCTGAGGTTTACATTTTGAGCAAGAAAAACAAGTTATCCTTGAATACTGCAGGTGACAAGATGGTATGCTGTTTACTGTACTGAACAGTGAGTCAAACATTTGGCTTAATTCTGTAATCTGCTCTCATTCTGTGTGCAACTGAATAATGCAGCAGAGCCTGTGGCTCACTTGTGCGCTCATGGTACAGGGACAGCACTTCCATGCTCCCCAAGAGGACTAAGCCCACTTGTAATTTGGGAGCATTCAGACAAAATATTGCTGAGACGGGGTTGAGGAGAACCCTGGCTTGCATCTGGGTTGTTTATAAGACAGTAAAAATTTAGTAATAATAATAACAATAATAGTAATAGTAATAATGATAATAGTAATAATAATAAACAAAACAGAGATGTTCCAGATTGCCTTGTTTTTAAAAGTTTTTCCTGCAGAAGATGAGGGGTATTTTGGAGCAGGGCAATGACTGCCCATTCCCCAGCACAGCTGCTAAGCTGAATGAGACCAGGTTTTCTAGCTAGTGCTGTGAATGTGGCCACCAGATGAGGTCAGATCCAGAAGAGATCACTAATGGACCTTGGTACAACACCCTGTTGTCTTCACCTGGATTTTACCCAGTGCTGGAGGAGGTGTGACTTCCAGTTACCTTACTGGGGATTTTTAACCTAGGGAGGAATGGTTGCCTCTGGATCCCAAGCTCATCCCATTGCTAGGAAGGTGTTTGTTTCTGAGGGCTGGTGACATATTTACATCATTTTGTAGAATGTTAATATATACAAAAAACTCACTCAGTGAATGACCATGTAGGAGGGGAAAGTGATAACAAAGTCAATCAAACTGCTTTCAGTCACTCACGCTCATTCTCTTATGGTTTTTTTATTCATCCTCACAAGAGCCAGAGCTGTGTGTGGCCAGGCCCTCCCACCAGGATGACTGGTGACATGGAGGATGAAGATAGCCAGGTACTGAGTTCTCGTCCAGTCTCTTGGGTCCTCTGGATTGGTGATGGTGGACTGGTGTTTGGACAGATCTTTTATAATCTTCAGGAGCCAACAGTTTCTTGAAGCGCAGCCTCTGGCTCTTGCAGCAAACAGCACTTTCCTCAGTGTTTACCTGTGCAATGGCTCTCTGTCATGTCCTCGGCCAGTGGTGGAGGACTTTCTTCTCACTTTCACTCTCTTGTTTCTCCTGGAGCTTTCGTATATGCAGACATTTTCATTCACCCTTTGCACCAGTTTTGCATTTCTATTGCAGATAACTAAAATATCATGAGGTGGCTAAAAAAAAAAAAAAAAAAAAAGAAATAGACAGGGTACCTTTGTTCAATCCCAAACACCTGAGCCTGAAAGCACATCTCTGCAGCTGAGCATTTCACTGGTATTTTGGTCATTTTTTTCCTTTCTGCATCGGGAAGCTGGAATGCCAAAACTTCATTACCCTTCTGTGATTGCATGCACAGTGTCTGAGTTTTTGCAATGAGAACATAATGGTATGGATCTGGCAGCCTGGATCATGCATCTAGTTTAGCAGCTGCCGATAGTGGTTGTGGCTGAATATCAGATATTATTAAAAGGAAGATGTAAAATAGGGCTGTGAAATAGCTTATGTTGGCTGACAGCAAATGTATTCTTGATGCTTGAAAGTGTGAAACTCGGCATGAGAGTTACATGCTTTGATAAAACTACTACAGCATTGCTGCCAGCTGGGTGTAAATATTTCAGAAGAGAAGGATTTGTGGAAGGGAGGAAAAAAACACCCCAGCATCTCCCCTGGGAGAAAATAAAGCTAAAGCCAACACACATGAGTAGCAGAGGTGAGCATGTACACTCCTAGTCAAGAGCACTTATCTGTCATAGCTCGGGTTTACTGGCCAGCACAACCTGCAGCACTGAGATCTGCTGCGTGGCAAGGTCAGGATCACTGCAAGCCACGAATGCTCACCGCAGTCAGGTACTTGGTCAGGAAATTTAGAGAGATGAAGGAGATGGGCAGGCCCTGTTTTCTTTGTGGTGATGGCACCTGAGCTGGCTTCAGCTGGCCTGGGCGAGCTGGTGGCTGTGGCACCTGCATGCTGCTCATGGCTTTGCATGGGGCAGCAAAATCCCTTTACCTGGGTGCTGGCACCACGAGACCTGCCCTCTGAAACCTGTCAGCTAAAATCTCACCCATGTCGTGATAGGGTTGTCTCCCCAGTGCCCACCCTCCATCTCCCCAGGGTCGTCCCCACCAGAAGGGGTGGGTGAGCACCATCACCCATGGTGGGCAGCTCCTGCAGAGGCACCTGCAGGTGCAAGGGGACCTGTGGAGGTCAGCGCTGGGGCACCCTGCCTGTGCCACCTACTTCTGGGGGTGGAGGTGAGCGGGGAGGGACCCGCCTGTGCCCAGCGAGGAGGAAACCTGATTCCCGGGAGCTGGATCCCAAACCCACAGCACCACCAATACTGCAAAAAGAAAACAGCGGAAGGGAAAGAAACAGCCGTAAGGAAGGCAAGATCTGCTCCTCCGTGCCTGAGACGTTTCAGAGGTAAGAAAACTTCACTCAAAAAATAATAATAAAAAAGAAATCTAACCGAGCCCTGGCTTAGGAGTGGGGGGTTCTGATCATTTGTGTGTCATGTCATCCTGCTGCCGGCTCCCAGCAGCAGTTTCACTGCACTCTTGGTTTCTCCCTTCAGATGGAGGATCGTTATTTTCCCTGCCAGCAACAGCTTTGGCACTGCTGTTCTTTTGGCTCATGTAATTGTCATTTAGTATTTTCAGTGTGATTTACAAATAGCAGGGAACTCTTCCTTGTGACTCCCCAAAGAGGTGTGATAGACATGAGCTGCTCCATCAGAGCAAACAGGACTGCAAGTGTTGGGATGAGCAAACCGTGTGCTCAGTAGGAACCCTTAGGTGATTTACTGAAGTGTTGCATCTAAATCTCTGTCTTCTGGAGATAAATGCTTGTGCAGAGCATACAGTGCCAAGGACTTACCTGCAGAGTGTTACCTTATAGTGGCTTATTACCTGCTTATGGGTGAGTGAATTTTGCTCCGGCTGCCCCAGTGCCCTGGCCATAGGGGGGATGCAGATGCCTGGATGGATTTCTGGTGTTACCTGAGGTGCTGGAGCAGGTAGCTCGTGTGCTCACCTGCTGATGTTTGAGAGCTGTGTGGGTTTCCTGTAGGTGCTATCTGCCATCCTGACACCTCTGAGGGTGTCTTGGCCACCGTGGAGTGTTAGAGGCGACTCTGCACCCTTCTGCTTGAGCACCTGAGCCTCACTGGTGGGTCCTGCATGGCAACGCAGGGTTTGCCGTTTCCTCCCCATTTCTGGAAGAGCCTCGGTGCTTCCCGGCATGGTAGCATATAGCCCAGAGCTCCAGCACCTCTCAGCAAAAATTGCTGGAGTAACCTGGCTTTGGGCTTCCACATTGCCAAGGCTTGTCGCTTGTTCTGGGCATGCCCCAGCCTGGCCTGCCAGCACCCTGGGCTGTGCCTGCTGTGGGCTTCAGAGGAGAGCAGCTCCTGAACAAGACACGTCCCTGATGCGGAGACTTAGGGTAGGCTGTGTTTGATGTTCTTCATTATAAAGGACCAGAGAAGGAGAAAAATGGGCTTCCAGGTTTCATTACTGTAAAGCTCTTTGTGATTCAGCTACAGAGCAAAGTGTATCTCTTCTCACAGGCTCTTCCAAACACCTTGTTAGATTGCTGTTGAGCTGGTTCCACCTGGAAATGGTCTGTAGATGGTGGCCAGTGTGATCAGCTGGTAGCACCATGTGCTGCTGGCAGCTACTGCTGCCTCCGAGGATGCTGCTGAGAGACACTAGTAAGGAATATCCTACACATCCTGCTGGACTGTAATGATTTGTAACAGCAAGGTCAGTGTATGTGACCCAACCAACTAATCTGCTATTAGCCCTTAATGACCTCCTTATAACTGCACCTCAGTACAATGCTTCTAACATACCCGGCCTGGGAGCACCATAACTCCGCACTTTCCGAGCTTGTGCTGCCCTCTACCTCAGCTGAGATTTTGTATCTTTTGTTAGATGCTCTCAGTCATTAGGCAAGTCCCTTGCCCTGCTACAGCCCTGGACCACTGCTGGGTGGCAGTGAACACTTCCTCGGCCAAGTCCAGTACCTCTGGATGCTGGTCATCAAAGGAGAGGTTGCTGTTCAACTGAGGACAGGTTGAGCCCCACCACCAGTGTCTGAGCATGCACTCAGCAGGAAAGCCTGTGGGTTAAAGCTTGTGGTGTGCTTAATCCCTGCTATGGGATTAGGATGAGCTTTTCTTACTAAGAAAAGCAGCTGTGATCAGTCCTAGGGATCTAACATTAGAAACCAGAACCGCTGGGGGAAGAAGTCAGCTGTCCCCTGTCGCAATCCAGAACTCGTGGCTGTTTCTTGCTGACATAAGAGGATGGGGATTAACATGGTGGGGGTGATGCAGAGGACCAGGTGTCCAGCAAGAAGCACTATGCTGGCAGGGTTGGGCAGGGTGAGGAGGAGGAGCTAGGTGCTTGCTGTTTGCCAGGAGTGCCATCCTGGGGAAGCCAGGGCTAGGGGAGCAGGCTGGGCAGCCCCACTCCTCTGTGTGGCTGTCTCTACCACTGGCTCTGCTTCATGCTCTCGCATGCTCTCGTAAACCTTAGCAGTTACGGGGTGCAGCACCCCTACTGCTTGCAGTGCCCCAGCTCCTAAGGGGCAGACATTTCTACCTTTGACTGGGGCAACCTGCCACCAGCCATTGTCAATTCCTGGATCTTGGAGATAATGCAGCATCCTTTGGCTGCCTCTGTATGTCCAGGCTTGGGAAGCCATCACACACACTCTTGCATCTTCCCTGAGTCTCTGGGCTTTCCATGAAAACAGCCAGTGTAATGTGGTGACTGATCGGCCAGCTCAACTAAACTGCTTTGTGATGCTTCTATGTATTTTTTCACAAAAAAACACTGTGGAAAGGGTCATTTCCTACTAGCTTCCACAACAAATCTGTGTTTGAACATATCTGAATGCTTCCACTCCAGCACAGGGAGCTGCTTTGCTGGCTGATAGCTAAAGTGGCTTTGTGACCACCTGGAGATTTCACTGTTAAATCCCATCCTTCTCTGGCAGTTACCGTGGACCCCTGCAGGAGCTGAGATGACTGCTGCACCGAAAGAGGCAGCAAACACCATTGCCTTGGAGGAAATTCACATGGAGGGACAAGAACCCCCAAAAGGTGGGTTTGTGTTGGCAGGACTAGAAATTTTGGTCCTCACGTAGTGGGGTAGAGGCAGGGTTCTGGAACTCCAGCCACCTAAAACCTCTGCACATGCAGCCACAGGCATCAGCTTCCTACTGCTCCTCTCCCACCACAGCTCCCAGGCTGTGGCTGCTACCAGCAGCAGTGGAAGAGCTGCCTGCCTTGGCTTCTCTGAAATTTTTCTTCTTTTTTTTTTTTTTTTCTTTTTTCCTTCTGAAATTCTGTTCCACTTCGGGGTTTGACCTGACTAAGTTGGGAGATAAATGTCCTGAGAGAAAAATTTACACAGCTCTGACTTTACCTAAATAAAAGCTTAAAAGTATACATACACTGAAAGCTTTCTGCCAGCTCTGTTTATAGAGCCATCCCAGCCTTTGCCTTGAGCTTCTCAGTTTGCTCCTGAAATGGGGGAACAAAGTCAGGAATAACGCTTCAGGAGACAACATCAAGCCCAGAGCCCCCGGCTGTGCTTGCTGTAGTAGTGGTGACTCCTGTGGGGCTTGGCGGTCGGGAGAGTCCCCAGCCCTGGCCCATGCCACCAGCACCAGGGCAAGTTAGATGATTCCAGCCTTTCTCCTGGCACAGTCCCATGGTAGCATGTAAAACATACACATTTCATAAAGACCCGAGCAGGTACAACTTGACCACTGATTTTTATTTTTTTTTTTGTCTCTTTCTTTCCCACTGGTGTTCAGGGCAGAAAACATTTACAGTGGAAGAAGCTGTGGAAACCATTGGGTTTGGGAGGTTCCACATTGCACTTTTCCTAATCATGGGAAGCACTGGGGTAGGTGTCTGCAACCAACTGCACTGGACCAAAGAAAATGCTCTCCTCCTTTTCTTTATTACTGTGCAATAACAACTGCAAGCACTGTGCACACATATTGCAGCCCATTTTTTTTACATATACCTTCTCAAGCAGGATTCTGCTTTTGTCACCTTTGACCAAAATCAACATTGGCCAGAACTGATGTTGGACCTATTTATATCGGACCGAAGCCGAACAGGTTGCCCCAGGGCATCCTGGCCTGGCCGTGGCCCAAACACTGTCCCCCCTCCTGAGTGTTAGGTTCAGCCTCCTGAATGCATTTCTCATGCCACCCCAGGGCACCCAAACCCTGTGAAGTCTGGCACGGAAGGGCTGCCCTCCTCTCGCACTTGGCTACCTGGAAAACCTCCTAATTAACTAACTGCCAGGGTCCTGGGTTAACAGCACATCTGGTTTGGGAACCGGGGCCAGGCTGGGGTGAAGGTGTGATGGGGACATATCCATGAGGATCACCACAGCTGAGGTGGGAAGGCCTGTAGCTATGAGTGAATGATGGGCTTATTTCTTAATTAAAGCCAGCTGCTAGGAGCAAACAGCCAACAGAGCAACCATTTTTTTTTTTTTTTTAACAAAAAACAGTTTTAAGAGGTTGTCTTTGTGTTAGATGCCCAAATTCACAGCCAGGCAGTTGAAGACCTTCCACCAGCAGAGCTGGGTGAGAGTCTCTTCTGCAAGGGATGAGTCTTCCAGCCTTTCTAGACACACACTGTACCTAGATATCCACTTTCTAGGTGCAGCTTTCTCCCACTCTCTCCTCTCCCCCTTCCCAAATGCACACATCTTCCAGACCAGGCACAGCGCTCAGACCACTGTGGAGGCACCACAGCTTCACAGGGCCTGTTTCAACATGGTGGGACTGCTGTGGCTGCAGGCTAGGTGGGGATGAGGGTCTTTACCCCACGGGCTCTTCGCAGCTTCCTTTCTTGCTAATGTGCACACTTGTTCCCAAAGGTGGCTGAAGCCATGGAGATCATGCTAATAGCTGTTGTGTCCCCTCTCATCCGATGCGAGTGGCAGCTTCAAGACTGGCAGGTGGCTCTAGTGACAACAGTGAGTGACTTGTGCTCCCTCCATTCAAGTCATCCACCACAAGGGTATTATCCACAGCACCACCACAGGCTTCATAACATACATTTCCTGATAGACCAAATAAATTCCAAGGCCTCCTCTCAGGGACAGGAACAGTATCACAACTGTAGAAATCCAGAAAGCAATCTGATGTGAGCACATATCCACGACCACAAGTGTAGTGCCAAAATGAGCCCCCACGTCCTGACTCTTTGGAAATCCTGGCCACCCTTCACTTTGAGGACTGACGCTATGCATAGCTCCAGCACTTCAGTTTATCCTGAGGCTTAGAAAGTATTTAGCTCACCCCTGGTTTGAAGAGCAGAGCTGCCTGGTGCCGCTGGGAATGAGCACCCCACAGCTGTCTTCCAATTCCCTGTAGATGGTGTTTTTTGGCTACATGGTCTTCAGCATAGCGCTCGGGCTCCTGGCCGACAGGTATGGCCGCTGGAAGGTGAGTGGGCGCCGGGGCTGCGTGAGATCTTCCCAAGCCCTGTGACGAGCCACACAGGGCCTGCCATCACCTGTCCCCTTTATCCCTTTGCTGTGCAGTGTCCCAGAGGAACTGCTGCCGTGAGGGTCTGGGGGTTTGTTGCATGGGGATCAAAACCCTTCCGATCCACCCGAGCTCTTCCCAAAGCCACCCGAAGACTGGAAGCTGCTCCTCCCAAGGAGGAAAGCCAGACCCCGTAAAAGCAGGCATCATGGTGCCCATGCTTGGCTCTTTCCTTGCCCTTTAGCTCGGAGCAGCTGGCCTCTCTCTTAGCTTGCACCTTGGCCTCAGAAAACTTTGCAAATATTTCTTGTGCTTGGAGAAAGCCTTTGGTTTTATGATCTTAATTTTGCCCCTTGCAGATTCTGCTGCTCTCCTTCCTCTGGGGAGCTTATTTCTCCCTGCTGACGTCATTTGCCCCATCTTACATCTGGTTCGTCTTCCTGAGGACCATGGTAGGAGGTGGCGTGGCGGGCCATGCACAAGGGTAAGGCCATGCTTCACACCTCATGACAAGGACAAGCCAGCCTTCATGGGGAGGCTAGCAGAGTCCTCCTCACATGGTGCCAGTGGGGATTGCTGGTGACCAGGAGGGAGAAGGACAGGGCACAGAGGTGGAGGGGAAGAGGGACGTTCCCAAGGCACAGAAAGCCAGTTTTTGCAGTGTGTTATTTTCTTTGAGGATAAAAGGGAAATGTAGTGAAAGCAAATGAAGCTAAATCACCCACAGTCAAAGGGGAAGCAACGGGCAGGCAACGCTCGGTGCTAGGTGCCCAGTGGTTACCCCAGAGCATCCTTACACCAGGCTCTGTTTGTGAATGAGTGAGAGCATGGCTCTGCTTTCCTTCCTCCAGGGAGGCACCCAGGGGCCCAGAGGGGCTGTGTTCTTGGGTTTAAAGCAAGAAAGGCCCTGCAGATCGTTTTGGCTGACCTTGGCACAGCGCCCGGTGTCTTGTGCGCTGAGCCTGATAAGCTAAGGCTGCGTGGTGACCTGGAGGAGACAGCCAGGAAGGGGCCTCCAAGGGGGCTGGAAGCGCAGAGGGGAGCTAATTCCCACATCGCCTTAAAGCAAAATGCTGTTCTGTAGTCTCATCGAATCCCTGTCCATCTACCTAAATTGCATTTCCCAAGGACTCCTCAGCCCTGGGACAGAGAGGGCAGCTGGTTTGCATTAAGCCAATGACAGGGGGATTATTAAGCACATATATTATAAAAACAATTAGACAGGTAACTGATGAGCAAAGGCTGCTTCCTTGTAAAAAAGTCACAACAATTCTGCTTAGAGTAGCAAATTCTTCTTGAACTGACATAAAACCTTCCCACTTAAATGAAACTTTTTGCTCTGTTGGGGAGGAAACGAGGAGGTGTTGGTGGGGGGAAGGAGAAATTCACAGTATTGGCAGCCACTTCTCTAAGAGCCTGGCAAAATACATGATTTCTTTTGACTCTGTCAGGGAAACAAATGCAACATTTCAGCATCTTCCATGGTTCCTTGAAGCCTGGGTTGAAATGTGAGGCAGGCGAGAGAGAGACCATCCCACTCAAGAGGCTGCAGGACGTGGGGCATTGCCCTTCCTATAGCAAACCACTCGCAGCCTTTCCCTCACCTCCATTCAAGTCTCCATGAAGGATGGTTGGAATGCATGACTTTTTCCAAACCCACTGCCCATGCAGGACAGCCCAAAGCAGGTTGCACTGACCCAGGAGCCCTTTGCCGAAGCGAAGGACGGGAGGCTGGCGCTGCCAGAGGGAGGAGGCACCACGCGCCCGGGTTGTGCCTCCGCCGACCTTCTGGGGCTGCCTCCCTCAGAGGACGGAGGGCAGGGCAGGGCGGGCAGGAGGCACTTGCAGTCCCTCCCACTGCTGGCGTTGCACATTTCATGAAACACCTCAAGAGCTGAGATGATAGAAAGAGCCAAGGTGGGTCCCTCCCCCCTTCTGTTTCCAGCCAAGGAAGCACAGTTCACACCTATGAGCTTGAAAGATGCCAGTGCCAAGCCCTCCCCCAGGGGCTGTTTTGCCATTTGATAAAAAATGGAACATTTTTTTTTTCTTTATATGATGAAAAAGACAATTCACTAAAAATTGTCCACTTCTACAAACTTACCTTGTGCCTGACAGCTCAATCACCCCACAGGACCATCCCGCAGGTTTCCAGGTGCACAGACTGGCAGCGTTCACCTGCTTGTACCCTACAGCTTTGGCCTGGAGGGGATTTATGCCAGGCACCTCCCTGCATGTAGCCTGGTGCCTTCCTGGCCTAGGGCGTGTTGAATAGGGGTCCCCCCGGGGAGCTCAGTGGTGGAAGAGGGGTGGTCTGTCTGTCTGCAAGCAGCCACATTGAATGCTGGTTGAACTGAGCTGCTGTTTGACTAGTGCAGAAGTTCTCATTGTCTCTGTCTTTCTGCTTTATTTCCCCTTTTCACTAGGCTTATCATAAAAACTGAATTTTTACCTACCAAATACCGAGGATACATGCTGCCCTTAACTCAGGTAAGAGCAAGCATGTTTCTGTTTCTTCTCATCCAGAGTCCCGGGAGATTTGTCTTGCTGCTGTTTGAAAACCAGGTCTCCAGCAAGCCATCCTCTGTCCCAGAGTATTTGCATTTGTCTTGGTCCAAGTGAGTGCCTTCTGCCTCTTGTGCCCAAGAGCATATGTTGTGCATTATTAAGGATGCATGTAGACAGATGCATGCAGAAGAGAAGTAATTTCTTTTCAAATAATTGGATGCTCCTAACATTGTGGGGAGACTTTGAATGATGGCTGATATCCAGCCTTTCGGTTACCTTGTTGATAACCATGTTGCCTGCTCTAATGGGGTCAGTGCCAGCGGGCTGTCACTCAGGAGCCCAGGGCAGCACTGCCAGTGTGGGGCTGCAGCAGGAGTGTGCACGTTTTATCCAGTGGGAAGCGGGATGCAGTGCTCAGCATGGGGCTAGATGGGGCAGAGGATGCTCATGGCTTCACCTGCACTCATCCCACCTTTCTTTGGGGAGCACCAGGAGCCCTGGGCTCTCTCTGGGGTTTATGGCGAGCAAAAAAGCTCATGCAGATGTGAGTCAAAAGCTGGGTGGGCTGAGGAGGAGTGTCCATGGTTGGGGCAGATCGGCATCTCCAACTGGCATGTGGTGGGGGGTCTCACATTAGGTAAATATAAGCCTTTGAGTCTGAGACACGGTGATAACGTGACTAACAAGGAAACTCCCACATGAGATCCTAGTCTGGGCCTCTCCCCAGAAGGCTAGCATAATTAGTCCCAAGTTAGGGCTGAGACGTGCTAGAAGGGTTGTGACCGCCTGTGGGACAAAAACCACAGTGAGCATAACTGGGGTTATTCCTTGCTCAGCTTTCTGCAATGACCACTTTATGCATGTGCAAATGATTTGTGAAGGCTTTGCTGAACCCATGCGCTCATCTGGCTGTTGAAACAAAAGTGTTGGTATATGGTCTTGGTGGCAGGGGTAATTTGCTCTTCATTAGTGTTTGTTTGATTGCAGGGCTTCATTCATGTCATCAGAAACACAGAGATTTATAAAAAGGAACAATCTCGCATTTCTCCCCAGAAACGTGTTATTTCTGACCACAGATTGCTCATGAACTTGCTGTGGCTTTTGCGAGTTTGTTTGTGATTTGTACCGCTGGAACTCCTTTGTGTGGTCCCCCTGAAAGGGACACTTCTCCTGATGGCCACAACTGAACTGCAAGGAGGAAAGTACTTGCAGATTTGGGGCCAGATTCTCCATTGGTATAATTTAGCATTGAGTTCACTGGAGACCCATCAGCTTTCAGCAGTGGAAATCTGGACCCGTTTTGCATTTGGTGCTTGTAAATCTGTTGTTTCCCCGCAGAGATTCAGATGAGAAAAATTCACAGTCATGAGCGCTAGCAGAGAAGCAACTGGAAAGACAAAAGTGGCCTTAAGTACAATGGCAGCTACAGCAAGTTACCTGTTTTCTTCCAGAGCTAATTTCTTTCCCTCTTTCCTTCAACCCAAACTCAGCTTCTCAGCCATCCACAGGATGGCTCAGTTTGAACTGCAGCTCTCCTCAGCTCAGATCCCCACCCATCCAGGGAATGAGACCAGAAGGGATGAAAATAAGCAAATCATTGCCATGTGTTCATGTCTTTTAACCCCTTCTTTTCCCTTGGAAAGGTGTTCTGGTTGGCAGGATCCTTGTTAATCATTGGTCTGGCATCAGTGGTGAACCCAACCATCGGCTGGCGGTGGCTGGTCAGAATTGCTTCCGTCCCTGGCATCATTCTCATCCTGGTGTTCAAGGTAGGAAGAACCTCTCTCCCCGTTCCCCACTGCACCACCACTGACCTGGCATGTCCCCAGGCACCAAGAGGCATCACCCTCCATCCACCGTGTCAGCCAACCACATCTTCCCCGGGTCTACTCACTCTTCAGAAATACCAGCCTCAGACATGAGGACCATCTTATTTCTGCAGAGTGACGTGGAAAATCCCTACTTCTGGTGCTCATGGGCACTGCAGTGCTAGGCTGTGACTGGGTGCAAGTCATGAAGATGTGAAACACCTTCCTTCAGCTGAAGGAACACACAGCTCCATCTGGGAGACATCTGGGCAGTCAAATGCAAGATGCCTGTGAATGTCCACTCGTATACCTTTGATGTTTAGTTTCCCTGATTATTTTTGCCAGAAAAAAAAAAACTGGATAGCAAAAGTTTTTAGTCCAGAAAAAGCATACTCAGCATATATACCTTTAAAAAAGAGGGGGTCTTTAATTTATATCTCAGTAATACACATACATTTTTTAATAATTTAATACAGCCACAATTTAATAAAAAGTCACTTTATTTTGAGGCAAGCAACGGGGATGGGTGAACATTTCAAATGCTAGTGATGAGTGAGTTCCTTCCTAAATTTTATCCATGTTTTCCTTTTTTTTTTCCATGTCCCTGCTAAGTCTTCCAAAATTTTCATTTGAGTTAGTGACACATGCCTCATCCCATCTTAGAACTTCAACTAATTAAGTGCTGCTTTTGTTAAACCTGTGTCTTTGGTTCCCTCCCTTCAAGTATCTCTCTCATAGGCGGCTCCATAGCAGACCCCTGGGAGATGGTACAAGGGATGGGTTTGCAGGGCAGGATCAGCCCCTGATATAGGGAGCAGGGAGACCTCAGAGCATGGGAAGCCCCAGCAGCGGTGCCCCAGGTCATGACTGGGGAGAACGGCCCGAAGGCTGCCTCAGCCCCTGCAGTGCCCCGCGCTGAGCTGGCCGGGCTCCTGAGCAGGCCAGGCGGCTGTGGGCAGCACAGGCTGGTAGGAGTGGGGCAGGAGGGCTTCCTAAAACTGCTCCACTTTCAGTTCATCCCCGAGTCGGCGCGGTACAATGTGTCCACGGGGAACACGGCGGCTGCCCTGGCCACGCTGCGGAGGATAGCCGAGATGAACCGGGCAGCAATGCCCGAGGGGGTGCTGCAGGAGCCCCCCAAGGTAAGCCCATCCTGCAACACTGCNCATCCCACCCCATCCCATCCCAGGCAGGGCTGCCAGTGCCTGAGTGCAAGGATGTGAGCGGGGCCACCGAGCACATCTCGCGCCCGCTCTGCCTGGCTTCCTTCCAAGCAGCTGTTGGTGGTGATGATGATTTTGCTCTGAGAGAGGCTGTACTCTTGGCCCTCAAAAGGGAACTAGATTTTCTGATTTTCTTTCATCTTCTTCCTTTTTGCTTGGATGGATATTGTGCTGAGAAAAGATTTGCTGCTTTTACCACAAAACGGGCTCCCGGCAGAGCGCGTGCTTCCCTACCACCAGTGGATACTCCTGGGGTGTCCCCAGCACCACAAGGTCCAGGACCTGTCCCTTGGGGTCCCCCTGAGCGCTGTGGCCATGGGACAAGGGTCCCACCTCAGGTCCCAGAGCCTTCCCCAGCCTCTGGCCTTGCTTGCAGGCCGGCTCCCAGCACCCCAGGTGCCTGCGTGTGGAGCCGGAGGAGCAGAGCACAGGAGGACATCTCAGAGCTGCCACCATTTCTACCTCTTCCAAGTGGCTGAGCAGCTCAGGAGCTGATCGCTTCTCGTGTCCAGGGCCTCAAAGCTATTAACCAGCTCTTTTAAGTCCCTTCCCTGGACCTCTCTGCAGCTTATTCAGTCCCACAGGCACCAAGCATTGTCCTCAGCAATTCATGCAAGATGGTGCTATTGTATTGGAATTAATTAGGATTAAAGCTTCCCTGTAGTTTAATTGAATTTATGTAATAGAACCACATTGGCCATACACAGGGTTTTTGTCAGTCATTCACCCTCCCAGGCTTCACCAGTAATGAGAAAAAAAAAATAAAGGCAATCCAAAAACTATCCCTGGGAACTCGGGTCTGTGGGGGCCAAGGTGGGGGTGCACAGGGCGCTCTCTTCTCCTTCCCTGCATCCTTTGCATTCCCCTGCAGACATCCTCTGGTAAGAGGGGCTTCCCCTCCGGAGGGCTGGCAGGGTGCTGTGCTGCGCTGTCTGTCAGTCTGTCTGACAGCAGCTGCCCGGGGCAAGGGGCACTGGGGCCTGGGCACCAGCTGCTGCTGCAGAGCGCTTGCCCCTGTGTGAAAGATGCCTTTTAAGTAAATCTTCCTGTCACGTGACTTGCAGGAAAGAAGGGGAAGATTCAAGGACCTCATCCATCCCAAATACCTAAGAACCACTCTGCAGATATGGATCATATGGTAAAAAATGTTATTTTATTTTTTTCTCTTGCTTACCAGGACAGGGTATCTTGGTCAATGAGCAGCAGGAGAGCCCACACCAGCCCGCAGTGCACACCACATGTGCCCTCAGTTTAGTTTCGCTTCTTCTTGCTGGCTTGTTCATCCCGAGAGGAGGACAAATGTACTGCTTCGCAGGCCAGCCCGCGTATCAGTGAGAGAGGGCTCGAACAGAAACTCATTAACTGGTACCAGTGCCACTGGCTGAGGAAAATTAAGATTGAAGAGAGACGAGTTTCATTTGCCATGTTCCCAGTAGCTGTATGCATGGGTAATATATGTTTCATTGGCTTTGCTGTCTGGAATGGAAATGTATAAATAATGGGTCTGTGGGAACTCATTGACCGAAAAGCTTGCTAAGTCAGGCCTTGAATATTTTATGTTTTTCCTCTCAACATGCATGAGTATTATGAAATATCTTTTTGTTTCTTAATCTTCCTTTCTCTCCTACTCCCCCAGGAGTCACTGGTGTATTCTCAGGTTTGCATCCCCATCCCTCCATGCCCTCAGCATCCCCCATGTCCCCAGGCAGCTCATTTTGTAGCCTGCATTCTCGAGCTTGTTTTTGAAACTGCCAGGGGGGATAAAAAAGTGAAAATTACTTCTCAGCCTACTTATGATTAGGCATATGCTGAATTACTTGGTAATGACACAGCGAGGCTGCCACCACCAGTGCCCTGTTCTTGACAGCGAGCCAGGGTGCAGTGTGAGTCTCTCCAGCAAGTTAATGAAAACTCCTTTTGAAAATCCCTGTGCAGGAAGGATGAGGAATAAAACACCTGAACAGTTGCTGTATGTGAGCTGCAAGCTGATTTAGAGACTCCATCCAGGCAGGGGTGGTTTGGAAGTGACTCCACTTACAGCACGGAATAAGACAAGGGATGAAAGTGGCATGCTCTCCCTGGCGTGACCACAGCATCACTGTCTCCCAGCCTGGAAGTACCAGAAAGTGGGGTGGATATTGGGACAACTCGTTCCCAGCTGGGTCACCACAACTCCTGCCCAGAGGCAGCAATGCTTTGCAATGCTGTAGCCTACAGCCAGCATTTAAGGAGGAGTTGAGAGATCTAGGAGCATTTCCCTCAGTTGAAACTGGAGCGGGAAGGTGGCAATGTGGGCTGTGAGCATCTGGCCAGAGCAGCACTGTTAGTGTCAGAAAGTGCCTCAGTGTGTCAGGACTTCATCATTTACAAACGAGCAAGCTCCTGGTATTAATCTCTTAATGAGAGCCTGTAAGCTTTATGGCTTCTTCACATCCTTTCCTTTCTTGGGGTAACACAGCAATGATGGGAAGGGAAAAAAACATGCACACATGCAGCACTGCACCCTGCTTTCTTTGGCCGTGGGGCAGTAGAAATGCATGGGTGAGCTTCACCCTCACCGGGGTCCTTGACAGCCCAGGTCTCCCACTGCACAACACAAACCAGCACTAATGGGCAAGCCAACAGAGAACCATGAGCTGGGGTGGGGTCCTCCGAAGAAGAGAGGTGCATGGACATGGGCGGCAGTGGTCTGCCATGTGCTGGGTGACCTGGTGGGTGCCTGGTCACCACTGGGCTCAGGCTGACAGGCGGGGGTGTCCCACCACGGTGCTGGTGTGTGCAGGGAGGGTCCCAGAGCACCCGAAACCTGCTGCATTTCAGTGCCAGAGCGTTTCCTCACCTTCCCTGCCAATGTCCCCGTTCCTCCCCGCAGGCTTGGCATAGCTTTTGCATATTACGGAGTCATCTTGGCCAGCGCTGAGCTGCTGGAGCGGGACCTGGGCTGTGGCTCCGCAGCACCGCTGGGGGATGACCCCGGCCCCGACTCGGAGGAGAGCCGCAGCCCCTGCCACTGCCGCCCGTTCGGCCCTTCAGCCTACCAGACCATGATCATCAGCACCGCCGGGGAGATCGCACGTAACCTCCTCTCCCCTCCCCGCCCTTCCAGTCCCTCTTTGCAGCCAGCTGGTTCTTGCTGTGCTGCGCTGCTTGCCGAGCACCCCGCGACGTGCTGCGGGGCCAAATGTCCTCAGGCTTGCTGGTGAGTGCCTGGCACAGGCTCTTCGCAGCGGGGAGCCTGGGACACGGGCCATGGGGACGAATTGCAGTGTTTGGGTACAGGGAGGGCATTACAGGGGTTGTGCATTTTGTAGAGCATTTGTTAGGAGCTAAGGATGCAGCGAGGTTTTTCTGAGTCACACTGTGTAAGGCCTTGAGATCTATAGAGACAGACGATCATTACAACTAGGTCACCTAACATTTTACGCTTCTCCTTTCTTTCTCCAGTAAATCCTGTGAACATTCTCGGCATCAACTTCCTCGGAAGACGCCTGAGCCTGTGTATCACCATGGGATGCACGGCACTCTTCTTTCTTCTCCTTAATATCTGCACCTCGAGGTAGTCGCCACCAGCACGCGGGTGTTGTTGGGGGTGGGTGCCACGCTGTGGGCTGACGGCGGTACCTGCGCTATTCTCAGGTTAGCCCAGAAAGCCTTGTACACCTGAAAAACCCCTCGGACTGGTTCCCCACACTTCCTGGGTGCAGGGGGACTCACCTTGCTGAGCCCAAATGGCTTCCCCTAAGTGTACGACACGCTGCTTTCTAGTGCAGGCTGGGAAATTAAAAATGATGTGAACAATATCTGTGAGAAAGAAGTANTTTTTTTTTTTTTTTAGCAGTTCTAGATACGTCTCTTCTAACTTGTAGAGCCAGGCACTTCAAAAAAGAGCTCAGGGCTTCAAGGGAAAGGTTTCATGAGTGCTGTAATTATGAGGCTGGTTAGGGGGGATTTCTAAGAAAGATCCCTCTCAAGCTGGCAGAGCTTAACAGCTCCTGGAAGTCAGGGTGGCTTCAAGTTAAAGTCTGCTTTAAGCTGGCTGGGAGCTCACTGCCAGCTGCGCTGTGGGCCCTGGCCCTAGAGGCTTGGTGAGACACTTAGGAGCTGGAGTGGGAGGCTGCAAATAGCCATTAAGGTAAATGAGCCCCCGTCAGGAGGCTTACAGTCATTCACTTAGGTACCAACTTCTTTGCTGCTATTATTGTTATTATTTTCATTTTTCTCTGCCTTATCTCTAGCCTGAGCACAGCCAGCATATTTGCTTGCAGCTTCCTTATAGAAGTAGCAAACATGCCCTGCCAATGGACTAAAAAAGATTACACTTGTCAGCAATCAACTTTTCCGTATACTTTCCCTTATTTTAAGCTGGTAAAAGCCTTATCAGGGTGAATACATTAGGTTGTGTCTCTGGTGATCACTGTTCAGCAACATTAACGCTTTGCTCCACACTGCTTCCTCTTTAGTGCAGGCATGACTGGGTTTCTCTTCATGCTGCGTGCCTTGGTTTCAGCAAACTTCAACACCATCTACATTTACACAGCAGAGGTGGGTCCTTCTGAAAGTACTTGAAGCTGCTCTGGGGCATGAAAGCCCATTTGCCAGGAATGCTGCAATATTTATTGACCAGTTAGAGTCACCTTTCTTGAACTAATTGTCTCTTGCTTCCTGACCACAGTTTTCATATGCAAGATCAGAGAAGGAATCAGAAAACTAGTTGGAGGTGACAAGAGCAGGTGGGACAGGAATGCCCTGCTGAGCCACCTGTTGGTCAGCTACTACTAAATGTTATTTTTGAGGATGTTGTGTACCATCATCTTTCAAAAATCTCCATCTTCCCCCTTCCCTATCCCTGCAAAGTTAGATAATAGGCTACCACTGAAAGGAACCTTTTCCAGCACTTAAGGGACTGATGTAGTTAGTATATGAAGTTCTATATATATATTTTCTCACCTAATGGAAATTATTGTGTTCTGTCTGCAAATCTTTAATTAATCTTTCAGAGAGCTTCTCCTTCACGCAGCTTTGGAGCAATGAGTTCTGTGGGTTAACTACACATTGTTTTTGTTAAAAAACACCATTGTGTGGAATTTAATTTATTGACTTTCAGATTAAGTAAAGTGACAAAAAGCTAATAGAAGTAGCTACCTGGGTTGGCCTGATAGTGTGCAGTACTTATTTTAATAGCACATTATATTTAAGCACACACCAGACTTGAATAAATACCAGCCTTTTAATAATCCAGAATCGGATGCTGTTGATGTGAAGACCATTGCTGGAACAGTCATATCATAAACCATCAACACACACAATTTAATCGATGATCAAAACCAAACTAGGAAATGCACTTCCCAGCCACATGCCTGGACTCTTCTTGAAGTACCTTACATCCTGTGGCTTGGCCCAGTAAAGTATTTAAACAAAGGCTTAAAGGACAATACTTGCTAAAATCTATTGATATCAATGGGACTTAACTAAAGTTAAGCAAAGCACATACTTAAGTGTTTTATTGGCACAGGTGTTAGGGAGATGTGAAAAAGAAAATACACAAAGCATATTCCTCTAAGCCTGGAGGTTTCTTAACAATATTTCCTTTTCTTTTTCCTCCTTATAAACAAAGGTGTTGTTGATACAAATAAATAGTCTGTCTTGAAGGCTGCAGACAATATCCATTCTTTTTCCTGCTTTCCAGATATAGGGCCTAGCAATATAAATTGAATTTTTCCTTTAGTACCCAGCCTATGGTCTGTGACTTTGACCTGAGCAGCTCAGTGCAACTGGAAGAAAGGTGTGTGTCACCCTAAACCTTTACTTTGGGCAAGAAATGGCAGATTTGTAATGGCACAAATGAGACACAAAGGAGCCTTTAATTCTTTTTGTGTCTTATCCCACTGGCTTCCCTTGATAATGCAATGGGTCTCTCTGAAGAAAAAAGGAAAAAGAAAAATAAGGACACATATCACAGAACATTGTCGTATTAATCTGATTTCTTTCTGGCCTGTTTTAGGTTTATCCCACTACAATGAGAGCCCTGGGGATGGGCACAAGTGGGTCATTGTGCCGTGTTGGAGCTATGGTGGCACCATTTATATCACAAGTAAGAGCATGCTTGACAATGTTGGTAAACCTTGTGGCAAACATTGCTATCAAATACACAGACAGATGTCCCTGAAGTTCACAAAAAAGGGGGATGAATTCAATCTAGGTGGTTTTTTTTGTTGTTGTTGTTTTTTTCCCCAACTCATTAGTTCTTTATCTGACATTTATACAAAGTACTTAGGTGGTCTTTGCTAGATGTAGATCTGGATAAATCTCTTCCCAGAGCTTAGGTTGCTAGTATTTGTTGCTTTCTGAAAACTCTTAGATTCACAACACAGATTGTTTTTCTGGCTATTGTTGAGCTTCTCAGCTGTTTGTAACCCATCAGCCACTCTTTAATTCCTAATTAACTGCCAGGCCCCAAAACTGAACTGTTGTTTTTTCATCTGCAGGTTCTTATGAGTGCTTCTTTCCTTGGGGCCCTGTGTCTTTTCTCATCTGTGTGTGTTGTGTGTGCCATCTCTGCGTTCACGCTGCCCATTGAGACCAAGGGCAGGGCACTGCAGGTTTGTATTGCCACTCCAGGAGCTCCTGCATAGCTAAAGGCTAAATTTAGAAACTAGTAGATTTTGATTCAGCCAGAAAGCACCCCAAATTCTTCTGAGGGTTCATAAACCAAAATAAGGACTGCCAGATAAACAGAGGAAGGTGTTGTAATAGCAACGTAAAGCACTGTTACTGCAATTGCCTAAGCTCATTTCTCACGTAAAACAAATGAGAATGCTGGTCCTAGCCTCAGCTCCCTCATGGCAGCATGTTAGCCTAAACTAGCACAAGCCCTTCTTTGCCCCAACCTGAAATTGCTGTACATACTCTGCTCTGCCTCTGCTGCAAGCAGAGAAGATAGCCGATACAAGTAACATCTCAAACTACTAAAGCCACTTCTACATTAAATTCAAGTCAAATGCTCCAGCTGCATCAGCCCATTAACCTAAACCCTTGTGGCTAGTGTTTCCTATAAAGCTTCAGA
This sequence comes from Anseranas semipalmata, assembly GCA_013399115.1. Lineage (NCBI taxonomy): Eukaryota > Metazoa > Chordata > Aves > Anseriformes > Anseranatidae > Anseranas > Anseranas semipalmata. The sequence continues at coordinate 20,936 of VXAA01007403.1, read as the reverse complement.
GGCAATCGGCCAAAACACTAAGCACAAAAATTAAGAGGGAATGTCAGTTTAAACTCAGACAGCCTCCCATGCACAAGTAGCACTAATTTAATTATCAGAGGTGGTGAGCGGTTCTGTGATTATAGGCAGTTCAGCTGTACCAGCACGGAAATTTTCTTGTCATGCAAGAGGCATGTCTGCATCACACTGCATGTTCTTCTGCAGTCTAACCCGCATAAGCCAGAAGACCATAGGCTAGATAATCCACATTCTTTAGCAACCTAGCGCCAGACAGATGTTTGGTCAAACTGCTTTATGTGGGATTCAGGACCAGACTTCAAAAAAATATATGTACAAACCCATACACACATTATATACATAAACACACATGCACACTTAAGTTCACTGGGTCTCATCTAAGGTTTCCCAAAGGTGCATGGGACAGTTAACCTTAGAGTTTTTGGAAAAGCAACATATTAATCGTTGCCTGCCTCTTTAAATGCATGTCTTTTAGAAATATGGACTCGTGCTTTTAGGCCATTTTAAAATATCTATATGATATTCTGTAAAAGACTAGGAAAAATATAAAAGTTTAAGAAGTTTTAAGTGAAGTTTAAGTAGTTTTAAGACATTTAAGTGGACAAAGCAACTTGTTTTTCCCTTGTGAGTGATCTTCAACCCCATGCACAGAGGCCAGGGAGCCACAATCCCTCAGCTGGCTGGATTCACAATAATTACTCAGCAAACACTTCATTAAAACTGCTTTAGACATAAAAGGAAAGCTCTGATTCAGAGCTGGATTAACTTTGGCTAGTAGTGGCTGAGATAAATGGGAATGTAATGATTCCTTAATAGGAGGGGCTCTTTTCCTGCAAACAGAATAGCGTTATTATCATCCTTGCTACAAATAAGTGTAATAAGCTCCAGTTGCTGTCCTTTATACGCACAAGTCAAAAGGACACAAAAATAAAAATCTGTAGAACTAGTTGTGTACTACAGGAAGCCATCATTAGATGTTATATTCAATCTGCTTATTCTTCTCTAGTGGTCATTTCAGAGATTATATTGGTGTACTTAAAGTCATTCAGACATTGCTGAATTGTCACTGTTGAATGTATTGTCTAAGGGTGTCACACAGTAGTCATCTAATCCATTCAAGAATTTAACTACACAATGTAAAAGCTCTTGACCATGGCAATATTTAGTCCTAAGGCTCCAGACAATAGGTGCATGTCTTACCACTAGGTCTAAGTGAAACAACTGAATGAAACACATGTAGGAAACTTCTTGTGGAATCTGAAAAATGACATTTAAAAAGCATACTGTCCATTGTCTGGATGGAGTCCACTGAGGAGTGGTGTCCCTCAAGGGTCCATATTGGGACCAGCACTATTCAATATCTTCATTGGTGACATGGGCAGTGGGATTCAGTGCACCCTCAGCAAGTTTGCAGTGACACCAAGCTGAGTGGTGCAGTTGGTACTCTAGAGAGAAGGGATGCCATCCAGAGGGACCTGGACAGACTTGAGAGGTGGGCCTGTGTGAACTTCATGCAGTTCAACAAGGCCAAGTACAAGGTCCTGCACCTGGACTGGGTCAAGCCCAAACATTAGTACAGACTGGGGAATGAATAGATTGAGATCAGCCCTGCAGAGAAGGACTTGCGGGTACTGGTGGATGAAAAGCTCGACATGTGCCAGCAGTGTGTGCTTGCAGCCCAGAAAGCCAGTCATATCCTGGGCTGCATCAAAAGAAGCATGACTAGCAGGTCGAGGGAGGTGATTCTCCCCCTCTACTCCCCTCCNGAGGTGATTCTCCCCCTCTACTCCACTCCTGTGAGACCCCACCTGCAGTACTGTGTCCAGGTCTGGGGTCCCCAGGATAAGAAGGACACGGACCTGTTAGAACAGGTCCAAAGGATGGCCACAAAACCAATCAGTGGGCTGGAGCACCTCTCCTATGAAGAAAGACTGAGGGAATTGGGGTTATTTAGCCTAGAGAAGGTTTCAGGAAGATCTTATTGTAGTCTTCCAAAATTTAAAGTGGGCCTACAAGAAAGATGGGGAGAGACTCTCTACCAGCATGTGTAGTGATAAGACAAGAGGTAATGGTTTTAATCTGGAAGAGGATAGATTTAGACTAGACATAAGGAACAAATTCTTCACTATGAGTGGTGAGGCACTGGAACAGGTTGCCCAGAGAAGCTGTGGATGACCCATCCCTGGAAGTGTTCAAGGCCAGGCTGGATGGGGCTTTGAGCAACCTGGTCTAGTAGAAGGTATCCCTGCCCATGGCAGGGCTTGGAACTAGTTGATCTTTAAATTCCCTTCCAACCCAAACCATTCTATGATTCTATTCTGTATCTGCTTCAGTTTATTAGGACAGCATCAGTCTACTCTCAAAATAGCTATGGGGATTGCCTATCAGAGGCGAGATATTTTGGACACGTAGCCAAATGGATATTATTTTCCTCTGTATCCATATTTGTTGGTTTTCATGTGCATTCTATTATTTTTTTTTTTCCTCTCCCTTTCTTAGCAAGTAAAATGAAAGCAAGTATTTGATGTTGGAGTGGATAGGAAAGAAAAAGAAACCTTTGGAATCTGTCATTTCCTGTGAACTGCATTTGATGTTGATTGCTTCTCCATACTGTTTCCATTATAAAAAGAATATATATATATATATATAACTGGAACAGTGTAAGAGCTATGATTTGCATAGACAAAGGGCAACTTTCTCAAGTACATTCCCTTTCCTATGATTCAATAAAAAGATGTTTTCTACCCATCCCATGAAGCAAGATGAAGACTCTTTACTACTAGTGCTATTACTAGTGCCACACTGCAAAAAACTGGAAAACAATCACCATCATCCCTAGTTGTTTCACTGAATAGAGGCAAAGAAGAAAAAAAATACACAAAGTAGATATAATCTTTGCCATAGCAGCTTGAAAGAACACAGTACTTACCTTAAAAAAAAAAAAAAAAAAAAGCACTCCTCAAATATTTGTGTATATATCATCTGCATTATAGTTGATTTTAACATCTCAAACGTCATCACACTGGCAATTTCTGAAGGTTCTTAGGGTGACATTCAAGACCACAAGATGAAAGCTGAGTCAGATTTTTCCACTGGATTATTTAAACAGAGACACGTTCAAACTGTTTACTGAAAGAATTGTCTTGTCCTCATGCCCACTCACCCACACTGCCTGATAGTAGCACAGAGATGAAGTTCTTAAGAGGCAGCTGGCAAGCACAGGTTACCAAAACTTTAAGTTCCTTGATGACTTACCTAATGGCCCTTCTGTACCAATGCATTCATGTCCTGACAGCAGCTGTGGCAAGCTGACACAGTCAGAGCTAGCCTGACCCATCCCATTTAAGATGGCAAGCCAGTGAAGCACACAAATCACACTCATCTGGGCATCCAAATCTAACAGTGATGGTCTGAATGATCAGCTTCCATGGCTCCAGAGTTAAGGTAAGAGTAAGACAACTGGCCAGCAACATGATTCACTTCTTGGACGACTATCATCTGCATCGCTTATCACAGCCTCTTCCTCCAAGCTAGCAAGGAGCTAAGAACAACAATCTCAGCTTATATATTAGAGCAAGCCCTGTTTTTTGTTGTTGTTGTTTGTCTTTAAAGATTTTTCTTATGAAAACACACCTGGAGCTTGATGAAAAGAGAAAGTAGACTGATGTAAAGCAATTCCTTAGCTTCTTTTCCACCTCTGTCTCAGGAGGAATTTTTTTTTCTTTTTGTCTCTATTTTGAACTATAGTGCTGCAAAGCCTGAATGAAAACCAGACTATGGAAGAGTCTTATACCTCACCCACATTCCTCAACAAAATATACTGTGGGGTTGTGGGTTTTTTTGAATAAACTATTTTCAAGTTGTTCAAATGTTGGCTTCATGATTTCTAAGTTTTCTGTTCTGAACTGAGAATGAAAAGCAGAGAGAGAAGCAACTGGACTGCAAGAGTACATCAACACTCCTCTCCCTAGTATTTTCCACTGGGAGAACAACCTGTGTATGAAGCTGTACAGGTATCTAACTTCACCTCTAAATACACTAAGCCTCCTAACCTGTGCTTGCAACTTAAGGTCTAGAGAAACACTTGGCAGCTTCCTCTGGAAGCACAGTTAACTTGGTAACAGGCTATCTAGGACTTTTAGGCAGTGCTAGGTCTTTAAAACTTTATATGTTGCAATGGCAGTGCCTCATGTTTCTTAACTCTGTGCTCCTGCAGTGTGTACTCATCAGGACTGTTTTGTTAGAATGGTCTTCCTCAACATCCAAATCATCATGGCCTTTCAAAAGCTATGGTGATTGGCAAAGGTCAGCTGCAAGCACAACTGAGCCTTCTTCTGAAATGTCCACTACATTTAATGTGCAGGGCAAAGGCAAAAAATAATAATAATAATAAAAAAATAAAAAGGCCTTTTTCTGAGTACATATGTACACAGGAGGGAAGCAGAAGCAGCACTTGTGTCTAGGCTTGTCAGTGATCTATCCACAGCACCATATCAGTGCTACATAGCAAGTAAAAAGCAGGCTTGTGTACACACAGATGTCTTCATAATTCTATCTGCAAAACTCCAGCACAGAGTTCAATTAATCCAAGAGACCACCTGCTCTCCCTAGAATTCAGTTTTCATTTAAGATGACATACATGAAGAATATAAACCAATAGCTGGGGCAGCCACAGACAAGTACTTCTCTAAATCTGTAATTGCTGAGGGCAGAAACAGACATCTATGTTGTTGTCAGCACTTCTGGAAAGTAGACAGAACAACAACAACAACAAAAACAATTTGTCCTCACCTTCTGGTGATTTTAACAAGGACAGATGAAGGGTCAAAGAACAGGATTTTTTTTTTTTTTTTAAAAACTCCTCCTCTTCAAACTTGTGTACTTCCAAGTGAATAACAATGCTGGCTGCATGCTCACAATAATATTTAGACATTTGGAAAAACAACAAGATCTTGTGGACAGAAAGAATACTTTTTCTTTTCCCCCCCTAAACATACCTAAAGAGTGACTGATAATTGCAAGCAAACATTTTTGCCTCAAGCCTGCCTTTGACTCCATTAAACAGAGGTACATCAAACTTGTAAGACACGGGTTAAACGACATAGTACAGGAATACCATTATTTCTTGCTGGTGGTGAGAAAAAGGGTACAAAACAAAGCATTATGTCCTTTGCTTCCTCTATTAAAAACTCCCAAAATCCTTTTTTTTTTTTTTTTTTTTTAAGTTATTTTTAATACACTCTCCCTTACATTTTAAAATTACCAATAACTTTTTTGGGGGCAACTACACTTTCATTGTACCAGTCAGTATTGTAGGACAACAATATTACACCATCTGTTTTCATGGCTTGTGTTAAATACAGTACAAAAATCAAGTTATGGCCAGCCACATGCCTTTGGTAAAATTAAATGTCTGATGAGATCACATTTTCTTCAAACTCAGAGAGCCATATGTTGAACCCATGTAATGTTTCAAAGTTCAGTTCTATACAAACTTCTTCTCTTCCTCAAAGTAAAGTTAAACAGTTGTCAACCCACACAAATCGCCATTTTTGTGCTGTTCCAGAAGTATGATGAAAGTTTGGAACTTCAGAGAAGCTTTCAACATGCCTTGGATCTCCATTAGATCTGTGTTTCAGACAAGGGGTAGAAAGTCTAGTAAATATCCACAAACCTACAGGTCAAAGCAGTCATGACTTTTCCCCTTTTGACAATTGACAGTGATAAATATTCTTAGTTTTTAAAAAATGTTCCATAGTAACACATGCGACTCATTTAAGCAACTGACGGTCTTCTCCTTTGAGGCGTTTTTTCCGGGGTTGTACAAAATCATCATCTGAGTCATCACTAAGTTCTGGATTATCTCTTTCACTCTGGCTGTTAGGTTGTACAGGGAACTTTCTCTCAGGATAAAGGCTCCTTAGAAGGTCTTCAAAGTATGCTTCAAGTTTCATGCCAGCATCAGCCACTTCCGAATCAGGCTGTTGGGTGAATTAACAACATCAATGCATCATGAAATAGCTTTATACTTAAATCCCATTAGGTCCTTTAGGTGCTCTTACAAGTTACAGAAATCAAACAGCACTAAGGATAGCACCTGGGGGACATGTTGTAGCAGAGAGCACAAGCCTGCACAACAGATGGTGAGGACAGACCTTTTGGCCAACTCCCCCATATACTTTTTTTCTCTGATGGATTATCACAGAAGCTAACTGCAAAAGCCATGAGTTGTGAAAGCTGTATAAAAAGATTCTACAACCTATTAAATCCTGACTATTAAAAAAAGAAGTTGGGTTATGCTCTGAAATATATAGGTATGCCTCAAGGGTGTTAAAGTGTTTTGGAAGAACTGCTTGAAATTCTTCAATTTCTCTAGCTTACAGACTTATCTTTTAATTACAGTGAAAATATTACTAGAATGTATGATGACCGCATCTCAGAAGACTAGGCAGTCCTGAAGTCATTCATATCCACCATGGCTGACCAGTTTCCTGAAGTGGAGGTCACCATGGCAGGAAGTATTCCCAGCTACTGAAGATGACTGGATGAGAAGCCAGCTGAAGCCACTTAGAGGAACCTTACCCCCATCGTTAATTCTCTCTCTACTTTTGTGGTCCACTCAGTACCTGCATCCCTTTTCCAGCATGTATTCCCTTATGTGCAGTGAGGGATAACAACAGTCAATCAACATGACTAGAAGTCATAAGGGTGAGTATAGACCTTCCAGAATGAAAACCCCACTGAATTTAAGCTGTGATGCAATGAAGATTAAACCAAGCTTTTAAATCAAATCCTCACCATTAACCTCTATGATGAGCAATCATTCTACCCCTCACCTGGTGTCCTGCCATTCAGTCAGCATGTTTGTTACTACCCTCCTTCCTTCTATGGAAAGATCTCTACTGCATACACATCTAACACCAACGTAGTTTCAAATGTGATCTATGTTGTCACTGGGGTCTTATCATTGATGTAAGTTTAATTAAATAAGTAAGTTTTACCCCCACTACAGTTTTTCTGAAAGTATCTAAGCCTACAAAAACAGATAAAGGTATGTACTTTTCTAACCTCATTAAATTCAGCACAGTTTTGGAAAATCAGTCTGAAGTCAGCCACAAAATCTTCTGGCTTTGTGTAGAATGAATTGGTCACTTGAAGTCTTTTCTTGATGGTTGACAAGTCCATAGGCTTTTTGATTATTTTGTAGTAATCAGGAACCTAAACAAAGAATAATTATTAATTTATTTTTACCAGATACAGTCATGTTCATTGCATATTTTTTTTGTAAACCTTTACATCTAAGGGAGAAGGGAAGATTCAGTCTCATCTTTCAAAGTATAATTCTATGATACAAAAACGGTACACATATACACATTTTACATATTTTTTTTTAGTGATATAACTTAGCATTGTGAGAACCGCAGACAGTGTTAGAACTTACTTTGTGTGTCTGTTTTTGAGTACTTTTTGAAGTAAAATCAGCTCTGAGGGAGTTTTACTACTAACTCCCCCTCCAACCCAGTGCTTCATCTTTCAACCGCCCTTCAGACAGTTTTCATAAAATCAAACATGTTCAATACACTTAATGTCCAGGAAACTTGACTTCTGATAATGAGCATAGCAATGCCATTAGGACCATGCCAATTATGCTATTTATTAACATAAAATGGAGAGGAAAGAAGTGAAGTACATACTGTGGGAGGAACTGGATCTTGAAAAGCAAGACTCATTTCATGACAGTAGAGGTATAGCAGCAATCTTTCACACTTCTGTATCAAGAAAAATAGATACCCAAGTAAAAAACCACACGATTTGTGGTAAAATAATGAACTACAAAAAACACCGAACAAATGCTCAGTACTCCCCAAGCCCCTAAGCAGAAAAGTGAGCACAGAAACTATTTGGAAATAAGCTTGTCATAACTAATGGTCTGCAGCATTCCTTCTCTGCAGTACATACATCGTATTGTTACTAACTCTCAGATGCATGTTATGAAACCTGATACAGTTACTAGCAGTGTTATTCAGCATTTGCTGAGTCCAACAAACATTCCACAGAATAAAAATAGCATGTGTGGCTCTTAGCTTTTTATAAATATTCAGAGATATCAGTAATATTTTTCCTGATCTGGGCATAACTCTGCTCTGTAACTGCAAAGCCTATGTGCTTTTTGTTAGCAGTGGGAAGAAATCTCTGTTCCTTGTGTACCGAAATATATTAAACTGGATCTTGAGCCTTGAAAGAGATTTAGAAAATAGTTTTCTGTGACTCTATGCTTGCTGATCTTTCTCTGGAATATTTATAAGACTTATAACTTACATTTAAAGCAAAATACAAACAGAGCTAGTCTTTTCCTTTTAGACCACAGCAGATGCAAACAATAGCCCTACCTGTAGACAAAGCCCCCAAATGCAATATTCATCTCAGTGTATTTACACAGGTTGCCAGTTGGAACCAAGTAAAACCTACCGAAGTCTCCAATACACGTCAAAATTGCTTAAAAAATAAGTTTTTAATAATAAAGCAACAAAGAGGTAAGAAAAAAAAAAAAATCAAGAATTCAAAAGATTCTGGCAAGCAGTTTAACCATCTGCTCAAAGGCACAATTGTTTTCATTTAACCCTGAGGTTTAAGGCAAAAACAAAAGTTGGAGACCCAATGCTTTTTAAAAAAAAAACAAAACCAACAAACTTTTCCACCAGAATATTAAGGGCTGTAAACTGATAGCAGTTATTCCCAGATACTTATGTTAATCTGTATATCTTTGCTAGGAAAGAACTATCTTCATTTCTTAAAAGGATGGTAATAAAGTACTTTAAAGACTAAAACCATTAGTTGATAAAGCCCATCTATGCTAAACCTGGAAAACACAAAGAAAAAATTGCTCAAGGCAAGGTCACTGTGTATTAGGTCACTGTTACAAACAGCACTCTGTAATTCCTATGCAGTCCCAGTCCAGGGCATCAGACCACTGGCACTTCTCAAACTTTCAGAATGTGCTGTTCAGCATGTTTACATGAAAGCTGCTAAGATCTCAGAGCCTATGTAAGAAGTTAATTCTCCTTTTTACCATTACTTTTTAAAAAAATGCATACATTTCATGGTACAAGAAGCAGCAAGACTCATCTTATCCTTACCCTACGGTCTATTGGTGCCAAACCCACAGTATCTTCCACTTTTCTTTTTTCAGGGCTGTGAGTGGGTTTATCACAATCATATTCAACTTCTGGCTTGGACAAATCCCGACAGAATGTACAAATCCACTCTCCACTAAACAAGACAGACAGATATATTAACCTCAGTGAAGTAGCACACTCTTGACAAAAGGCTTTCTACATATTTCTGGAGAAGTTCTTCATTTGTGGGCTGTTTTTTTCTGCTTCGTGTCTTGTTTTGTTGCTTTTTTTTTTGTTTTGATTTTTTTTTTTTCTAACTACTAAAAGCAGAGGGAGGGACTGCTGGCAAAAACACTCTTAGAACTTGTTTCCTTTTTAATAGAACTGGGTATCATTAATGGTGTCGTAATAGGAAAATGGTTTGTCATAATAGACTAATGGTGTCTACTTCTGCTAGTGCTATAACTTTTCACTCCTTTGAAAAGTTTCACAAAAGTTCACAAAACTTTGGAACGTTCACAAAACTTTGACCTCCTAGAATTCAGCCAAAGCATTATTAAGAGTTCTACTTCATAACTACAGAGATACTGAAGAATTCATTTGCACACAAATGACATTGGCCAAACAGAAGGAAAAGTGTTAGTGTTACACAGCAAGAATTGTATTTTCTCTCTACAAGCTTGACATACAATGTATTACTACTCTATAGAGATTACACTAGACAAGATTTTTTGGAAAACTGGTTATTCTTCACTCCCTAAACAAACTTTCAGGTGTTCCTGATTTTATCTGTTACAGTCTATGAAAACCCTACAGATGTAATTGACAGCATAAGAAGAACAAGACAAAACTAGTTGTGGAAGCTGACTACATTCATGGACACTGATACATTTTATGAACATCTCTAAGTTTCAGAAAACCTATGAAGAGTCTATGCTTTTAATATAGTTCTCCAGAAGTAAAGACTTGTGGAGAACTTGCACTCTTGCAGATAACCACAAGAGGGCTGAATTGTACTTTACATAGAGACAGTTCAGCAATAACCATTTTTGGGATCTAAACGCATGTATTTACTCAGAGATCTCTTATAAGATATTTGCAAATGGAAAAGTTTCTGCAGCACCTTTCAGTTCATTTTGATAGTAAGGCAGAAGACTTTCAAAATTAAAAAAAAATCTCTCACTGGTACTGGGAATAATCCAAAGACTTCCACCATCTGCTAGTTTTAGTATACAGTAACGAATAATGGGCATTTCCCTTCAAAGAGACTTTTGTCTTCTACTGTCTTAGCTTAACGGAGTTATTTACATGACATTGTCACCTCTGTGCCTGGACCAGCATCAAAGAAATGATGTGACAGATGCACAAAAATAGATATAGGCCATGACCTAAAGATCTTATAATACATGAAACATATGGAAGATGGAGGGAAGGCACATTCAAATATCCAAGAATCAGGAAGAGTGGGATGGGTTGGAGTGAAGGAAAAAAGATGCAGTGACCTTGTGAATCTACAGGGGGAAGTGTTCTATCCACCTGAAGAAAGAACAAAAAGCAATCACAAGTGGACTGAGACTGCTGACATAATAATAAGGGATTTTTTTGTGTTTGAACAAACTAATCCTAAGAGACCAAAGTTTGTGAAGTAGACCATTAGAGTTGCAAAAAAACCATGAAGATGAGAACAAAAATCTGATCCATTGGAAGCCGAGAGGAAACTTAAGCTAAATGTGCTTCTGAAGTCCAGGAACATAGTGCACTTGTATTAATGTGCACCTTTACTAAACTGAACACTTCTCAGAAAAGTTGTTTTTGGCTCCCTTGCCCCCTGGACATCATCACCTCAGTTTCCATGGAATAATCCAGTGAAAATGAGAACTTCTGAAGACTTATTTCTGAAGGTTTTATTTTAATAGAAACAAAGTCTTGCGAGTTTGTAGTCATCTACCTTCTTACAGATTTTTTCTTCTCCTTTCAGACAGGCACAAATATTTATTAGTTGAAGTGCTTACTGTAACTTTGCTGGGTTTTGCTTACGGTACAAAGCGTAACTTAACATCATTTTATCTAAAGAAAAAGCCCTATAATCTGAAATTTCAAAAGCTAAGAGAAACAGTTTTATGTGACATTTTTAGTGCCATTTGAAAGAGTAGATACACTTGCAGAAATATGCTTGTGCATAAGCAGCACATAAACAGATGATCAATATACAAAACTAAGTTGCTATGCAAATGTTTTATCCCAAACTATGGTGATATTTAATAAGAAAAATTAATATTTACATAAAAGCATTAAAAAATTAGCATGCTATGACAGATGTTTTATCCTTTAATACTAATAAGCTTATTGCATGGCAATTCCAAGTTGGAAGATCACAAAATGCCATTTATCGTATCAAAGAAACTAGTTCCAGAAGCAATCGTCAGTAATGCTTATAACAACAACCTATTTAAGGCTGAATTTTGAAACTCAAGGAGTTAAATAGTTGTTTTGTATCATCCACTCAAGAAAGCCTACCACTTGTTTCAATACAGAATGCGATGTTACTAGACATCAGTACTACATCCCATGCTTGGAATTGAGCCATATTTAGCATTAAGTTAATACAGTGTTAAATATATTTACTAGATTTTTCTTTAGGTATTTAATTATTATTAGATAAATGTAAAGTTTTAAGGGCAACAGAAAAACATTATGACAGACTAGTAATTCTGTGGCCTAATTTTAAGGCCACAGCTCATAATAATAGGTGCCCTAGATGCAAGTGATCTTTCTTAATTGCCAAATAATTGAAGAGTTTCATTACAGATTTTGCAGCCACAATAAAGTTAAATTGAAGTTTCAATGCAAATTCCAATTTTCACCAATTAATAAAACTGCAGACTTCAAAACTTCAAAGATGACAAAGACTCCTTTGAGGCTCAAACTTCTTGTACTGGATTTCACAATACAAAGCTCACGTCTCTTAATGCAAGTTTAGGTGGAATTAAAGGGGTCATAGTTACCTTGGAAAGTTCATCAATGTAGGGACATGACAAGAAAGATGGAATACTTTGGGACATTTCTCACAACAAAGGAGCTCCCCTCCATTTTGACATACTGCACACCAATCTTCATTGGGGTCATCCTCTTTTCTGCCCTCCCCAGTGTGTGAGGGGCCTATCCATCCTGACTTCCCAGTGGTTGTATTCTCCTGCAGTATCCCTGGTTGGTCATCTGTGCTGTCCGGTGCATCTGTTCTTACGACAGCTTCATCAGAAGTTGAATTATGATTGCTATCTAACAACAATGAAGTAAGTATGCTTCTTGAAAAGGTGGTCTGTAAGAAGAAACAAAAGAAACTTAATTATGCTAATAATGTGAATTTTGATGTCCCTAACAACAAGTAAACCGACCAGAATAACACATTTATATGTAGGCAGCCATACAACTTGTAACATCCACGAAAGAATTATCATCATACTATAGCATCAGGCACTTAACCACAAGAAATTAGCTGAGAGAGGCTATTTCTGGCATTTTAAATACTGCTCCAGTAATAAAACTAAAACTGATCTTTGATGCCCCAAAAGCATCAAAGCAACCTTATTAATGTATATTACTACACTATGATTAGAAATACTTCTTAGCACCACATGAAAACTTGATGTTTGTAAACTATTTCCTGCTTTCTCAGGTTTTCAACAGATAAAAGCAGTCTGATCGCACCAGTTAATTGAGTTGGCAGAAGAAATAGTTTCATTCTCAATTTCACTTCTTCATTTTAGATCAATACCTTCAGCTTTTCAGTTTTCCCCTGAAAAAAAAAGTCCCCAACAGAATATTTGTAAACTATTTTATTCCCCACAAACACAAAATACCCTCCAAAGGGAAAGGAAATCTTTATTAATATTACATTCCGAGGCCGGGATTCCTCCTCTGTTTCTTGCTTCACTATAACAATTGGGAAATCAAAGTTCTCATTTGGTGCACTTGACTCCTGTTTAATTCTGATTGGCTCCAACATAACAACGGGGACTTTGTGTGTAGAATCAGCTCCCAGTGGCCGGCTGGAAGAGCCAGAACTGTAAACAACAAAAAAGGCAAAAAGGGAAATTTGAAGTCAGAACCGAACACCTTTTGTACACTGATGCTTTCTGAGACTTCAGAATGCTAATCCATTTCGCTTCTTTGAATCTTGAGCACTGCAATATTACTTTCATAGAATACAACATCCAAGTTTATTTCTTTTCATGTATTTGGAAAAGGCATTACAAAATGGAAAACTTAATAGCTTGGTTTCAGTACTACAGAATTACTCATGGTTTTACCTCCCATTAGTAAGAGGTTTGCAAATAATCTCTGTTTCTTTAAGGTCATATGCACAAAATCACTTCCACTGAACATCATCCCACCTTGGAGGAGATGCAGTTACATCTTTGGGGAAAGCCAATGTTTCTCCATATGTGAACTGATCATTGCAAACCACACAAGCAAATAAGCTACATAAAGCAAATACATTTACATTTCCTTGGAAGAACAACCTCTTAGCTCTAGAAAAACTAAAGCCCTACTTTTAGACTGGACTCTGTTTTCATTCATGTGTCTAGTCATAATAGAAAGAGAATGGATAAGCAAACTCAAAAATACCAGCTTACTGATTTTTTTTTATTATATAATAATAATTTTATATCTAAAAAAAGAATTCAAGCAACAGCAGATACGAACACATTTTTTTAATGCAAGTAAAGGACTTTCCTGAAAAACATTTTAATAGTTTATATTTGTATGTTGTGAGTCCTACAAAATATTTACTATAAAATATTTACTATGTAAATGGAATAAAGCAAAAGGTATTGTATATTAAAAAAGCAACTGCATTTCCAGTTCAAGTAGGATCAATGTCATCTGATTTTTCTCTGCATGAAAAATTAATCACATGTCAGATGTATGCTCTAATTTATTGGAACGCATTAATGCATCTGCTCTCTTCAAACAACACTGTCTAAACCTATTTGTTCATTAATATTCCATCACTAAGGGATACAAACATTTTTGTAGACTCTTTGTAGATATCTAGAGCTCACTTAACTAAATGTATTGTGCCAGAAAATTCTGAATAACCCTCTTTATAGCATCAGTTCCTTAAATCTGAAGTCATTTATAGCTCCACAAGGACCTTCAATATGCAACTTTTTCCTTTAGCTGATTTTTCTGAATTTAAAACACAATTTACAACTGGCATTCTTTTAATAATACCAACCTAGCCATCATTTACAGAGTTAATATGTTTTTAGATGTTCTATTAATACATTACAAAAGGAATTACTACTTTTAGACTGCAAAGAGTGCTATAATAACTATCAGATCTGGTCTGTTAATTGAGAAGACTAGGCAAATTAACTTCTATATGCACTACCAACAGAAGAGACTGAGGCATGTTCTATGGAAGTGGAAGTCGCACTTTTCTTCTCTCCCGCTCCTTCCTTACCTCTCTCTGCTCCCAACACTGGAGGCACTGGGTGAACGAATTGGAGGGTGTATGTTTGTCACACTCACACCTCCTAGGACAGAAGAATCAGGTTAGAACATCATACACATCTGTGCCAAGTCTGATACATGACTTGAAGAAGTACACAGGTTTTTGGTCAAATTTCTCCTGCCTTGTTATTTATTTAACCCATATCTCTCTTAGTACAAAATCATGAGAGGATGAAAAGAGAACAATAGAGTAAATGAGAGGACTAAAAAGGGGCCCATTGCATGTAAACAGGCTGATGATTCAATACCTTTGCCTGACTGATTCCTCACCTGATCACTCCAATTTATTTCATCTTACCTTACTAAATTCTAACTACTAATTATGTGATCTGCTAAAAAACTTTAAGCCATATTAGCAGGCAAGTAGGATGAGGTCTCATGGCAGCGTGCGGACAGCAAGGAAGATGTGAGACACAACCCCCACCCCCACCCAGGTCTGGGGGCCAGATAGCAAAAGACTTGTGAAGGGCATTTTCCCTAAGCACTGATCCTGAGAAACAGTAGCAGACTGTGCTGTCTCTGTTCATGTGGGTCTCTGAATGCATTGTCCCATCTGAGCTAATCTGTCCAAGCATATGAATGCCATGTGAATGCATGAACATCAAGTGAGAACATATTGGGAACTCATGCTCACAGAGCCTCACTACAGGCTGTGGATAAGGAAATTGGAGTAAGGAGCAGCTGCTGATCTCTACTATGCATGATGGCAGGAATCTCCTGGGGCCTTCAAGTCCACCACATTTAGTTACCCATAACAATAAACTCTCTGGTCAACCTCTGTCAGTGCTGCACTACCCTTCTAGTGAAAAAAAAATTTCTAATGTCCAAAGTGAACTTTCCAAGTCACCATTTATAATAGCCATTGTCTCCCATTACATCTTATCTTGCTTTTAAAAAATACTTGTCTCTCACTACAGCTTCTAGATTTTAATTTGATATACCCAAGAATGCCAGTTTTCTATGGATACACCTGCATTTGCAATTTGCTAGAATCTATGTTTTTCCCTCCGTGTTTTAAGATCTGGCCACTTACCTTTGTTCAAACATTGTCTCAACTTTACCTCCTACTAGGCTTTCTACAATTTAGCCTTCACTTTCATATTTCTCACTGTTAATATAAAATAGAAGTAACTAATTCTGATATGAGCGTTAACATGGCCACATTAGATTCTTCCACGATGCCACTTAAATAGGAAATTGCAATACAATCCAATTACCTGAGAGGCCTGGTGATGGTACCGATGAATTTGGTGACTGCACAGTTCTGTTCGAAGGGGGTTTTGTCTGGTTCTGTTCTGCAGTGCTATCCTTCCTTGCAACAGTATCCAGTGTGATGTTTCCTGAACAATCAATCTAAAAGGCAGGTAAGAGAGGGGAAGCAGTTAGTGCTGGGGGTAAAAACAAACAAACAAAATACTATGCCTCTGCTGTATTGTTATCTTTGAGGTGAAGAACAAAATGCATTTCACCTAACTTTAGTCACCAAAAAAGTGAGGTGGTTACTTTAAAACAAGTCATCTCGTTTTCTCTGAAAAAAGAAATGGCCAAATCCAGACAGTGCTCCATATCATTATTTTAAGCTGAGATGATTTTGGAGGTGCCAATTTTTCTCCATCAGCTACAGAGAAGGTTTGCATCAGACAGGTAGCTCTCATATACTGAAGAGGATTTTTTTTTTTTTTTTTAATAATCTCCACACCCTCTTTCAACATGCTCACATTCTATACTCTAAAAACTACAATAAGAAATACACAAACTCCCCCCTAAGCCATTAATGTTGATCAGGACTGGAAGAACCTCAGACACTCTGAGGACACATTCGCCCCACATACTTTCTGGGCAGGGGCCACACATATTCACTCAAACAGCAAGACAACATTTTTCTTTCTAGCCATGGCCCAGGCCAGACAACTGAACCTGGTCCAATTTATCACTCTAGCTTTCTGTACAAACTACACATTCTAGTTTGGTAAAGAGAAATGAGATTTTGAAACGTTAGTTTTGTGTGTGAGTGTGCGTGCGCGTGTGCGTGTCTTGTGTTTTGTTTTTTTTTTAATCATAGATAAGATCATGTTTGATTGGAAATTAGGTCACCTTGGTATCAGTTTTCTCAATTATCCAGACACATCACAAATCCACAGGTAGCAACTGCATTGACCACTGAAATTTCTGGTTATAAGCCAGACTTCTCAGAAGTGCATGCAGAAGCCTCTGCTAGGTCAGCATATTTACAGTGATTTGGGCAATATATCTTCACAGCATAAACTTAACCATATACAAGTTGAAGAGTTCACAATGATACTGTGCACAAAAGTCTGTATGTGGAAATGTCTTACAGAATACAATCACAAAACTATGGAATATGCAGTTCATCTTTTACCCTGACAGATACTGTGATATCAGTGCACTCTATTTAAAAAAATAGAACATTTTTATTTAAGAGTTTATTGGGGAGAACAAAACACAGGAGGGAGAAACAGAGTAACAGCAAGTTATGACTAGAAAACCATGACATTTCAGGTATCTATAAACCTTAGACCACAAAAATAGTCTTAGAAGTTATTTGAAAGAAGAAAATCAACGAAATAAAGCTCAATAGCTCTAATGTAGACGTCTAACAAATATGGACCAATCAGAAGAAAAATGGAAGAAGTTTAGAAGCTTTAGAAAAGATGATCTGATGATGCTTCCTCTACCACCTGCTCACATGCATGTTAGAGGATATATGAAGAAAAGAAGTACCAAAAAGAAGAGATAACGAATATTTGAGCCTACCATACCAACAATTAATACCTAATACAGCGCTTCCAATGAGTTAAAAATATATTTAAAATTATAAATTTACCAGAAATACCATCAGCAAATCAGTAACTGGTAAACTCCACTGGTAAATTGAGGCTAAGCTAACTCATTTTTGTTAGTATAAATACAAGAGGTGATGGGGGGATGTAATATGCAGCAACCAAATAAACAAGTCCAATTACAATTACAACCCAGAATGCTATTTTTCTTAGTAGTCCTACTGGCTGTTTCCCAGAACAGTCCTGAATACTGCCAGCAATACGTAGGCAATCCTGTATTGTTGTTTTCTGGAACTGTCTCATTTTGACAAACAGAAGAATTTTAAAACTAAAAGGATTTCTACATTTTACAAACATGAAAACTTCAAAACAGAACCCATAAAACATTGTTTATAGGGTACACTTACATCAGGAAGAGAGGGTAGATTGTAGGAGCTACCCACTGGAGAACTCAAATCTATCACAGGAGGACCATATGTCTTCCCATCACATCCCACAGCACTAGTGACTGTGGGGCTGGATGGAGTAGATGTTATGTTGCTTGCAGTTGAAATGGCAGTTGAAGTTTGTCCATTACCGACCTGCCACTAAAAAGAAAAGACGACAATCCACAGCTATCCACAATTCAGCCCCCCCCCCAGATTACATATACTACACATCCTAGTTTTAACTCATGAACTAAACAAGCAGCTTAGTTCAGTAAGCTGAATTCAAATTTAAAATCCCGATTTACTCTGAAGTTATTTAATTTCAGCAACCAATCTTACAAAAGAAGGAAAGATGACAAGTAGTTGAAAACTATGAATAGAAAAAATGAATGTGAATTTTTAAATTCAAAGCTGTATCTCGATGTTAAGTATCTATTAATATTTCATGTTGCATTGACAGTGCCGTGGGAGAAATGTAACAGTTTTAGTGAAATAAAAGCATTACAGATAATAGAATGAATGCACTGCTGCTCCAGTACTTTTATTAAGTAAATAGCTATATTGTCACTTGGACACCATGAAGTGTTTGATGATGTGCTTCCCTTAACAACTTAAAGTGATTAAGAATTTGAAATTCTGAATGGATCTCCACCTATCTATACATCTAACACCATGATATAAAGTGTACAGACAAGTCAGACTAAATTGCATTCTCATGTAGACATATGCAGTTTTCAATTACTTGGAATTTCATGGCAACTGCAGGCAAAATTTGATTCTGCTCAACTCCCTTCTAGTCAGTCATTCTATTCACTGGTTTCTAGTTTGAGAAAGACATTACTAGATAATGAAAATACTTGAAAGGAAGGCTTGCAGACAGGCCAATCTTCTTTTCAGATGCTCACAACAGAACTGATTTAGTTTTTGTTACTACAGATTCTCTTAGATATTGTGCAGCTTTCTTCAATTCGGTTGAAATTAGTTCTCTGACATCATAAGCATTGCAAACATGAATGGTATTGCTCCACTTCTCACGACACAGACCAGACTCTTCCCTGCTTGCCTTTGGTGATATGATCCTCTTTTTCCTTCAAAATACCTAACACATGTTAATAGGCTTTTTAATGAAGACTTGGCTTGCTGAACAGACAAAACTTCTGAAGTACTTGTCCTGCCCCAGTTCAACTGCTGATAGGCTGAGTATCAATCACTCTTACTCAGCAGAGGTCTCACACATGTGGGCTTTCTTTCATTGTAAGAGTTCAGATTGGCACAATCTTGAGAATGGTGGCACCTATATCTTTTTAGTCAAGCTTTTACCTGGTTTCTAGTGAAGTCATTGACATTAAGCTAAATATTGGGATTTACCATTATGTTTATTCATTGATTGTAGTGTACAGACCATGTCCATGTTAAGTTTTGCATAAATGGACAGAAATCACAGTAATAGCAGACAGAATGAAACACCTTACATATCACACATACTGGCTCACTTCCACAACAGTTCAGCTGCTTAGAACTGTCAGAATGAAAGAAACTTGACAGTTCTCATTAAGAAAACTGTGGGTATCTTGTCATAGAAAAGAAAGCAGTCTCTGTTCCAATTGAAAAGGACTCTTGAAACATAATACAAAAGTCACATGATATAAAGCACATTTGATGTTTTATTTTTACACAGCATGTGTAAATGGGAAAGAAACTCTACCTGTTTTATAGCTTGCTGTGCCAAGAATGCCATCTGCAATGGGTTGAGCTTTATTGCTTGCCTTGGTAGGTTCTGATTTTGGGGAAATCTCATCTGTTGTGCAGGAGGAGCTGAACCATTGGACTTGGGGCTATGATTCTGAAAATGAATCAAGCGCGGTGGTGCCTGCATGAAAAAAAAAACACAGTTCTGCAAGTTAGATGATATTGGTTCAATGTTCCGGAAATTTTTACTGCCCTTCACTTCTGAAACACTTAAATTAAATGCAAAGAGTATCACCCCATTTATCTGAATGATCACACAACACATTGAAAATTAATGTTAAAAACAAAACCTAGTATTTGGTTTTGAATTATTCTGACATAATAAATGCAGATACATCACAAGAGCTAGTAAGATTATTTCAAATTTGAAAGTTATATGGGAGAACCACAGTTCCATGCAAAAAAAGCCTGGGGGGGTTGGGAGAAAGAATGAATGACAGATTCACTCTATAAACATTTGACAAAATATAAAATATATAGCTTAGCACTATATATGGTCACATACCATATAATACTATTTTCTCAACAATAATAGGCTGAGCATTACCACACATTCTGCCAGACAAGTTTAAAATGCCCATTCAATTCTCAGTAAAGAAAATGTTCCCTAACCAATTTATATAGCCATCAGCTAAAGATGAAGCTATCTGAAATTCTGTATCTAGACCTAATTTCTTTCCTTATTTTCTCCTTCTTTATTGACGTGAGAAAAAAAAAAAAAAGTCTTCTCTGGAAATAGTCATAGGTTACCTGATGAGAAGCAGGAGGTTGCTGCATGGCTCCAGGCATTCTTGGATTTGGTAAACCTACTGGACCTGCTCTGCGTTGAGCTTGTTGTCTCTGAGCCATGACCTGTTGCTGCATGTGCTGGAGTCGGAGCTGAGCCAAGTTTATTTGTGTTGGGAACTTAGACAACTGGTTTGAAGGTAAGCTGCCTGGTGGTTGTGAATTTGTTTCCATCACGGGGCTCTTGGGCATATGTGGGGGGGTTTCTTTATCTTCAATTACCAGAGAACCTGGTTTGAAAAATAAAATAAAATAAAATACTAAAATAGAGTATTAGAAAGTTAGAAATATTATTTTTCACAATTAGTTCCTTTTATACTATAAGGTCATCACTCATTGTAACATAAAGGATGGGTAAACATGAGATAATAGAAACATAGAAACACAAGGTTGGAAAGGACCTACAAGATCATCTAGTCCAACCGTCATCCTATCACCAATACTACCCACTACTACCCACTAAGCTACTAAATCATATCTCGTAGTGCCTGGAC
Organism: Anseranas semipalmata; assembly: GCA_013399115.1. Classification (NCBI taxonomy): domain Eukaryota; kingdom Metazoa; phylum Chordata; class Aves; order Anseriformes; family Anseranatidae; genus Anseranas; species Anseranas semipalmata. The sequence continues at coordinate 24 of VXAA01007403.1, read as the reverse complement.
AAGGCGCTTCTTGAACACCATGAG
>VXAA01007402.1:247548-263290 GCA_013399115.1 Anseranas semipalmata | reverse complement strand
TAATCCACCTAACAGTCCATCCTTCAAATCCATACCTCTCCAATTTAGAGAGAAGAATGTGGTGAGGGACCATGTCAAAGGCTTTGCTCAAGTCGAGGTAGATGACATCCGTCGCCCTTCCTTTGTCTGCCGATGCCGTCACTCCATCATAGAAGGCCACCAGATTGGTTAGGCAAGATCTGCCTCTGGTGAAGCCATGCTGGCTGTCCCGGATCACCTCTTTATCCCGTACATGCCTTAGCATGTCTTCCAGGAGGATCTGCTCCATGTTCTTCCCAGGCACAGAGGTGAGGCTAACTGGCCTGTAATTCCCCGGGTCTTCCTTTCTCCCTTTCTTAAAAATGGGAGTAATGTTTCTTTTTTTCCAGTCACCGGGGACTTCACCCGACAGCCATGATTTTTCAAATATGATGGAGAGCGGTTTGGCAACCACATCAGCCATTTCTCTCAGCACCCTGGGATGTATACCGTCTGGCCCCAATATTGTGACAAGCAAGTGAAGAACTATATGAAAGCTTAGGTCAAATGGATGAAAGTCAACAAAAAGATTTGTACTTAGAATTCTGATGCATTATAAAGAAAAAAAAAAAAAGTCATGTATTTAAGAAGAACAGAAAGATTAAAAGAAATTGTTTTTGAGGGAGCTTTAAATCCTTATTTGTTGCAATCAGCTGCTTTGCATTATAGAAAGCAGACAACAACATGCCCAATAGTGAGGATTTTCTATGACAGAAGAAAATAACAGGGCTGTGCAAAATTGAAATATGCAGATTTACAAGACTTCAGTGGGAGTGGTAAGAAATATGAGGCATGTACTAATGCAGTAATCTTACTGAGAAGAAGAAGCTGTGCACAACACAAGAGGTAAAGTAGGGATAATAAGGGTTCTGTGCAGAAGGAGAGCCCCACTCGAAAGCATCGCAGCATTGCTTCTGCCAGTGCCTTCCAACACCTCGGCTGCCTCTTAAACCCTTTGGCTGCTTATACCAGTACAGGAAATCACACAGAGAGGTATAATGGGCTTAACAGTAAAAAGCTGTCACAAAGGAAGATTTTAGGCATTCTTGTAGAGAAGAGAAATGAAGTAGAAGTATATTCAAATGAACATATAAACCAATTAATACAGCAACATGTCTCACATGTATATGCAACATGTATTTTCTCTTCTTCTGACTCCTGCTGTGCTCTCCAGTGATGCCTTTGGGAACACAAACAGTTGTAGCAAGTGTTGAATGAGGGAAGGGGAATTTCTGTCCCTCTCCACTAAGATAATGCCTAGCTCCATTTGCTCCATTGTACCTATTCCCAGGTGCTGTTTCCTCTCAATAACACGAGAAGGAACAGGTTCCAAGAGAACACCAGGATGACAGAAAGAGAATGAAAAGAACTTTCGGAAGTGTTCTGTGCCAGTGCAATCTTCCAAAGACCCCAGGTTGCATTAAATGTTTTGGAAAAGATACTGGGAATATTTCAGTGGGAGTAAGTGGGAGGCAAACTTTGGAAAATCCCATCTCAGCTCTTAGTTGTGAGCTCTTGAAGTTTTAGCATGGGTCTTTTATGAAAAGCTGACTCAAACATGGCTGGGAAACAAGAACTTGATTTTTTGAAGTGTCAAGACTCTAGTTCTGCACTGAAAATAGAACTAGACTCCAGGGTTTTGGAGGGTTATCAGTTTGGAGTTTAAGAGCTTTACATTTTTTGGCTTTTGTTTTTGTTTTGTTCTTGTTGTGACGGTGGTAGTTTTTGTTTGTTTGATTTAGGAAAAAGCAAGAGAGATCTCACTCGTTGTCACCTCTCTCACAGAATCACAGAATCACAGAATGGTTGAGGTTGGAAGGGACCTCTGGAGATCATCTAGTTCAAACCCACTGCCAAGCAGGGTCACATTGCACAGGATCACATCCAGGCGGGTTTTGAATATCTCCAGAGAAGGAGACTCCACAGCTTCTCTGGGCAGCCTGTGCCAGTGCTCTGTCACCCTCACAGGAAAGAAGTGCCCCCTCATATTCAGACAGAACTTCCTGTGCTTCAGTTTGTGCCCATTGCCTCTTGTCCTGTCGCTGGGCACCACTGAAAAGAGTCCGGCCCCATCCTCTTGACACCCTCCTTTCAGATATTTGTACGCATTGATAAGATCCCTTCTCAGCCTTCTCTTCTCCAAGCTAAACAGGCCCAGCTCTCTCAGCCTCTCCTCATATGAGAGATGCTCCAGTCCCCTCATCATCTCAGTAGCCCTCTGCTGGACCCACTGCAGGAGCTCCATGTCCCTCTTGTACTGGGAAGCCCAGAACTGGACACAATCCTCCAGATGTAGCCTCACCAAGGCTGCGCAGAGGCTCAGCCTCCCTCGACCTGCTGGCAACACTCCTCCTAATGCACCCCAGGATCCCATTGGCCTCCTTGGCCACAAGGGCACACTGCTGGCTCATGGTTAACCTGCTGTCCACCAGGACTCCCAGGTCCTTCTCTGCAGAGCTGCTTTCCAGCAGGTCAACTCCCAACCTGTACTGGTGCATGGGGTTATTCCTCCCCAAGTGCAGGACCCTGCATTTGTTGAACTTCATGAGGTTCATCACCACCCCTGTCCAGCTTGTGCAGGTCCCTCTGAATGGCAGCACAGCCCTCTAGTGTATCAGCCACACCTCCCAGTTCCCAGTCCTCCCAGTTTTTTGTCATCTGGCCACACCTCCCAGTTTTGTGTCATCCAAATGTCCTTCTGTCATGTATTCACCTCCTCTGACGCTCCAATGAACAGCTTAAGAACATGGGACATTTTACAACAGTTACGGGACCCTGGCTCAAGTTCTGCTTGACCAGTTTTGTCTCTAATCCTCAGGGTACTGGTAGTCTCAGATGGGTCTGGCTGATCATTTCCTAAAGGTCCACTCTGGACCCGTGACAGCCCCCTGAACAAACGAACGAACGAACGAACGAACGAACGAAAGAAAGAAAGAAAGAAAGAGAGAAAGAAAAGAAAGGGAGAAAGAAAAGAAAGAAAGAAAGAAAGAAAGAAAGAAAGAAAGAAAGAAAGAAAGAAAGAAAGAAAGAAAGAAAGAAAGAAAGAAAGAGAAAGAGAGGAAGGAAGGAAGGAAGGAAGGAAGGAAGGAAGAAAGAGAGAAAGAAAGAGAGAAAGAAAGAAAGAGAGAAAGAAAGAGAGAAAGAAAAGAAAGAAAGAGAGAAAGAAAGAAAGAAAGAAAGAAAGAGAGAAAGAAAGAGAGAAAGAAAGAAAGAGAGAAAGAAAGAGAGAAAGAAAGAAAGAAAGAAAGAAGGAAAGAAAGAAAGAAAGAAGGAAAGAAAGAAAGAAAGAAAGAAAGAAAGAAAGAAAGAAAGAAAGAAAGAAAGAAAGAGAAAGAAAGAGAAAGAAAGTAAAAGGAAGGAAGGAAGGAAGGAAGGAAGGAAGGAAGGAAGGAAGGAAGGAAGGAAGGAAGGAAGGAACAACAAAAAAATCTCCTTTCCAGCTGTGATTGGGAGTAAGGGAGTCTGGGTAAGGGAGTCATACTGACACTTGGTATTTCACAGCTATAAATGAAAACAGGTTTAACCTAAACTAACAATTGTTTTATATTTAAAAAATAGTAATAATTTACTGAATTACCCAGATCCTGATTTTTTTTTGTCTTTTTTCTTCTTGTTGGCCTTCTCTTTTTTCCCTTTCTTATCAGCCTTTTTGTCCTGTTTCTTTTCATTTTTGCCTTTCCCATTTTTATCCCCTTTCTCATCTTCTTCTTTTCCATCATCTTCCTTAGATTTTTGATTTGCCTGGTTCTTCCTCGCTTTTGTGGGGTCCCCATCAGAATCACTGCCCTCGTTACCACCTGCTCGTCCTCGTCCTCTCCAGTTTCTGTGCCTGCGATGCCCAGCTCTCCTTGGCCCATCTTCATCATCTCCATCCTCCTCGCCACCACGCCTGGCTCTCCCTCTGGCATGTCCCCTTCTGGTTCTTGGTGTTGCTCTCTTCCCCTCTTTATGTGTGACAGAAACAAAAAGATGAGAGAGAAGGCAGTATGTTGGAGGGAGATGTTCCCTTTTTCTTATTTCATATAGATAATCAAAAAACACCTGAGTGTGCCTCAAAGTTATCCACACCTACTGACCTGTTCCTTTGTCATTTTCTTCATTCTCAGCTGTACTGTCTTCTTTATTGTCAACATCACTGCCATCTGTGGAATGAAAGCAAAGGCCAGTGCAGACAATGTGTGGATTAGTAACTAGGAATGCAGGGTTTTTAAGAAATTCTTAGCAATTACCACATTGTGCTCCCTTACACCACTTCACAAACCCAGCTTCTTGGAACAAGGAGAATAACTTTCAAGAAATAAGATGAAGACAGAAAAAAAAAATAGTTACAATTTCCTTCCACATTCAAATAAGTAAGTCTGAAAATGACACAATAAAGAACTTTCTGTCATGGAGGAAATATGTAGGACAGGAGGACCCTAAAACAGAAACACCATGAGCAGAAGCATCCTGCAACTGGGGGAAGAAAAGAAGGAAGATGAAAATGATTCTTGGGCAATTTTCAGATTTTCTTAAAGATGTGAAAAGTAAGCACTGGCTGAGATAAAAGAAGATTAAAAGAATCACTTTCTGATTTGACTGACTAGAGGGCATGAAGCTTCATAGTTCGTGTGTTGCTGAAGAGCACAGTCCCAGAGGAAGAGGAGAGTTACTCTCAGATCTTCAGTTCCAGCAACCAAAAGTCTAAGCATCTGACAAAAGTTGACCCAGCTCTCTTTTATGCTATACCACAGTCCTCTTTTGCCCCTCAAGAGGTGATAAAAACTTCAGAGACTCCAGACGAATAGCCTGTTTAGAGAAGCCAGTAGTATTTCTGCATGAAGACATCTATGTTTTGGGGTTAACTCTGTAGTGGTTTTACCCTGCCGGGCAGCTGAACTCCACCACAGCCGCTCTCTCACTCCCCCTCCTCAAAGACAAGGAGGAGAAGAAAGTATGATGTAAAGAAAACAGGGTCTCTCGCAGGTTGAGATAAGGGTAATTTAATTAAAGGAAAAAAAAAGGAAAGAACAAGTGAAGGCCGTGCGGAAGCATAGAGGGGAAAGGGGAAAAAAATTATTCTCTGCTTCCCCATCAACGAGCGGTGTTCGGCCACGTCTTGGGAAGCAGGGCCTTAATACGCGTAGCAGTTGTTCGGGAGGACAGACGTCTTCACAACGGGAGCCCCCCCCTCCTTCCTTTTTTCAGCTTTTATTGCTGAGTGTGACACCATAAGGTATGGAATATCCCTTTGGTTGCTTTAGGTCAGCTGCCCTGGCCATGTCCCCTCCCCATTTCTTGCCCACCCCCACCTACTGGCTTTGGGGGGTCTGGAGAGAGTCCTGGTGCTGTGCCAGCACTGCTCGGCAGTAGCCAAAACACTGGTGTGATACCAGCGCTGTTCTAGCTACAAGTGCAGAGTACAATGCTATATGGGCTGCTGCAGGGAAAGTTAACTCTATCCCAGCCAGACCCAGTACAAACTCTTGCTTAAGTTGTTTGGTCTCCATAAGTGCAATAAGAGATGCTGTTTCTGCTGCACGTCGATAACCAGGAAAGTATCCAGTTCATTTACCTTGTATGCTCTCCAACGAGGATCATGCATATATGGAGAAAAAAACCCTCTTGTTTTTCATGTGCATTGTATCCATCATCATACTGTATATTTGTGAGATGTACTTATGAAATATTTAGTAAATGCACACTCTGGAAATATTGATATGAGCATATTACATGCCATGTCACTACTGAAACTGCTAGTGGTGTTCCTCATCAGTGTTTCTTCAGAAGCAGTCCAACTAATACCTGAGAAGCCAGGGGCTAATGGGCTTTCCTTCAGGTATCCTTGTTTGAGTTTGTAGATGTGGGATAGCATTTGAGGCATATCAATGTAATATAGAGAGATACATGGCAGTAAGGGATTAATGACTAAGAAATACTACCTTGAATAGAAGTAGGCAGCTGTCATTCAGCCCGTATATAACATGTATGTTCAGATATATGTCGTCTAACTTCCCCTTTGTACAGACTGGACAGGTAATGTCATGATCTGTATACTGCATTTTTCAGGCAAGAGGAAACTACAATTATCTTTGTTTTTCACTCATCCATAATTCTTCTGAGCTTTTCTTTATATTCTTTCTCCACTCATTCCCTCATTACTTTCATAGATTTTATTAACCCACACGAGATTCACTGAAAATTTATGTACAAATTGATTTATCTAGGGACTGTTGTAGCTAACTATCAGGCACAACTTCTTAGCTCTCCCCAGTATCAAAGAATAACAGTAAAATATGTAAGGCTGCAAACAAGAAGGAATCTTGGGTCTTGTTTCACTGTGTACAATAATGCACAAAGTATTTTTATCCAGAATTTGACAGGCATTTTAAAAATAGGATATGTGTAGGGAATTTAAGTTCCTTACACAAAGCATTTCATTGTAATTGCAATTTCTATCAATTCCACAGCATCTGCACAATAATTTTTTTAAGACTATGTAAAAATGTTATCACAATATCATCAGTGAAATGTGAAAATAAGTGCTTCTTTGTTCTATCTGGACATATGCCTTCTGTTGCTGACAGTAACTAGAGCTCCATTTGACAAAGATCATTGCGTTACTATTGAAAGCCTGCAAAGATGATGACAAGCACCTCTAAAGAGATACTTTGCATGCAACAATAGGGCATGGTCTTTTATTTGCAACTAATGCTTTTGCTGATCCCCTCCAGCCAAACAGAAATTCCCAGGGAAGTGCTTAATGATACAAGATTGGCCTCACTGCAAATGATTAAGGCCAGTGGGTAATAAGCAAACAGCTGCAGGTTTATTATATACACTGAAACATGCACTAGCAGTGAAAATGTAACGTGCTGGAATTAACATCAAATTGACATAATAGTGAAAGTAACAATGGACTATGCAACACAGGATTAAACAAGGCAGAATGTGACTGTTGGGGTTTAATTAATTATAATATAATAAGGGTAACAAATGTGTTAGTCTGAATCCAATATTTCAGGTAATATAAAGTGTTAAAATAATAGATTCCAGGCTTCTTGAAGAAAGTAGTGGCAATACAGTTAGAGGATTATGTATCTGAATAGTGAGCCTTGTGTGTTTATGCCTTTTTTTTCATGGAAGTACTCAGGCACACAAGTGATAACAAGTTTTTTAAAGACATTAAGAAAAAAAAAAAAAAACATGAAATAAAATGGGAGTGAATATTTCCACAAAGCAAGCCTAGAAAAAAACAGCCAGTGTTTACAGGGAATGATGTAGCTAGAAGAGTGGAGGGTACCACAGGCATACCCAAGGCACACAAGTCCATCTTCAAAAAAATGATCTCTGTAAAAAATTAAAATTATAGCTCCAAACTGAACTTCAGAACATTCCTGCCTCCACAGTCCCATGCTCATCTAGAGGTATGAAACATGTCCAATTTGTTTCTGAGATTATATTTTTAAAACAAAACATAACCCCCCCCCAAAAAAAAAAACAAAAAAACTTGTTCTACCACTTTTATGTTAAGTAGACAATTACTGTGAGTTCACCTGAGGCTCACTGGCATGCACATTGCTGTGGTTCATTTAAAAAGAACCTCAGCCTTCCCTGTGTTGCATCCAGCAAATTTCAGTCAAACCTGCAGAAGGAAGAATGCCGGGGGGTTGTCACTCTTTCTGCTGCATCCACAGAAAGAAATCTCTCCCAGGTCTCAGGAAGTGACGCAGAAAACATTGCAATAGATTTAATTTATAAAACATCGAAGCCACACAAAACTCCAGATCCTCCAGTTTTGTTGCATACATTGCACTCTGTGTCGTGAGCCATGTCACTAGAAAAGCTAAAGCTCAGGGTAGAACATGAAGTCATTCATTTTGTCAGCTGTGATAACAGTTGGTGTTCCAATGAGGAAGGGGATGAAGGATCTTTAAGATCCCTGAGATCTGTCTTGAACAGCATGTATACATGCATTTATATAAGCTACATAGCTACCCAGCCCTGTAGCCATCTTACAGCTATCCCTACAAATCTGTAATTCAGACAACCTGTGTAATTAATTGGCTTTTATGTTTGGGGGTTTTGCTCACATTGTGGAAAGAACAATGTTGTTAATTTGTTGGATATTTGAGCAACAAGAAAGATAAATAATTGTAAATGTTTTCAACAGTATTATTATTAGAAAGCTATTTCAGATCATTAACAGTGTAATACATTTCAAAGAGGAAAGGAAGAGGCTAAGCAGCTCATAACTCAGCACTTTAGTTGCTTGTGGCAAAGTGTGTCTTACTGAATTGTTGGAGAAGTATTTCAACTATACACAAATTACATTTCATGGTGACACTAAATCTAAATGCAGTTTAGCACTACATTAAAGTGTCTTTCAATAAACCACAACATAGAGAAACAGTAGAAGGGTATTCTTCAGGCACTGTATTACCGTCCTGTAGGAACAAAATCATCAATATGTAGGATCCTTTTAGGTCTATAACTTGTCTTCTGCTTTTTTAAACAGATCTTCATGTGATCCTACTTATCAAAATTTCAGCAAAGTCTTGGCTGAAAGCAAGTTGCTCTACGGCAATGTCTAGAATTACTCAATGTTCCAGAAAAGGATTTGTTGGACCTCATTTCTTCGCATTATTAGCACTCACAGGGCTCGTTTCAGGTAATTAGGTTTTGAGTCAAGTAACTTGAATTTATGTGACCTCAGAGCAAACTATTTCTCAGCTGTTACTTCTTCCAGGATACTGTATCCTGCCCTAATTAGTTAGTCACTTGTTATGGACAATAGTCCATAATTGCCTATTCTATAGGAAAGTCAATTACTTCCTAATTTTTCTTCCTGGTAGTTTAAGGGAAACTTTGTCATCCTTCTAGACTAAGGGCAGCAAAAGTGTAATCTGAGTAAACTATTATTTCACTTGAAGTCTTACTTATGTTTTAGATTATAGCCACAAATAAGTCAGCTAAGCTAAAGGAAGACATACTGAGCATGGGCTCAAGCCAGAGACAAAACGTCAGATGTCAGCAGACAGCTCAGGGGGAGCTCAGAATTTTGACATGTTGGCTGGTGAGGAAATTGAGCACAGAACAAAATTTATAAAACGATAGGAGTCTTTGCTATGAGGTGGCCATTTAACAGACTGGGAGGACTGTTGTATTATCTTCCCAAGTTCTTTGCATATCACTTACCAGAGGGCACCACTCAAATGTTGTGGGTTTTTTGTTGTTTTGTTTTGTTTGTTTTGTTTTGTTTTGTTTTATGCCAACAAAGTTGTCTTATTTTTTCAGTGTGATAAGGATTCTTGGAACTAACCCACAAAATATGGTCCACTGTTGTAATATTACTGCTCACACTGCTACTATGTAAAACTAACTGCTGCTAAACAATTCTGTGCGTCCATGCCTTGGAAAAAAAAAAAAAAAAATTAATGCTGATCTGTATATGATTCAAAACTATTAGACTTTTTGTCTATTCTAAGTTACAAAATTAATTTCTATTGTATTAATTAATTGTTAAGACAATGAAATGGATCATATTCAGATAGTGTCCTGCAAGCAATTACCATGTCTTTCTCTCATCTCAATGAAACTGGATTTTTTACAGTGCCAGAAGGATGTTAGCCTAGACAGCTAATAAACCAGGTGCCCAAAATGCAGAAACAACAGCCATGTAAGGTCATATTAGACAACAAATTCTTGTGAAGTATCAGCCAAAAATAATAAGAAGATTTGTATAATATTCAGTTCTAGGTATTTACATACATATCCATAACAGTATTTCTGACCATGTAAATACAACAGTGCCTCACAACACTTCTGTGAGGAAAAATATCACTAGAAGTAGCTGTGAAACACACCAAAAATAATATACCAAGAATTCACAGAAAGTCTACAGCAGAAGAGTGAACTGGTGCAGAGTTAGTCATCTAAGATTTGAGAACTTAACACTACAGATTTCCTGCTCTTAGTGTATTTCCAAACAGTGGGGAAAACAGCTTGGCCAATGTTGGGCATAAGAGGAGGGGACAGGAGCAGTGGGGTCAGGGGAGTGGTCCTTGCATGAGGCGTAAGGCGATATAAAGCCTGACATACTTGCTGTCCCAGCAAAGGACTTCTCCATCAGTGAGACATAGGACACCTAAGACTAATTACTGTACACTTCGGCCACAAATCCAGTTCCTCTTCTGGAACATAAAAACACGGTAAACAGTGAAATCGAATATGTTCCACCCTTTTATTCCATCTCTTGTGTGGCCACTCAAGCTTTTTATATGTCCCCAGGCATACCTTTCAACAGGGGCTTACACCCAAACAAGCTTTGTACTGGAACAAGAGCCCAGTCCCACACTTGAAACACCAGGTAAGTGTAACTTGCATAGCCAATAGGAGCTAAGGACGGCCAACCGACCTCCACCATGATTTGGATAAAAAGTTATTAACTGGAGAACTGAGACTCAACAATGATGAACTAGTCACCTGGGAAGACAGTGGCCTAAGTCCCTCAGCACTTCCAGAACTGACAAAGTGCAAATTTTTTTTTCAAGCATCTGCGTATCTCTTGTGCCACGTGAAACGAAGAATACTTGATCAATTTGATAAATCTTTTTTCTTATACTACAACACTTCATCAAAAGTTAAAACAAGATCCAGAGTTGATGGAATAGCAGAACATTGGGAAAGAGGTGAGTTTTAAAAAATTATGACAGCACTGATACCAAGAACCTAAGGCTACTGACGCTTCTAGTTCCACTTCCAGAGGAACCTGGAGAGACTGGGAGAAATAGAAGAGTTTTATAAATGATCTAAGGAAATAAAGCACCAATGTATCCCAAATCCAACTGTATATAATTTCTTTCCATCATTGTCCCTGTCCCAGGTATGGAAGCATAAAATTTTATCTTCTGTGAAAAAAGAGTAGGTGTCAAGACCCAAATCTGTAAATCAGATTATTTCTCCTCAACTCCAGTGAAAAATAAATGTGATGTCGAGATAGCCAAGTAGATTATTTACATCTGTCCAAAATATCTTAACTTTATGCCTTTGTAGTGGCTTTCTGCTTGCTGCAATTATGCTCTAGCAAGTAGGCAAAAGATTGGTCCTCTCTCTAACCCCTATCCCCAACAAAAAGTTTTCCATATTTTATAATCAACTGCATGTTTATATTATCTAGATTCAGAATATTATTCTGAGAAATTATCATTAGGTAAACAAAATACCAAATCACAAACAAACAGAAACAGGTTGGGAAACAGTAGGTTTTGTTTGGTTACTTTCCCGTTGTCTTTTTCATTATATTTCATTAAATAAAGGAACCATCAACATGATCAGTCTTCCCACTACAAGACGTAAAATTATTTTAGAGATTCAAACATCTCTGCCAAAACCCAAAGCTTTCCATGCATATTCTTAATTCTTGGAAGCAAAAGAGATACTAGCTATGTGCTACCTATTGCTAGATGCTGAAGTTAAAACCTGAAACCTGAAGCTTCCAGGATGACTTCAGAAACACAGCAGAGAAAATCCCACCCTGAATAGACTAAAGGCCAGATCCACAGCTCATACAAAGTGTTGTACATGAGCAGAGGCTAAAACCCATTGCTGAAAATTTTCCTGGCCTTCAGTGTTTCAGAATTAATCTCTTCTCTCAGATTTCCAGTAACTTCATTTAAAAAGAAAAAGTAGTTTCATAGCCATACTAATGGAAAAGTATCCTAGCTTATTCTTTCTTCTTCTTGCAATTTTTTGTTCCTATGGATTAAAATAAAAGTCACAACCTGAAAAAAAATATTCCGTCCAGCATTAGCTATGAATTTATGAAGTAAAATAATAATAATTCACTTTCAGTTACACTCACACAAGCAAATACAGTGCTTATTTTTCTGCATCTAAACAGGCAATGACTTCAATACTAAAGTAGCCAGAATATTTATACTACCATGTCATGATGCCACCAGTGTCCTGTAAGACTTAGTGGCCTGCTGTAGCCTGCAGAATTCTGCAGCCAAAGAGTTCAAGAGGTTGCCTGAGGGACATTATGCTTTCCTTCTCTGCAGATTGCCACTAAAGAGACTTTGCCCAGCTAATTGTAGCCCAGACAACATTTGAAAATTACAAATGAGAACCACAGGGAACAAATTGAGGACAAACATTCTTTCATTTCAGTTCACATCCATAAGCTGCTCATTGGTTTTCCATCAGTAAGGAAGAATGACAAATGTCTGCTAAATGTTCTGCTAAAACAGCAGACTGAGCCAGTGCAGATCAAGCCGGCACTGGGGCTGGCGGTGGGCACTCCATCTGATTACAGTCTCCTCTTCCAGTTTCTTTCCAGGGTGTAGTTACACACCACAAGGCATGAATGATGTTTCTCACAGAAGGCAGAGGAGAAAGATAATTCAGTGAGGAACCCCTCGGAATTGTACCCTCTTCATGAAAGCATAGATAATATTTTCCAGGCCACTGTTTCTTCCACTGTCTCTGTGGATTTCCCCATTTCCCTCCCTGTACCATACAAACACCTAACCATGTAGTGCTTTGGCCTACCTAAGATTAGAGATCTGAGAAGCTTGCAGACCCATTGGTTACTGTAATAAAACAACAGGGAGAAGCTACGTTTGCATTTTCTCTTCATCACACAGTTGGTTTGATGGTGGGCAATTTTTCATTTTCAGTGTAATCTTTACTGCAAGAATTAGGATCAGAATATCAAATGTCCAATGCATTCTGGAAAGCTTGAGATGGCAGTAAATCACACCAATCTGACCTTTTCAGGTTCTGAAATGTGATTTACTCAGCTTATTCTGATTCATTCATAGTGCTGTTAACATCGGAAGAACATAAGCTTATATGAAAAAAAAAAAAAAAAAAAAGTCTATGTTCAAGCTACAAATGTAGCATTCTTGGTTGATCTCAACCCAACTGCATTTTTTACTATCCTGTGGGGAGGCAGCTCTTTTGAGATAGATATCTACAGCTGATGTGGTTACCACCAATTATATTTATTGTTGTTAGAGACACTTTCCTTTTGATCTCTTTTAAACATCAACTCTGAAGATTTGTGCTCTAAGTCATCTTCTCTATGAGAAGCCTAGAATAGTTAATTCACATTCATGAGCTTAGCATAATGAAACATACTTCTCCTACTATCCCAGATTTTGTAGAAGACATGCTATGAAACAAGAGGAAAGGCCAAACCAGGGCTTCACTAGAGCAGAAGATATCAAAATGGAAAAATACGTGGCCCTAAACTGCATTTCTGCAACTCTTCTGCAGTCCATTCTTTGCAAAAAATATTCCTCAGAACTGTCTTCAAGGATGAAGCAAATGATATTGTACCAAAATTGCAACTAGTTTAATTTCTGAGCTCTGTGCTGACTAACTCCAGTCAGAAGATTCAGTCAATTCAGTCCAATATGTAAGACTAGAAGGCAGATGTTTATGGTAAACTTAGAACTTTGATATCTTAAGAATTTGTTTGTTAGAAATGCTTATAAAAATATGTATGTTCCATGATCATGCCCATTTTGTTTCTTATTCAGATAAAATTCAACTCATGCTACATTAAATTCCACATTTCTCTCACATTAAAATAAGCTCCATTAGCATGTACTACTTAGAAAATAAATTTGTCAGTATCGATATTTGTAGAAAAAAAAGGGGGAGAGGGAGTGAAGATGCTCGAAGAAGAGGAAAGGAAATATTATCATCACTAAAATGCACTAAGGGTTATATTCTGCTAAAATGCTAAGCTATCCCTTTTGATATTTTCAATAGAAGCAGAGCTCATTTTATTGCTGTTTCGCATTATGAGTATGGATTGAAAAACACAGAAAGCACTTTTTCAAAGTATTAGCCTTGGTACTGAGCAACACCTAGCAAGAATTAATTCATTCAGAAACTCTGGCGTGTCTCTGGCAATTTTCTTCCATGCTTAAGATTAGAAATTTCATACCAGTCCCATATCAAAAAGATCAATATTTTGGAAAAAGAAATATTGTCCATAAGAACTGAGAACACTTCAAATACCACAGAGTTGCTTCCCACTTTGCAAGAACAAGCCATGTGTCATTATAATCCTACAAAAACTTTTCTTGCACCCAGAACAGTACAGTATCACTACAGAAATATTGTTAATGCTTTATCTTACTATGAAGTATGTGTTTGAATTTAATACTGAATATTGAAAGTAATAAGCAAAGAAGGCATTGCCTTTGTGCAGCTTACAGAAGCCACAAAATATCCTAATTTTCTTATCTTCCTCATTAACCGCATATAAAAGTACAACAGGTAACAGAGCTGTGGTTGTATTCTTTTGATTTACTAACTAGTAGAGAACCACACTGTCATCTTATAGCTGGCCAACTTACAGCAAAGCTGCTTTAGCAACCAACTAAAATATACTTCTGAACAAAAGATAACAAATTACAATAAAGGCAAATTTATATAAAAAGGAAAAAGAAGAAAACAAAACTTGCACATTGTTGGCTACATGCAGAAAAATTATAGTTGTAATTACCATTTCCTTCAGTGGTGGTTGGCTTTTCATGTTTAGGCATCATGACTTATTTCACAGGTCTGCTCCAGCTGTCACCTACATAAGAGATTGTCTAAAGGTTGAGTGGTTCACGTTAAAGTGTTATCCACATCAACATAGTCCTGTCTGTCACTGAACGGATGGCACTGGTGAAGTTTCACCGACTGAAATATAAGAAGATACTAATTTCCTAAGTAATTAATCTTTCATGAATGTTTAGTTTACTATTTAGGGTTTGCATGCTAGGGTCAAAAGAATGGAATAAGTTGTTCATCTTTTTTATTATTATTACTGAAAAAAAAAAAAAAATCCTGCAATGTACTTGCCTATGACTAACACTAATGTTTAAATGCTTAAGTGCCTTACTGAGCAAAGATGTCACACGGGGTCTTTATGGGGACACTTAGGTGCTGTAGGTCTACACTTCAACAGTGTTGTATGTAAAGGACACTACATGGATGTTTTTTCCCATAAAAGACAATTTTTACCTTAGAGATATATTTAAATGGCATAGCTTTAACAAACAAAAGCACCCTAACATGGATTTAAAATATTTTAACAAAAACATCCTGGCACTAATAGATCTGCTGGTTTATATTTGCTTCACTGGATGTGGCAGTTCCCTTAAGATTCCTTGTTTTATGCAAATATTGCATACTATGTATGTAGTACCAGCTTTACCCTGATTCACCTTGCATCTACAACATTGCACAATCTTAATGGTGAAACAGAACAAACATTTTATTAACAAGACAGAAGTCAGGCTTGGAAGTAAAAGATTAGAAGCAACATGTTACAAATAAAAGACCAGGTTACAAATAAATTAATATGAAATGCAATTCTTGATCTGTATTTAACTAGACAATTCTTTCTTCACTTCCTCAGTATTCCTCATCTGGAATTCTTCACTGTGACCCAGCTTGAAAAAAGTGGTAGGGCTTTGCAGAATACACTACCTGAGATGCTGCTGAGTGACTTCTGGATCCTCTTATTCACATTACTATGAAAGCCTTTTTGTTTTTCTTTGGAGCTGTCATTCCTGCCTGCAGGATGTTTATTTGGAAATGTACCCAGTGATTCTGGCTACCTTACTTTTCATTTCCAAATTTTAGCATTAAGATTTTTTTGAAATCCTTAAAAATATTTGTTTTGTTGTTGTTGTTTTTGTTGTTGTTGTTTGGTTGATTGGTTGGTTGTTTGGGG
>VXAA01007402.1:227038-247395 GCA_013399115.1 Anseranas semipalmata | reverse complement strand
GGGTTTGGACTGACGTGAAATTCACTTTACAGACAAAACATGTGCCCAAAGAGATTATGTCTACATCTACAGTTATGACAGGCATATCTTTTCACGCAAGTTAGGCACTATTTCTTTTGTCTACAAAACTTGTTTCATGAACTATTTTGACTGCATACTCATATTGCTCACTATACAAAATCCTAGCTTCTGTGCTTTTATATACCTGGGAAGAACTTCTAATCCAAAAAAGAAATGCAAAGAAACATGCAAATCATTTCTGTAAATCCAAAGTTAGACCATGTTCGATAAGATATGGTTTTAAGAACTCAGAAAATGAATAATTACGTTCTAAAAATCCAGTTGGTAGACTTCTCTACTTCTTTAACAGAAACAACATTTTGGGTGGAATGACAAACATGGCATTCAAGTTTATGATTCTGCAAGTACTTGCAAAAAGAAGCAGTGAAAGAATTGTAATATGTTTGTTTGGTAGTTGCAGTCAAATCAGAAGCATAATCTTGGTGAAACTGTGTAAGTCTTCTTCAGAAATTCAAGTTAATGATACCTCATTTTAATTTATAAACCACACTGGCAAATATTTGATATATGAAAAGGAAAAGTGTATACTTTGAGTGCTAATTTATTAATCATTGCCAATAAAAAATGATATTATATTAATACCAACAATGCAAAAGCAATATTCAAACAGAAATAAAAGAATTACAGGCACAAATGTAGCCTGAATATGGTCTCTCGGTGAACACTCAGTATGACATAGATGAATTGCACATCTTATTTTTTCTGTTTCTCAAGGACTCCTGACTCAGTCATTGATCAGCTTAAGCTTAATATTTTTACCACAATTCAGCTTCTTAGTGTAGACAAGACAAACCCAGTCTGATCTGTGATTTACTTTTGTGGAGGCAGGATTCTGTGTCTCCAGGAGTTCCACCACTTCCTGCCCTCTCTGGTGTACCATTAAAACCGGGGCTGCCCCATAGACTGGATCATGAACCATTTTCTTAGGTTAGCTCAGTGCAGTGATCCCATCTACAGCACAGTCCCACAAACAATTGTGCCGGCACAGAACAGGGAGTCAAATTGTGACATGATGTGGGAAAGGGCAGCCAGGGTCAGGAGGCAGAAACAGGATGCAAACATTTGAAGACGGACTTGCCACTGGAGATAAGATAGCATACTGCTTCATCCTATGTTTCTGCTTACCCTTGGAGACAAAATGCTAAGCAGGTATTGAGGACAAACTGTATCAATTTGAGTTGGTACCATTCTAACGCTACTCTAGCACAAATGACTGCATAGACAGTATGCTCAGCTTTCATTTAAACAATGTTCTCTTTACAGCACACTGGTATTGTGAAAAAGAAAAAGAAAAAGAAGAAGAAAAAATAAAATAAAAGAAAAGAAAAGAAAAGAAGAGAAGAGAAGAGAAAAGAAAAGAAAAGAAAAGAAGAGAAGAGAAGAGAAGAGAAAAGAAAAGAAAAGAAAAGAAGAGAAGAGAAGAGAAGAGAAAAGAAAAGAAAAGAAAAGAAGAGAAGAGAAGAGAAGAGAAAAGAAAAGAAAAGAAAAGAAGAGAAGAGAAGAGAAGAGAAAAGAAAAGAAAAGAAAAGAAGAGAAGAGAAGAGAAGAGAAAAGAAAAGAAAAGAGAAGAAAAGAGAAGAGAAGAAAAAGGAAAGAAAAAGCTATCTCTATTTAATGGCAGAACAATACAAAATGATTTTAATATATAATAAATGACAAAAATACCTCAGTGCAGACAGGTTCTGAGAACTGGGCTCATTCCTAAATGAGTTCATTGAACACAACAGAAATTTTTAGTTAGTCAATATGCCACATTTTTATTTCTTTGTTCAAATCTGTATGTCCTTGTCAGGGACACTTACTACACATTCAAAGTGCTGAAGCATGCGTGGTGCACAAAGATTGAAGATCAAAATAAATAATTATCCCTTTACCACAGCTGAAACTGGTGGAACAACCTGCAGTGAAGGAAGTGAAATATATTGTCCCACACACTCTTTCTCATATCACTAAACTAATAGCCCATTTGATAGCTGTCTGCCAACCATATCAATCTACCCAAAAGAAATAAAGATGACATCAAAGAATGATGATATAACTGTGTTTGATACAAACATTAATGCCTCAGCAAATTTGCAAGGTTCAATTTTGCTTGCAGTTAACATTTAAGATACAGTGCCACAACCTATTAATGATAACCACTGTAATTTCTTTCCTGCTACCGCTGCATATCAGCTGCACATCCGCTGCACATCCACTCTAACAAGATGAAATGTTCTGTTTGCTGATTTCCTGTGGTTCAAAATCTTTATGATTCCATTGGTTTCCAAATACACTGTAAAACTTAAGGCAATAAATGTTTTTTTAGCAGACCTTTTTGCTAAGGTGACTCTTTCCAGGGTGGAATTTTAAAATGTTGTTTTGCTTTTAGATACACAAAATGCATATCCTGCCCTGTTGAATCAGATGGTAAAATCGGGCAGTTCTGATGTGGATGTGATAGCAAACAGAAGTCATAGCACCGTAGCTGTGCTGCTGAAAAGTCTTTTTTCTATGTAACGCAATACTTATGTTGATCCTTCCCTAACCTGTTGCATCCAAATGAGTCAGATGATCCTGAACAGCATTAATAGTAAGTCTGCACCTAACATCCTCATTATCCCACATCTTTTCACAGCTCAGTGGATGGTTACGGCAATTGTGTCTGGGAGCAGCAGGAGGTTGCACCAGGAGAGGCCAGGGCAGGATGGGGGCGACCTCAGGAGGATCAAAACCTCCTCAAGGGGCACGATCCTGCAACAGGGCAAGAGCAGGGTGGTGACAGAGGCACCAGGGAGTCCCTGATGAGGCTGGGCAGACACCATCAGGTGCCAAATCTCATTAATTAATTTCATTCAAGAAACCTAAAGGCTGACTTGCATTAATTTTGCATATTGACTGCCAGATTAACATGTTCAGCTCCTGAACGCTGATTAAGCACTACTATGTAACAGAAACACAAGTAAGCTTGCCCTGATGCCACACTGGTATGCACAGAAAAAAAAAACAGCTAAATCTTAAATACACTTGCAGACAAGACCTTGCTTGTGTAGAGGTCTCTGAGCAGCAAATGAAAAGGCAAACCTAACAGCTACATCAAAAAGCTTTATGAAATTCCAAATGAGTTTTGCAAGTATTGTTTCTGAAGCCATCTGAGACTTTTCTGGCATTTCTGAAATAATGTATTTCAAGGTTCTCTGAAAATCTGGAAATTAAACCGAAAGTGAAGCAGGGTGTATTTTAATTATGCTTAGGTGCTCTATGCTCTACTGGCAAACATGATTATCAGGTTTAGAGGAAAAGCATCAGAGGTCTCATGATGAAGCCATTTTTAAAGATTTTCTAGTCCATTAATGTAGATCACAAGAAATTAGGGTGGTATATATGGTTTAAAGGAACTTATCCAAACTGCTCTTGATCACTGAATCTGTTTTATCAGAAGCTTGAAAACAGCTTTTGGAAATTCTGGAAAAAAAAATCATAAAAATTCTAGCAAATTAATTTTTATTAGAAAAAAATATTAAGCGGAGTTTCTACATATCCATATGCTCTGGTTTTTAGATTAGTTCTGAAAACTTGAAGTCACAGGAATTTGAAAGTTTGTACAAAAATGTGTGTATATGTATTTGTTTTAATGATAATATTCTTTTCTACTTGGAATCATATTCTTGCTATTATTCTAGCCAAAATGAATGGCTGGCCACATGGTCATGAACGCAGCTGTTTTCTTTAACAGTAACATCTGATATCATGCACTGTCTGCTGTTCTTATTGCTCACAGCACCCTCTATGCTGATGAATGGGCACACTGCTCAGATAATTGTATCTGCTGCTTAGCTGTGGCTTCACTCAGAGAAGGATGGAGTAAATCACTCCAGATTTACACATCAGTGTAAACCATTTATTGCTTACATGGTCTAAGATGAGATTTTAAAACCACTTTTCTTACGTGATTGTTGCAGGTCTTGAAGTACTTATTAGTACAGTAAGTGCAGCTGGAGCAGATGAAAAGGGGTGAACAGAAGTCTTAGCTTGCACTGGTTATTTCAGATAGAATGCACTTGGGAACACTAAAATCCTCAGACTTTATGATTCCACAGCCTTCAGTGCCCCATGTAAACCACAGACCAAGTCCTCCTAAATACCATATCCACTTTAATGTACCCAACCCGCAAAAAGCGCCCTACACCAGATAACACCTAAGTATTATCAAACAGTGCATGATATCAAAGAAAGTGCTTGGCGGGGGGGTGGACTAGATGATCTTCAGAGGTCCCTTCCAACCCCACCCATTCTGTGATTCTGTGAAAGTAATATTCAGCAGTGTCTACTTTCCACCACAAAGTTTCATTGCATTTTTCTGGCAGCCTGTCTGCAAAAAACTTAGCAGGCACAGGTGGCACAGCTCACAACTCTCCTCACCACTGTGCATCCCAGAGTAATCTGAAAGGTTGTAATCAGCTTCAGGCATTCTGCTCTATGGACTTTGACCATTGGATGTTCTTGTAGCAGACCAGCCTATACCTCGTGAAGGCATTAGGATCATAGCAAAATAAGCCCTCCCCCATATTCTCTAGTTAACATCTGTACCCCACTCTGGTTCCTCTGCTGACTTGGCAAGTGGCAAGCACTATAATACTAACAATGACCCATTTTTACTGCAGGGAAACGCATAGACCAAGGAGCACCAGAAGCATGTTCCATCATGATCAGCAAGCAGAAGGTAAAACCTTGAATGTGAAACTTCAGCAAGATAATAAAACCTTGAGGTACAAAAGCAAATTCTACAGAATTACTGAGGGCATAGTGCTGTTATCAAAAGGAACTGGTCTATTCATACTTCTCTGTTTCACAGTGCCTATAAAATCAAGTAGATATAGTACAAATGAAAGGCAGAAGTCTAGGGAAGAACGGTGCAACTAGTAATCGACTCAGTGACAAGTTCTTCAGCTGCTGAGTGAAAGACTATTCCTAGCACTGCCTGTGCACTTGATCATCTGGCTCTCAGGAGCTAAAAAGGATCCCAAGAGGATAAGGTTAAACAAGCAAAGAACACCAATAACCTTTATTGAAGTATTGGAGAAAGTCTAGTACTAGAAAAACAGATTTTTTCCATGAGGTAGAGACTACAAAAAACAACAACAACAACAATAATAATAATAAAAAAAATTTAATAATAATAATAAAAATAATAATAATAATAATAATTTTGGGGGGGCAACAAAATTATTTTCATGAAAAAAAAAAAAGACAGAAGCATACTACTTAGAGTCTTTTCAACTACTGTTATGGCAGACTTCCCATAAGATCCATTTGCCTTAGGGTCATTATGAGAACTGTAACATATGAGTGAAAACTTATTTTAACTTCCATATACATTCAATCTTAGTTTTTTGAGCTAATATGCCAAAATGGAGGCCAATCAGTGTCAATGATAATATCAGTCTGATATGTGGACATCCCTTCATTGGCAAAAACTTTGAAACTATTAACTCGTTCTCTACAGACCTCTTGAACACCTGCTGAACAGCAATAATTCTTATTATTTGGCAGCCCTGCACAAACACATAAAATAGGTTAAATTTTTGACAAGTTAACTGCAGGCTGAGTTTCCTAGGTTATACTGGTCTCTTGAGGCAAACCAACAATTTAACTGATAAGTGAAATAAATATGTTTGTATCAAGTGAACACAGAACAAGCTAAGGATAAAATTTAAAAAAGCTTGTCTCAAAATTACTATGATCTGGGCAAAATGCAGAACATCAGCTACTGAATAAATTATAGAAAACTACACAACTATGACCTACCAGTGAGCTTTCCATTACATAAGTTTAAATCATTGTTGAAAGACCAAGGCAAGTTTGGAAGAGCTTTTTCAGGGTACCCTCAACCTTGTACCTAAACACAGCAGCATTGTGTCCTCATTTATTGAGGTAAGGTCCTTGGAAAACACAGCCTCACGTTCCTGAGCAGAGACGACTCTAGGACTGCTATGATATGATGATACAATCAAAGGTTTAATAGCATTGGTGGTCCTGGTACTCTGAATCCTATGTCTACCTTACAACCATCCCTAAGAGGATGCAAGGCATTCTTTTCCTCCTAATGTTTCCTAATGCTTCCTAATGCTTTGGAGGCTTCACTGTCTATTTTGTGTGCCTAATATGCTGTGTCACATATTCCTGACTGTGGTCATTGTGTCAAATTCAGGGAAAGAATATTAGTTTTATTCGTATATACATATTTTTCTATTTGGTGCAAAACTCACCCATAAATTCCAGCTCTCCATACTAATCTGTCAAACTATATTAAATGACATAATTAATACTCTTGAATTCTGCAGAAGTAGAGAAAGATTATTAGTTTATTATTTCTGACATTCTTTGACTATCACAATAATGAAGTGTCAGAAAAAGTGTCTTCATACATCCAGCATATCACTCAATCCGTAAAAAAAAATGTGCAAAGCTAGAAACATAAGCAGTGTTGATGAATGATGACATGTCACTGGCTTCTAGATCTGTTACTCTATGCATGGAGGGAGTCTTTGCTAGACTTCTTGGATTATAATTTGTTGTTTGAAACTCTAGGCCATGAAACCGTTTCTTGAGAAGCTGCAGTTTTAGCTGTTATCAGCAGATGGCAATACATGCGATTCAGTCATATGTTAATGAAAGAGCTCCATTCACAATGAAATCTGCAAAGTATCACGGTCTCATTACTTTCGAAAGCAGAGGACCACCCAACAGATGTTTTCCTTAGAAACAGCAAAATCTAGGGGGAGTGGCAGATTCACCAGAGAGTCATGCTGCCATTGAGAGGGACCTTGGCAGGCTGAAGAAATGGTCTGACAAGAACCTCATGGAGTTCAAGTAAAAGTGCAAAGCCCTGCACCTGGGGAGGAACAGCCCCAGGCACCAGTGCATGTTGAGGGCCACCCAGCTAGAAAACAGTTCTGCAGAAAAGGACCTGGAGGTCCTGGTGGACACCAAGTTGACCATAAGTCATAAGTGTGCCCTGGTCCCTAAAAAGGCTAACTCTGTCCTGGGCTGCATTAGGCAAAGTATTGCCAGCAGGTCAAGGGATGTGATTTTTCCCCTCTACTCAGTGGTACTGAGGCCGCACCTGGAGTGTTGTGTCCAGTTCTGGGCTCCCCAGTACAAGAGGGACATGGACATGCTGGCAAGAGTCCAACAGAGGTCTACCAAGATGAAGAAGGGACTGAAGCTCCTCTCCTGTGAGGAAAGGCTGAAAGAGCCAGGCTTAGCCTAGAAAAGAGAAGGCTCAAGGAGGAGCTCATCAATGTACATAAACACCTGAAAGGAGGATGCAATGAAGATATAGCCAGGCTCTTTTCAGTGGTGCCCAGAGTGGCACAGTGGACAAGAGACAATGAGCACAAAATGGAGCATGGGAGGCTCAATTCTGGGGGCTTTCCCTCCTTGGAGATCTTGAAAAGCTGCCTGGACATGGTCCTGGGCAACCTGCGCTGCTATCCCTGTTTAAGCAGGTGGGTTGGACCAGATGACCTCCAGGGGTCCCTCCCAATCTCATCCATTCTGTGATTCTGTGAAAAGAGAGAGTATGAAATTAAACCATGTTAGTCTTGCACCATGTCTGTTATGTCCCTCCTTTCCATGACTTTTTAGATTTCAGGTGATCAACCATTTGGATGGCAGAGATTAAACATGATTCTTGGTCAATTTAGCAGTGACATTAACAGTGCTCTCATCATTTTCTGTGTGTTTGTATGCCTTAAACAAATCAAATTTCAAAACAACTCCCAGACTGCAGTTAACTACAGGAGATAAAGATTCTGAAGATAGTCTACTTTTGGTGTTACATGCAAATCTAATTTCTTTTGCTTGTGTTTCTAAGAGTAAATGGACACTGAGGAGCAGAAAATATACCCCTTGCAGATGTAAATTAGAAAAACAAACAAAAAATACATGTGTTTTAAACCAGTTATTCTTCCATCTGAGAGAAAAAGCAGGTTTATAAAAATAAACAAAGTCTAGTTTCCTCCGGAATCAGTCATATAAATTTATTTAACTGTATCATCCCTTCACCTCTATGACTATTACTCCCATCCTCACCACTACATTTGAAAAATTCTACTGGAGTACATAGAGGTATTAACTATTTTGCCATTAGCTAACTATCTGTACATTGTTTATATGCTTCAATAAAGGCACTTGAGCATCTGTCCCAAGTTTTCTGCAAAGGCAGCAAAAAAGATGAGGACAGGGGAGGACCATTACAAGTGAGGAACTGAGATGCTGAGATATGTTTGGTATTTGTGGATAGGTGTGACGGCTTTGCAGGGCTAGGAGCTGTGTGCAGGCCTCTGGGGGTTTGGGTCCTGGATGCAATGGGAGACACAGGGATCCTCTCTGGGGAGCATGGTGAAGAACTTACCCTACAGTCTTGGATAAAGTGACCCACACCACCAAACTGACAGTGAAAACTATTGTGAAGAAGCTGATATGAAAGCAGTTGTGTGTGAGAAAATAATAAACAAACAAACAAATAAATAAATATTATGACTGCAAATATGGCATAGGTAAAGTATCAATAGGTGGCACTTCAGAATACATAGCACTGTTCCTGGTATTTTCAAAGACAGATAAAAGTTGTTATTGTAAGTGCCTACAGGTTGCTGTGCACTGGTCTTTTCACACAGGAGTAAATCTGAATCTCGTTGGGATGTTACAAATGTAGATGAAGTAACTGACCATCTCCATACTGGTCCATATCAGGAGCCCAGAGGTACCTATCTACTCAGGTGGCCCTCAGCACTGTTCATTCCTGGAGGTCTCCATGGTCCCCCAGGCACTGGAGGGACCCTGTGGCCTCTATGCTGAATCCTCAAGGCAAGATGCAAAAGTCAGTTAGGCAAAGTCAACAGGCAAATCAGGGAGGTCATGTAGGTGTTAACACAGGAGAGTGTTTTAGAAAACTAACCAGCGAAGGATAGCTGCTGTTTGAATGCACAGACCCTTGCCTGTCTTCCAACAGGATTTAAATTTTGTAAGACTTCTTTTTTAAAGTGTTCTTCTACCAACACCAATGCATTCAAAACAGCTGACCGTGCTTTTGTGTTTGCTTGTTTGTTTTTCCCTTGGGTTGAGTTGCACCAAAATAGTTCAATGGCCAGGATTGATGTACTGAGGATGCATCCTGCAGTGCCTGGCCACACACAAAGCTGAAGGTGGGGAGGCAGCACTGGAACAACACCAGGCTGCACTGAAACCTTCCGATGAGCCCTGTTATCTTCAGTGAAGAAACTGACGCTAAAATGCTCATGAAATCCAGATATTTCCCTAATTTTATGCTTTGTGTAGTAGCTAAATCCAAAAACTGGGGGAACACTCTTTCTGTCAAGCGTCAAGTTTCTTCCATAATCTACTTTATAAAACATTTTATGTCTTGGCCTGTTTTGTTTTGTTTTAGTTTTTGTTTCTTAATAATGAGGTTTTGTTGGAGGTTTAAATTTCTTTTTAATTTTCATCTTGTTCTAATTATGAAGAATGTTTTCCATTGTCTTCATGTAAACATGGTACATGAATTTAAGATGGAGAAGCTGAGCAGTGGTGTGGAGACAAAGTTTTTTCTGAAACCTGCAAGTAAAACTTGATTAAATTGTCCTTTCTTCTAACACAGAGTAGCATAGAATTTGTTTAAATGAGTCACTGTTTGAAACAGGGTCTAAATCTTTCAGAGATACAAGGTATAAGCTCTGGGAAACTTTTTTTTCAGTGGTGTATTCAGTATTTTCAGTGGTATAAATTATACATACCCTAGAGAACATACTCTTGTGAACTGTGCAAATGAGATCAGACTTCTGCCATATGAAGGAAAGACATGAAGTTCACTACCTTACTAACTAGCCTCACTAACATTTTTATGGTGTTCAAATTCAGGGTTTTCATTTAAGTCTGCCTTGGGGATACATGTGTATTTATGAGCCATGTTCTAATCTCTGCAGTACCACTCACATGCAAATCAGACTTCAATCTCAGTACTGTAAATGAAAGCACATTTAACACAGATGATACTCTCACAGATCCTTTAATAATGACCAGTAAACCAACCAGTACCTACCATATGTAGCTGATTTAAGTCAGTCTGCCAAACACAACCATTTCCATAACCATGTTGGCAAAAGCCATGGTCAGTTTTAGGCACTTCAAACTCACTTAGGGATTACTATGTGAGAGTATTCTCCTAGTAAATCACAAATGATCTTTCCATTGAGGGATTTCAGCACACCTCTACTTCTAACAGATCATGGTCAAGTTTTTTAAAAGTTGTTCTGAAATTTTCAAAAGACACAGGTTTCACTTGTCCCTTTTGTACAACAGAACTGGAGACTGAGCAGAGACTACAGCAAAGCTCTGCCTCACTGACATTATAACCACTATTCAAACTCAGAAGTAATACTACAAGACAAAAGTCTTGAAATTGTGCATTTTTTGAACTACACAAACTCCTCACATCAGCAAAGAAACTTTATGTGTTACAAGAGCAGACAAATTTATAAGGTCTCCAGTTCTTCAAGCCAGGCCAGAAAAATTGTGGTCTTACTTCTACTATATTATCATTCTGATCAGGCCAGGTCAGGAATGCAAATAAAACTGAATAGCAGTGGTATATTTTGGAACTCAGAAGATATATATGTTTTGTTCAATTTTGACATAGACACATACACACACACAAAAAAAAAAATGTGTTTTATTCCTCTTCTTCCTTCCATCATTTTTAATAGTAGTCAACAATAATATTGCTACACTAGCAACTTATCTTGAAGTTTCATACTACTCAGTTTTCTTAAAATCATTGATCTTCAGTCATGCAAACATAGCCTCTGTTTTAAAAAGATAAATCTTCAGAAAAGGTAGGCACTTTCTTGTGGGCTACAAAAAGCCACCGACAAACACAGCCAGCAGACTGCAGTACAGGTTGTCCAGATGACCAGTGGAGACCTTGGATCAGGTGAACATCAAAGCACATGCTTGCCCTTAAACATGTGAGCAGTTTCATCCATCAAAACACTTATCCATTAGATGTTTAAGTGACTAATCTTGTTTCTGCTTACCACATACCATAATCATGAGCTATTTCATTCTCAGCAAAGCCAATGTCAAGCCCCTTGTGAAGAACAGACCATGTCAAGGCAAGTGACTAAGGATCAGCCCAACCACGCACTCCAAAAAGACCCCAGATCAGACAGTGGAGATTTAAGGGAGTCTTCCTGTTGGCAGGGCAGTTTTGCAATTCATCATTTCACTATTCTGTTTTTGGACATGTACCTCTATTGAAAACCGGTTTCACACCTATAAAAGTGATATAATACAGCAATGAGAAAATCTCAACTCTTTTGTGGATTTTTTTCATTATCTTAACATTGTACTTGGTTAGAATTAATGATGAACCTAATATAAACTTCTCTCTTACTTTCTTTTCAGCTTACTCTCTTATAAGAGAGTGTTCTCTGTTTTTCTGCTTTTGTTTTCACTCCTTATTCTTGCCCTGATCTAATTTAAATATATATGAATAACATATTTTCAATGAAAAAGTCAGATTGATTTTTGATAAGATGAAATATGAATAGATTTCATTATTGAAAGATCTGAAGAAGTTGCACAGGAGAGCCTGTTAAATCACAAAGTGCACCAGGAGAATCCTGAAAATTTATAGTGTTGTGTTTTATGTATAAGGCCTAGTACATTTGCTCAGGCAGGACAATAGACTTAATTAGACAAATAATCAAGAGAAGAGTATCAGCATATCAGATGATTTTCACAGCTAGAATTCTAAACTGAGCTAGATTAATATTTTTCTGAAAAATTACTGTTTTGATAATATGATGCTTTTTCATTGGATTTAATTTGTAAATTCAAAATTTCATTGACATACGCAATGCAGAAGAGAAGAAGGTTATAAAAAATACAATTTTTGTGGATGACATTTTACATGCTGTAGGTATATTTCTCATCCAATTTTCACTACCTACATTAATGTACTAACATGATCAGTTATCTCCCTAGCTTCTTTCTGAATGAGAGAACAGAGAGCATTCTCCATAAATAAGCTTAATCAGTGTGCTCTGACTTGGTCAGATTTCCTATTACTATTCGGATTGTTTTTCTGTTAGTTTTCTGTTAGTTTGTTTTACACTAACCATGAAAAAGTAACTCATTTATTTACATATACCATTTGCAAGGCTATGCACCTGAATTCTGGGTCTCTCAGGGTAATTAAATTACTACTATCAGTAAGTCAATCAAACCAGTGCATGGTATATAGACAGTGTAATATTGCCAGTGTAAGTCTTACAAGACTTACAGTGTAAGTCTTCTATAAGACTTTTGATACAGTCCCCCACAACATTCTTACCTCTAAATTGGAGAGATATGGATTTGATGGATGGACTATTCAGTGGATAAGAGAGACACATATATTCCGTGAATAAAAGATATACAAAGAATTGCAATCAATGGCTCAATGTCCAAATGGAAACCAGTAATGTGTGGCACCCTTCAAGGGTCTGTATTGGGACCAGTACTATTTAATATCTTTATTAACGATATAGACAGAAGGATTGAGTGCTCCCTCAGCAAGTTTGTGGACAACACCAAACTGAGTAGTGCAGTTGATAGAAGGAAGGAGGGACCTTGACAGGCTTGAGAGGTGAGCCCATGCGAACCTTATGAAGTTCAACAAGGCCAAGCACAAGGTGCTACACCTGGGTTGGAGCAATCCCTAATGTCAATACAGTCTGGGTGACGAATTGATTGACAGCAGCCCTGCCAAGAATGACTTGGGGATATTCATGGATGACAAATTCAACATGAGCTGGCAATGTGCGTTTGCAGCCCAGAAAGCCAACCGTATCCTGGGATGCATCAAAAGAAGTGTAGCCAATAGGTCAAGGGAGGTGATTGTCCCCCCTTTTCTCCACCCTCATGAGACCCTACCTGGAATCTGGGGCCCCCAGGACAAGATGTGGGCCTGGTAGAGTGAGTCCAGAGGAGGGTGACAAGAATGATTAGAGGGCTGGAGCACCTCCACTATGAAGACAGGCTTAGCCTTGAGTGTTTAGCCTGGAGAAGGGAAGGTTCTGGGGAGACCTTACTGCAGCCTTTCAATATATATGGTGGTTTTTAACAAAGATGGAAAGAAAGGCTTTTTACCAGGACCTATAGTGACAGGACAAGTAGTAATGGTTTTAAACTGAAAGAAGGTAGATTTATGTCGAATATAAGGAACAAATGTTTTACAGTGAGGGTGGTGAGACACTGGAATATATTGCCCAGAGAAGCTGTGGATGCCCCATCCCTGAAAGTGTCCAAGGCCAGGTTGGATGGGGCTTTGAGCAACCTGACCTAGTGAAAGATGTCCCTGTCCATGGCAGAGGGGTTGAAGCTAGGTGATCTTTACAGGTCCGCTCCAGCCCATACCACCGTATGATTCTATGATTCTAAATATAACACACCAATTCCCAGTTACTTTCATAGAAAGATTGCTCAAGAAAAAAAAAAAAAAAAAAAAAGCAATGTTTGCCTAATTGACAAAAAGCTCCAGAGTAAAACTGTAACCGTAAGTTTCATTGTTCTCTGCCTCCAGTTTCTTATGATTTAGACAGCAAACAAATTCAACATGCAAGTTGGGTTTTGTGGGAAAAAAAAAAAAAAAAGGTATTTTATATCATGGCTCTCCCATTATTTGTGCTGTTTTATTGTGAGCCAAGATGAAGAGCACAACCATTGCAAAATTTGCTTCAGGCCAATTACCAGCCTGTGACATTATGCTAGTTACAGTAATTAACTGCACTGATCAGTGCTGGTTGTAAAAATTCACGTGTACAGTTTACACTACACACCATGATTTAAAAATGGAAGTCACCCTTCCTGGTTTTAATCTCACTGATCTGTTTCATGAGCGTTATGCTACTCTTGAAGACCATGCCAAGTCTATCTTGGTTACTCATTGCCTCACGAGCTAAGAAAACATTGCACTGGACTACCAATGCTCTCCCAAAGACCTCAGATAAATCAGTTTTGGGGGAGCAGAGGCTAAGTTGTCATCTAAAGGCAGTTTCCATAGAAACAGCAAATGTGAGGGCAAAAAAAGGCCTCTAGACACCCTTGTTTGTCCCCTGGACAGAACATAGAGCATAAAGGAAGATATTTGCTAACATGCAGAATAGTTACCGAGATTCACAAAGGATGTTTATGTGGCTGGGCACTTAACACCCGCTGAAGTTAGTGGGACTTAGTCAGTTAGAGGCAGTTCCCAATGACATCTTCCTCTGAGCACCCAAACACTGAGCCACTGTAAATCGATGGGCACTCCTGAAAGCATTAGCACTAACAATTAATATCAGCTTCCATGATGAATCACAAGTACTAAAATGTGTGTGGGAAAGCTTGTTGCAAAGGCAGAGACTGCCTCTGGAAACTATTCCACCTACATTTTGTATGGTAATTTCCTTCTGACTCCATTCAATTCCTAAAAAATATATACTACTAATAACTTATGACTTATACTAAAAGCCTATACAAAATTTCTGAGTTTAAATTTTTTACCCATGACAAAGGCCAGTCCCAATTTGTGATAGAACCACCAGCAACATCATTATTTGCACCTAAATATGAACACTTTAGAAAGCCTGCTTGACCATCGCTCTGTAGTTATTTGTTCCTTTTGTGATGGTCTCCATTTGCTCAAAGAGTCACAGTTCAGATAGAATCAGATTGCAGCTACACAGCAATGGGTAGGGCCATGCTTGTTCTACATCTGTAGCTGCACCAGTACAGTTGGTGCAAAGGATTTTTGCTTTGCAGATGTTCCAACAGATGGTCAGTAAGTGAGGAGGGCAGTTAGAAAAGGACCAATATTTTATTAAAAAAACATAAAAAAATAAAAATAAAAATAAGCAGGAAAATCAAGATCCTCTGTCACTTCTGACATCTTCAAAAATATTCCTAAGGCAGTTTTCAAAGTAACAATCTTTGGCTTCTTATTTCAAAATAGGTTATGTACTTTTGCATCTATATAAATAACAACATTTCTGGACCAGACCAGATGTCCATCTAGCCTAATATTCTGCCTGGTAGTGTGGCCATCAGCACAAGCTAGGGAAGACAGTCATCTTTGACTCTTCCCTTTAGTAACCACCTTGCAGCTTCTAACTCACCTCTGTTCACAGATCTCCTGATCCTGGCATGGTTTTTGTGTATTAACCAAACCTCAGGGGATTTCTACTCCATGAATTAATCCTTCAGTCTGTGCATTACCTTGGCACCCTTCCACACCCTGACCACCCTCTGCCTAATGAAGCTCAGCTCCTTTGTTTGTGCTGAGTCCAGCCCTGCTTTGGTTCCCCCTAACTCTCATATTGGGAGGGAGAACAAACAAACAAACCTGACTGACTCATTACATTCATGATTTTGTAGATCTTCCAGGACATCCACACTGGCCAGAGCTCTCAGGCTTGACCTGCATCTACATAGTGCTGCCATGTACACAACACACCTGGCCAGGGACATTTTGGGGCCATATTTTCTTGCCTACCGAATGTTTGCCATGGAGTTGCTGTGGAGCTCAGTGGCATCACATACAATGTAGAGCGTTTTTCCACCGTCTTCACAAACGTTAGGTTTTTGAAAGCCCTTTATTTTCTAAGCAGTTCATTTCATCTGCATGTAGAGTTGGTAAGAAATAGATAATAGCCATCAGCATAGATGTGAAAGAATTGCACATGCTTTATTTTTGGAAGATTCAATTTCAGCTAATTTTATGTGCTGGGTAGTGAATCAACAAAGTGATTTTGTATCAGTAACAGAGATATTTTGAATCCAGACCTTTGATGAGGCAGATATCATGGACATAATGTCACAGTATGAGGAAAAAGGAGCTCCTGCTAATTTTTCCTGAGGCAGTTACAGCCAGATCCGGTAGGGACACGCTATCAGAAGTCACCACAAGTTAAAATCAGAGATGCCTACTGGAAAATGGAACATGGGAGATTTGGACCCTTGAGATCTCTGAGCAGAGGTAAGAGTGATTCCCAGCACAAAAGCCACACATCACCACTGGGAGTTAAAAGGCTGTGTCTTACTTATTTGTTTATTTATTCATTCATTCATTCATGTTGCATTTTTTCTTTCACTGATTGCTAAAAAGCCAAATAAAAGCCACTATCTACTGAGCCTAATGAACAATGTTCTTTTCTTTTATAAGGGGCGAGGGGGAGTTTGGCTTTTTACATGCCAAAAAAATGACTAAAACAATCTGTTTCACACTGTGACGTTCATCTGTGCCGGCAATGTGGCTTTTTAAAGCTCCCTTCCGAAGCCCTGAGCCAGAGCAAGTGTGTTGGAAACAGTGCCTGCTTCCCAAGGTGCTCTCTCTCCCGCACTCTATTCCCACCCTCTGTGGTCCCTCGGGCTGTGGCTTGGCAGCACACACACAGCGGCTCTGGGTTGGTGGGCAGTTTCTGAAGACTTGCTGACTCGAAGGAGTGAGGCGGGTGTCCTCAGGCATGGTGCACTCAATGGGATGGTGTTAAGCACCTACCAGTGTGCAGGGCTACAACTCTACCCTCCTGCCTATAAGGTCGCAGTGCTCAGGGCACACACACTGCTGCATGAGGATGGAAATGAATGACCTTATATGAATGTGGTTATCAAGCATGGCTTCACTCCACATCTCTTCCTGGTCTTAACTCTCTGCTCTTTTCAGCTACCCTGTGCCACGTGGCTAAATCTTAACTTACACTTTCTCCCTTTTTTCCCTCCTCAGTTTCTCTCTCCTTTCCTTGCATTGCAATAAGTGATCCCTCCATCACAGAGCTCTGATCTGCACACCTCTAAATCCAGCAAGTTTTTTCATGTGTTCACCTTTCCATCTGCTTCAGGCAGCCCCCAGGGAGAGCTGAATTCTCCCTTCCAAGGCCATATTCCAGAAAATGTACTCGCTCTCTGTTTGCAGACCATGAAGCCTTTCAAGATACAGTTAGCAGAATGCAGAAATGTGAAGTTTTAAACAGGGCACCTCTACCCTTGAAGTACATTCACCCATCCAAGATAAACACAGCTGGAAATAGCGGAGACCATGGTAAAATTTTTCAAACCCCGTATGTATGCCTTACATACCAGATTGGTTCCTCTTTCTGACAGAAGCTACAGCTACTGATTGGAGCGATTAGAAAGCACCAATTCACTGCAAAACAAATAGAGGCAAGACCACACCAGTGACTGTTTTTTTCCCTGTGGGGTCAGGAACATTTTGTGGATGGGGAAGATTTTGTTTTAGGGCATGATCCTCCATCCCCTTCAGGGATAGTCATTGGAAGTGACAGAGCTTGCCCCGGCTGCCCTGAGCAGTCACAATCCAGCAGGACAAAGTAGACCTAGCAAGTTTAACAACACAACAAGCCCTGTTGTGTTCTTAATGGTCACAGGCACCTGTCTTTCCCTTAATCCCCTTCCCTGGGGCCAACAGGACTTGCTGCAGAGCATTGAAAGGAGGATGGTGGCAGCTGGCCCTGCTGCTCCCTCCTCAGGCCCGTGCAGGGCAGCACGCGGAAGATGCCAGACAGCTGCAGGGGAGTCCCGAGCTGAACAAGACGGCTGCCTTCTGCAACTTTCAAATCCATCATATAGTGTCACCTGCTTGTAGCACAGGCGGGGGGAGAGTGAAGGGAAGTAATATGAGATGGAGCAGCAGGCACAGAGAAAGCTCAGGAGATGGGGAGATAAAGACCGTCCTGTTCTGTAGACCTTCAAACCATATCTTGCTGAGCACGGCTCCATCTTTATCACAGCCTTTGTGCACAGTAGGTTGAAATTGTCTTGTTTTCCTGCTACACAGAAGGGAGGAGGGTCACCCTGAGGACCTGGGTTTTGAAACTTTGCAAGGCTTCCAGAATCACTTGTTGATGCCTAACTATTTTAAGAAAGCACTTGTTGCAACTGCTTAAGTAGGTACATGCTTGTGTACAAAAACAAGTTTCCTGCCTGTTTGTGTGCATGGATGTTGTAGCTCTGTGTGCATTGAGGCCTCAGAACTCTTCCTTTTGAGAGTCTGGCCTGAGCATCACACCAGTGTACAGTGCACTGCACACAAAGAGTCTTCAAGCTGTCACAGAGACCAGCCCTACACTCAAACACACAGATGCATGTTCCTGTTTGATCAAGGCCCTTACCTGTTGCAACTTCTCAAACCAAGTGTTCAACAGTTCTGCATTTGTTTTTACAACCAAGTCATTGTGGAAGAAGAAGTAGCTTGGTGCTCAAATGTGCCTCAGAATTTCAAAACAGTTTGCGACATGACTCATTCATGTTATTACAGGGTATTTCAATGGTGCAGCTGGACATAGGGAGTGAAAATAGAAAAAGAAACACAAACTGCTTTTGCGTGACTTGTTAAACCCAGTGACAATAGGAGCTACTGCTGAGTCACCTGAGCACTGCTGTGGCAGCCGCACCTTGCAACATCTCCCCAGCCAGCTCAAAGGAGTCCTCTCCCACTGGCTGCTTCCCCTCACTGCTCTGGGTTACTCAAGAAATTAATCAGACACTTACAACACTGCGGCTGCAAAGCCCAAGAGTCATTTGTTCTGAGCAGAAAGCCAAAACCCATAAATGACTTTAGCAGAGTCAGGACTTGTATTCCCTTCACCAGTAGTTTTTTCTCATTCCCAGAAGGTATTC
Source organism: Anseranas semipalmata (assembly GCA_013399115.1). NCBI lineage: Eukaryota > Metazoa > Chordata > Aves > Anseriformes > Anseranatidae > Anseranas > Anseranas semipalmata. The sequence continues at coordinate 228,612 of VXAA01007402.1, read as the reverse complement.
TGAGTAACGTTGCCTGGGCTGGTGAACACAGCATCCAGGTAGACAAGGAAACGTCAGGTTTCCTCTTGACCTATTTTCAAACAAGGAAAATGTCTTTCCCTGGAGCTGATATCAGATGATGCTCCCAATTAGCCTGCATATTAAATAAACAAGGTGGGGGGGAACAGGGTGCTGGGAGTGGTTCTGGAACTCAAAGTGTTTCCTTTCCAGTCTGCTATGGAGGCTTAGTATCACAGCCAAAGAATTCCTATTTATGAATGACAACAAAAGCAACATGCTAGTATTCCTCTCCAGAGCAGCTATATATTTCTTTAAAGAGTGGGCCTGGTTCTCCCTTCCACTACACCAGCTTTACATCTCTGTCATTCTACTGATTTTAGTCAAGGCAACAACAGGATTCTGTTTCAGCAAGAAAAGTCTTTGTTAGTAAAACATGTCGTCTTTTGCACTTTGTTAGAGCAGCTGAGCTCAGCTAACCTGAGGAAATGTGTTGTAACCAGGGTTCAGAGCACGTCCTGCCAGCCCTCCCTGCGTCTCCACACCATGCCACAAGGGCAGCAGGTACTTTGGGAACACTAAAAGGAGCACTTTTAAAAGCAGCACTGCCAGACAAGACAAGGCAAAGACACAAGACAAGCCATGGACTGGCCTACTGCTCCTTATCAGGCAGGAAAGTTGAGCGATGCAGATCTCCTGCCAAAATAATTACTGATCAGTAGCTGAAATAAGGGAAAAGACTCTGTACAGTACTACATGGACATAAAGAATGCTCCACTGAAGTCTCTGCTGAAAGATGACTTGAGGTGATTTAGACGAGCCTAGATGAATTCAGCAAAACCATGCCATTTTGCAGGAGCTAAAGAAGCCATGCATACTCTTCAATGTCACCCATTCCAGGAGCTGAAGGTGCCCCTGTCACCCATTATGCAGATGCCCATTATGAAGATTCCCATTTACTGTCATCTATTCCACTAAGCCTCATCCTACCAGACAGGACACCTCAAGCAAGCAGAGTCCTGCTCAGGCACTGGGGCTCACCAGTTTGAATGGTACAGCAGTACCATTGGCTGGACAAGTCTATGTTGCAAGAAGCATGTTTTCAGTTCCCTCCTTTCTGAGTATTGATACTGAATATGAGTGGTACATCTGTGGTCGTTTTATAAGTGTTTTGTTTTGTTTTTTGTTCTGTTTGGTGGGACCTTTTTAAACTAGTAATTTTGATTTGGAGGCATGATACTATTTAAAATATGATTTTTATAATGTCTGAAAAACCCACATGTTTTGGGTTCTCTTCAGTAGATATTTAGCTATCTAATCGAGGCTTTAAGCTTTCTTTAAGTAACATCCCTAAAGTTAGGACACAGAAAACCTCAGTTAAAAATCTGCCTGAAGTGAGCCTTCTCATAATGTTCTCAGAATGTTGTGGTTTAACCCAGCAGGCAGCTAAGCGCCACACAGCTGTTCGCTCACTCCCCACCCCCTGCCACAGCAGGATGGGGGAGAGAATCAGAAAAAAAGGTAAACCTCGTGGGTTGAGATAAAGACAGTTTAATAGGACAGAAGAGGAAGGGAAA
>VXAA01007402.1:176094-217524 GCA_013399115.1 Anseranas semipalmata | reverse complement strand
GAAAGAAAAAAAAACAATTTCCTCAGCACTCGTCATAAGTTTCATTTTCTAGTCCCGTCACCAACTTTGTTGCTCTTCTCTGCACACACTCGAGCAACTCAGTATCCTTCTCGTAATTAGAGGCCCCAAACTGAACACAATACTTGAGGTGCAGTCTCACCCGTGCCATGTACAACGTGGCAATCATTCCCTAGTCTTGCTGGCCACATTATCTGTGATATAGGCCAGGATGCCATTGGTTTTCTTGGCCACCTGGGCACACTGATGGCTCATGTTCAGCCATCTGTCAACCAGCACCCCCAGGTCCTTCTGTGGTGGGCAACTTTCCAGCCACTCTTCCCCAAGGCTATACCACTGCATAGATGACCCAAGTGCAGGACCTGGCACTTACCCTTGTTGAATGTCCTCTGACTGGACAGAGCTCATCAACCCAGCCTATCCAGACGCCCCTGCAGAGCCTTCCTACCTTCAAGCAGATCAACACTCCCAGCCAACTTGTTGTCGTTTGCAAACTTACTAAAGGTTCACTCTATCCCTTCATCCAGATCATCGCTAAAAATGTCACTAATAAAGACTGAGGCAAAAAGGCAATAAGTACCTCAGCTTTATCCTCGTCTTTTGTCACTACATTTCACTTCACATCCAATAAAACTTGGAGATTCTCGTTAGTCTTCCTTTTGCTGTTAATGTATTTATAAAAGCATATTTTTATTGTTTTTTATTGCACTATCCAAATTGATTTCCACTGGGCTTTGGCCCTTCTAATTTTCTCCCTGAACAACTTGACAACAGCTCCAAAGTCCTCTATAATTGCCTGCCCCTTCCTCCAGAGTTCCTAAACTCTCTTTTAAACTTCCAGAGTTCCTGAAGAATCTCTCTGTTCAACCAGGCAGGTCTTGCTGCCTGCCAGCTCATCTTTTGGCATATAGGGACAACCTGCTCCTGTGCCCTCAAGATTTTATTGTTGAAGAATATCCAAACTTCCTGGCCTCCTTTGTACTTTAGAAGGACCTCCTAAGGGACTCTGTCATCCAGGTCCCTCAATAGGCCAAAATCTGTCCTCTGAAAATCCAAAGGTCTGCTGACCGCCCTCTTTGCTTCCCCAAGGATTGAGAACTCTATCAGCTCGTGACTGTTGTGCACAAGACAGTCTCCAACCAACAAATAACCCATGAGACCTTCCCAGTTAACAAACAACCAGTCAAGTGGGGCACCATCCCTAGTCAGTTCATGCACCACCTGTGTGGATTTATCCCCCACACACTTCAGGAATCTCCTAGGCTGTATTGTATTTCCAGCAGACATCTGGGAAGTTGAAGTCCCCCATGAGAACAAGGGTTAATAACTTCTCCTAGTTGCTTACAGAATATTTCATCTACCTCTCCATCCTGGTTGTGTGGTCCACAACATAATCCCACCATAATGTTTGCCTTATTGGTCTTTCCCCTGACTCTTACAAAGAGATACTCAACCCTTTCATCAACATCACCCAGCTCCATGCAGTCAAGGCATTCCCTCACATACAAGGCTACCCCACCTCCTTTCCTTCTCTGCCTATCTCTCCTGAACAGCCTGTAAACATCTATCCCAGCACTCCAGGCATGTGAGTCATCCCACTATGTCTCACCAGGCTGATGATATCAGAACTCTGGGACTTAACTAAATCTTCCAGTTCCCCTTGTTTATTTCCCATGCTGTGCGCATTTGTGTAGAAACACTTAAGTTGGGCCCCCACTGAAACAGTCTTACTGGATGAAGTGGCTTGAATTACTTCATGCTGTTCTTCAGACACTCTTTTACTGACCTCTGATCCCTTTCCTGGCTCTGGGCATCTATTGCTGGTGCTGACATTGAACTGATAAGAGTCAGGTGGATTGAGGTTCCCGTCCACCTGCAACTTCAGTTTAAAGCAGTCTTCATGAGCTTGGCAAGCCTGCAGTCAAAGATGTTCTTCCCCTCCTCTGACAGATAGACCCCATCAGTACCTAGTAGTCTAGGTTTCTCAAAGACAGCCCAATGGTCTAAAAAACCAAATCCCTGGCTATAACACCAGTTCCACAACCATGCATGGGTTTGCTGAATTCAACTGGTCCTTTCAAAGCCCTTTCCTTTGACCAGTAGGATTGAAGAGAAGATGACCTGTCCTCCAGAGCCTCACACAGGTGCTCCAAGGGTTCTGTAGTCCTTCACAGACTGCTTGGACTGCTCTTTGACAGTGTTGTTGGTGTCCACATGAAATAACAGCAGTGGATGGTAGTCTGTGGGCTGTACAAGGCTCAGTAGTCTCTTGGCAACGTCCCTAATAAAAGCTGCTGGTAGGCAACAAACCTCTCTTCACAGAAGTCAGGTTAGCAAATGGGCACCTCCATTCCTCACATAAGAGAGTCCCCCTACTGTCACCTGTCACTCTCTTTTGGTTGGACTGGTCATTATTTAGGGAACAGACCAAGCTGGCTTAGTCGACACCAGTGTTTCCCCTGACCTGATAGGTCCTTCCTCTGCAGTGCCCAGAACAGTGAAGTGGTTCTGCAAGGGAAAGAAAATTGTACTACTGCTGTAGTCCTGGACAGTACTACAAAATGAAAATGTGTCATGGCACAGAAGAAATGGAAGCATAGGCTCTGCATGTTAGATTTTATTTGCTGTTCTGTCTTTGTAATGTGTCTTCTCTTCTTTGCCTGATTTCTCCCTCCTTCCTGAAATTATGGGAGTTTTTCTTATTATTTTTGAGATTTTGTAGACATGTCTGTCTCCATTCATAGTCCTTCATATGACACCACTCCACTGAGCAATCATCTGTGACTCCATGACTTCCAGTTTCTCACATAGTCTTCTTCACTAGCCCTCTGCCAGCCTATGCATGAATTCTTACACAGGCCATTAACATTTCCACCTTTAGTTCTGTCTTCAAACCCACCCAAAAAAACACACTGCTGGGGTCTTTGGTTTTGTTTGTTCATTATTTTCTTGTGGTGAATCTTGTTGGTTTCAACAGCAATTAGCTTCTACTGTTCTACTTCCCTCTTCTCTGTCACTTTGTCTTCCGCTTAGATTATGAACCCTTGCCCTAGAGACTCTTCTGGTGTGTTTGGAAAGTACCTAGCACATGTCATTGTCACTGCAGTAAGAAAAAGATATTCTTAATTTATTCCCTATGCAATATCATGCCATGTTATTTCTTGAAATTTGTACAATCATGTGGTCACCTGAATGTTACCAGTCAACCCTCTAAAACATTCCAGGGAACACACATGAAGGACAAATTAAGTTTTAACAAGTCCAGTCATGGTTAAATAAAAATCTTAGTATCCTAACCATCTGTACTTGAAATCAAGGCTCTACCTGTTAAAACTTCAATTTTAAGTTTAAAATATCCAAACAGGAAGACTACTGAGAAGTATCAACAGTTTTATAGGGATACACCCTAACTTTTCATTTTTAATTTTATATAAGTCTATTCCCAAATAGGGTCCAAGAAACAGTGACTAGCTCTTTCTTTAGTGGAGATAGGATAGGTGCCTGTCAGTTATTGTCTTGGATCACCCATGGTATGAACAGCCCTGCTATTAACAGACAGTAACATCCCAGCTTCCCATTCCTTCAGTCTTTATTAGCCTCTTACAGGGGTGCTCTTTAGAAGAATTTCATTAAAAAATCACCTGTTCTTCTGTCAACTTTTTTATGTGTCTGAGTAAATCTTATCAGGTCTAAGCTTCTCAATCCTACACAAGGAAACATGAAAGTACCTGACTTTCCCACTCTTTGAATTTGGCTGTTTGGCTAATTATCATGTCTGCTTAGCTGGCACATCTGTGCAATTTGCTTTTCCTTTGGGGGTCTTGCAACCAACCATGAATTCACTTTAGGCTTGTCAAAACTTAAGTAGTTTCACCAGAAGAGACAAGATATTTTGAAAAAGGGAACCCGCAAATAATAATTTAAAAAAAAAAATCTGCATTCATTTTTTTTTCACCTAAAACTGTACTGAGAGTGGCCTGGCAGGAGCATCAGGTAGAGCTCAGGGAAAGGTCACTGGACTGGACTGTAGCTTGAGGGAACTTCAGTTCAAATCCAGGTGCCCTCTTCAGAGCATACTGTTATTTCACCGTATTGTCAGTCTCTAAAACCAGTTCAAGCTTCTTAAGAAAGCCAGCAAGTCCTTCTCACCAGCAGAGCAACTTCCAAAAAGCATACTCCTAGCAAGAAAAAGAGGCCATTTACTTCTCCAGTGATGCCGTTCATGCCAGTTCCCCAGCTATTGCCCACTGACTGAAAAAGCCCCATGTGCTCAGCAGGAGGTCAAGTTGTACTGGCACCCAACACCTCCACCACTACTCTATGACAACCCTCAAGTGGCTACCATGAGATTGCTCACTGCAAGACACTGTTTCCTGTTTTCCTCACATCCCTGTTCAGTTAACCCAATATAGTCACACAGCAAACACCCCAATAACCAAATAAGCATTCAGGTATTATAACGAGAGTCCGTGGTAGCTCCACTGTCCCAGTGTGGTGCTCCTTCCAAGTGCCATTAGCTCATGTCACACATTCTGATTTGTCTATAATCATATTTAATGCTGTTGGGGAACTGTGTGCAGGAAGAAAACCACCTTTCTGTGTACAACTAGAAGAAGAATGTGCTGGAAAAAGATGCAGACTTTTAACAGACAAGCACTTTCTATCAGTGTGGGTAGATCTTATCCTTGTCACAAATGTAAAAAGCAAGCAAGCAGAAAAGAAAGCAAGAAAGCAAGAAAGCAAGAAAGCAAGAAAGCAAGCAAGCAAGCAAGCGAGCAAGCAAGCAAGCAAGAAAGAAAGAAAGAAAGAAAAGAGTTGTTTATTTTTTTAATAATGCTTGGGAATAGACAAGGCAAAAACTCTTAACAATTTGTTCTGTATCTGGGAATCATCAAGGCTCTCAACAACACCATGTACTAGGTTTACTTTAGGATATCATGTGGCACAACACGTACTTCCTTTGACATTAAACATGCAGTTTAATGTAGGAAGTCTTAAAAAAAAAAAATTTTGAGATTTTAAACACAAGTTGAAACACACAAACAGGCAGCAAAATTCTTTCCCCTCACAAGTGAAATAGTAGGAAAAAATTACACCCAAATTAATCTAAAATAGAAGAGCATCAAAAGCAATAGTCAAGTTTGAAAATATCTGGGAGATGATTTTCAAACATAAATTGTCACCTAATTAATACCAAGTAAAGTAATTTTTTTTATTATTATTTTTTTATTATTATTTTGGAAAAAAAAGTCATATAACACCACTAACAGCATCTGAGACACAAGATAGGTTAGATGTGGCAAAGACTTTACTATAGTTCTTTTTTCTGTGAACAGTGTTTCTTTTAATATGTTTTTGGGGAGAAGGAAATGAGGTTTCACTTGCTATTTCCAGTGTTCTTTGTTTATCAATTCTATGATGCACTGCAAAGCAATAACAGAACTGTTTAGCTGATAAGTGTTTGTCAATTATAATGAAAAAAAAAAAAAAGGAAGGAATTTACCTGATTATTTGAAAAAAAAAAAGATAAAATGGCAGCTGCAGTGGTAAATACTCATGGTGTAATTGCTTTCTGTGTTTTTTTTTTTTTTTTTCACCTCAGCAGGAGCAGAAGTGTACTTTTTGTTAATTACATAGATTACTGTAGTCTTCAAAACAGGTTAGGCATTATGAAACTGTAAAAACTACTCTTGCATGAAAAGAATTTATGTGCCTGTAATTTCTGCAAAGTCTTAGGACCTTCCTAGACTACTTCCCACATCATCATCATCAGCCTGCATGCTGTGAGAGTCTCAAGGCTATAAGAGTGTTCTTCTATCTGCCTCTATAGGAAAGGTCATTCTTTCCTTCCAGCTGGGGCTCTAGACACAGTCACTTTCTCTTCTGTATTCATCAGATCCTCCCTGTACTACTGCATCTCCCCATACTGACAGATTAAGGAGAAGCAAGGCAAAAGTCCGGGTAGTAGACTGTGCCCACCTGCTTTTTCAGTTGGTTAAATGATTATCAACACATTACTAATTTATTGCAACTTTTCCACAGGTTTCTGGTCTGACCATATTATCAGCACCATATATTTTAATCATGATATTCTAGACCACCATGCAATCGCGCCAATGACTGTGTCTCTATAAAAAGCTTGGCAAGGTCTCAAAGTCTCTTGGGGTGGCAAGGCACAGAAAGAATAGAAATACTGATGCATATGCTGGAGAGAGATTCTCACTTTAGCCAATACAAGAGAGTATAAGAAGAAGTGTTCCAGTGACCTTTTCAGTCCCTGATCCTGAATTCCAGCTTAGATCATGCTCAGTTATACCCATCACTCCATAACCATGAGAACTTCTCCAAGGATTAGAGGGACTCAGGGGCTGTTCTTCACTTCCCCAGCTGCCTCCTGCCAGCTGTTAACCCCTGCCAGATTCCAACCTGCCCTGTCTATTGAGAGCAGATGGGAGACATACAGATCACCATTTTCCAGCTTTCATGGCTTGCAGTCTGTGTCTCTTTAGGGTAACCTTCTTGTGCTTTCTGCTGCCAAGTTTACCCAACAGGATTCAATGGTATTTCAACCAGGGCTAGGTTTGACTAAATAACATTATTTCACCAACACTATAAAGCCTGAGTTTCCCAGCAATGAAGCTGCAACAGTGATAGATCTCTTGATAAATGCTGGCCTCGACAAGTCTAAATGAAACAGTGGAAAGTGTTTGTGACTGTTCTGACTGCCCTTCTGCATTCACTGGCAGAAACATATGTTCTTTCATTTCAAACCTTACCACCACCATTCCTTAATTTCATTCACTGTTTATGTAGCTGAGCTCTTATCTTGATGCCCATCACCAAAGCATCTGATGTCTCACAAGGATTAAATTAACAATAATAAATCTCTCATCTTTCCCATCTGGTAGGAGTTGGAACTTGATTAGGAATAATTCAAGCCATTGTTACTCCTGCGTTCCCCTCAGGCAGCAAACGACACTTGTTGACTGAAACATTAGTAAACAGGAATATGATAAAACAAATCATCAAAGTGAAAGAACCTGGGTGTGAAGCATGAAGCATTTTTAGAAATGTATTAATCATACCTTAGAAATCAATTAAGATTTTGAGGGAAAGGGGGACAGAGGTCTAGAAAGGCCAAGAGGTAGGCTGACCAAGCTGTAAATAGCTTCCCTGAAGACAGCTGACTAATATATACTGCACGAGGTGAAACTTCTCTGTTTGTTTGAACCCTGTGAACCCTGTGCAGGTCTCTACTGGTCAGATGTTTTGGAGCTGGAGGCAGATGCAAGTGACAAAGGTTACTCCTGAGCTACCACCATTGAAAAACATCTTGCTCTCCTGCACCTTTCCACCAGGGCTGGTGCAGGGATGGCTGAGCAAAGTGACCTGTTTCTTAACCTCAGAGAAGCACATAGGTGGTTGGTGGGAACCATCCTCAGAGCACTGCTCCCTGCCCTCTCCCCCACCCCAGCCTGCACATCCTGCTTAGGGTCATGCTTTTGCACCTGGCATTTGGTAGGGCCCAGGAGAAAGACAAGGAGAGGTGGGTGAGACAAGCTGTTCTGGGTTTTCCTGTTTATTTACTTATTTGCTGCTAATCCACAATCACTGAAGAGGAAAGAAACAAGTTGAAAGGGGATTTTCTTCTCTGTCCATGTTGCTTTATTGCCTCATCACTGTTGTCTTTGCTGCTGCAAACGAGTACTTTGGCGAAGATGACAGAAAAACTAGTTCTGTGCCTAATGAAACCATCCTGTGAACAAGTAAAAAAATCTCACTCTAAAACTTCTTAGAATTAATGCTTTAAACAGTTTCTAAAAATGTAATATCTAATTATTTATCTGTATTTTTGCCAGTAGACTTCTGGGTGGTGGAGATTCAAACACCTCATCACTGAGACTCATTCCTCTGCAGATATTATCTCTCTTTTAACTTGTCTCCATTATGAATTGTAAGGAGACAAACACTAGAAGTGGGTGCTGGCAGAGAATTATTTCACAGCATTAATAAACATCTCACATCCTAATACTAAAGGTGAACTGTAATGAATACGTCAAATTATTTAAAACCCTTATAGTATTATAAGACCACCCTGTCTTCTTCTGCTGCGGCACAGGTCACCTAGAATCAGTCTGCTGATCTCTGCCCTGCTTCACAATTTAACTAAGAAGCTAACTCAAGTTAAAAGCTGAATGAATTTTGTTCCAGCTACCCGAGACAGATCTCTGCTTCTTAAAACCAAAACATCTCAAGATACCCATGGTTCCTCTGTTACAGTGGATTCATGTTTATTCATGCAGGAAAAATCATGACCCAGAAGACATAATTTTAACAGGAGGAGGAAGAAGGCTGTATTTAATTGCCAGCTGAAGTGAGAATAGTTTTTGAGTTCAGTGCACAGCCAGGTCAATGCAAAACCACTTTTTCACACAAACCTTTCTATCGCTTTGGTAGTGCCTTTTTTCCTTTACTCCTGTACTTACATATATCAAAGTAAGGAAATAAATGCTCTCTGATGCTCAGTCCTTATGGAAAGGGAAAGAGGAAAATAATAAATTTCTCATTTCTACAGCTGATACAAATTTTCTGCTGAAAAATTCTCAGATAAAATAGGTAAATTCAATAAAAATGGCATTTTCTCCAAATAAAAATATCAATGCCTGATTTTTCCACAAGAAATGTCAAAATGACACTTTTCTGTTTGAACTGCTGTTTTGTCTTGAAATCTCATTTGAGCATATACAAACAACAACTCACAGAAGTTTCAGCATAGCAAAAGCAATGAAGCCAACTATGAATAAAGACACTGTTTTGGACGGTGAACTGGTTCATCAACAATATCAATTACAAATTAACATTCATCACAAGACTGGAACTTTGTTATTGTTATTTCAAGGGATGATATCAGTATTAGAAAAATAACAGGTTAATTCATATAATGCAGGCTAATTCAGTGGGCTGCTCCAGGAGGAATATGATAAGGCATAAACAAGTTTTGACTAACAATTAACTAGGTTAACATGACATAGTGTGTGTGTGCGTTGGATGGGGATATTACTGTTTATGAAGTATTATGAATGTGTCATATCTGCAATACTGATTACTCATCTCTGCTTGCAGACAGTCTGAAAGTACTTGCTGTTAAGTGTATGTATCGATTTAGTCAGCACACCCTAATGGATTAAGTGGAAAATATTGTCATACAGGGCACTGGTGACTCAAATATTACAGCTCAGTTAATGAAGTCTGATTTATTTATTTATTTTTCCAATCATCTTCTGTTCCCTTATGTTACAGTAACTTCACCTTCTTAAGAAACTGGATCATGAGCTGGAAAACTGTGTGCATAATGTGGCTAGCATGAGCCCAGCATTTAATACCACAGGAGTCTTGAGTTTTTCCGCACTGCTTATTGTGTGAAATTCACAGAAAAAAAAAAAAATAGTCTTGACAGCCCACAACAGTACCTCCATTTGTACTTTCTATTGTTATCCCACAAAGGTCAAGCAATGTCATGTGGTTGCCCTCGGCCCTGCTCATTGTGTAGCTGTATCATCCACTTCTGCTGTTACTGAGCTAAACCTTAGCACTGGCAACCCCCTCCCTAAGCCAGATACCCATTTGGAAGGGTGGAAGGTGAGAACTAAACCTCTTGCCTAGCACCATGAGCAGTCTTGAGCTACAACTGAATACAGATCATTATATTCACAATTTCAAAAGTACTTCCCACTTCCACCAACAGTATAGAGAAATGACACAGCAGCAGGTTAGTAGTATGTTTTTCTATTTCCTGTGGCAGGGAAAATAGCCACATTTCTATAATATTTTTTCAAAACAAATGAAACATTTTGTATAGAGTAATTCTTCACAAAATCAAGGGCACCACCCCAAGGAGGGGTGGGTATCAGTCTGTTGACTTTTTCTTTCTGAGAGACATTTTGAGTGAAAGGGAGATAGATTCTTACAAATACTGGTAGCTATGGATGAATTAGTAGTCTTAAAGTCTTAAGAGCTTCAAAATTATACCTGCAGACCAAAAATCTAAGGCATTATCCATAGAATCATAGAATCATAGAATATAGAGTTGGAAGGGACCCATAAGGATCATCGAGTCCAAATCCTAGCACTACACAGGTCTGCCCAAAAATTCAGACCATATGACTAAGAGCACAGTCCAAACACTTCTTAAACTCCGATAGGTTTGGTGCTGTGACTACGTCCCTGGGGAACCTGTTCCACTGCGCGACAACCCTCTCAGTGAAGAACCTCTTCCTGATATCCAGCCTGAACCTCCCCTGTCGCAGCTTGACTCCATTCTCTCGGGTCCTGTCGCTGGCCACTAAAGAGAATAGATCAGCGCCTGCCCCTCCGCTCCCCCTCGTGAGGAAGCTGTAGACCGCAGTGAGGTCTCCCCTCAGCCTCCTCTTTTCCAGGCTGAACAAACCAAGTGACCTCAGCCGCTCCTCATATGTCTTCCCCTCCAGGCCCTTCACCATCTTGGTAGCCCTTCTCTGTGCACTCTCCAAAAGTTTCACAACTATTGAACTACTGACACTATTCACAGGGTTTCCATTTCCTCTGCAGAGAGCTTCTACGTCATGAGAGTTAGGCTTCAGGAAAAGGACTTTTCTTCTTGCTGCTAAGGCAAACCAAGGCAAGAAGCTGAGGTGTCCCAACTCCACAGCAGCATGCCAGGAGATGGCTTTCCAGTGCCTTGGAGTCCTCAGCCTTCAGACCACCTGCACACATGTTTATCATAGGTTTTTCAGCAGACTTTCCTGTGACCTTGAAGATAATCAGATAATTATGTGATGAATCCTGATGAGATTTCACCTATGGTTCATGCGGTTTTCCAAAAATGTTTGTGGGTTTTAATAAAATTAGCATTTTTTTTAACAAAGCTCACATTCTCAGGCATTTTCGTGACTGCTGTAGCCTTAAACAATTTATCTCCTCCTCCTTTCCCTGTCTGACTATAGAGATGAGGGTTAATTGAAACCTTAGAACAGAGGCATTTTATTTCAGTATTTTCTTGCTGTTCAATTTCTCTGTTTAAACATACCTTACCTGGTATTTCTCCTGTGCATTGGGCATGGATTAGGACTGATTAGTGTACAAGGTCAGACAGCCTTACACTACCATATAGATTACCACTTTTGCTAAATCTTTTAAAACAGGGAAACTGCTACTATAACTATTTGAAGATGTCAAATAGTTCCTATCAAAAGGTGAGCTCTGTTGATGGCTCATAGGGGTGTTTTAAAGGGATACAACCTTGTTTTCATATTCTGCAGAAAAGCTTTGGATTTCAGCAGACTTACAAAATATTTAGGACCCTAAGGATTACTTACACTGGCTGAAAATGACCTCAGAAATCCCAGTCTTTTGTTGTGGATGAATTCCAAAAGAAGTGTTCCAATCTTAAAGTGGAAAGAGATAACTGAAGATGTTTTCTTGCAAATTTTATAATGCATTTCAATATAGGCAACATGCTGCCAAAAATGGTTGCTCATCTAATGTTTCTCTTTTCCACACCCTGTTGTATCAGGGACTGCTAAGGACCAGTAAAAAATTAACCCCCCCAAAAAAATTATGTCCAAACCCCAGAGGAACATGACTGTAGTTTTATTGGGATTGAATTGGCTTTTGCTTCATTCTAACCAAATCCAGTTCAGAGCAGGACTTAAGACAGCACATCTGCAAAAGATGTGCTCTAGTGAACAGTCAACAGTAGCATGAGCCTACTTTATTCATGCAAGGTATCTCATTAATATCAACAGTACAACTCATTTTCTAGGTTGATCTATCTTCTAAAATGCTTCGTAAAGCTTGTGTTAAAAATAGCTATTGAGGGAAAAGTAAATTATTAATGAATAATAAGTCTCAACATGCTTTCTATGTTCCACAAGGTGAGCTGGGTTTAAAGATGTAGCCTTCCACTCTGCTTACGGGGAGAAGTGCATCCAGGTCAGTAACATGCAGACAGACAGCCTTCCAGACAGGAAAGATAGAAGAGAGAGGAAAAAGTGACACTTCCTTGCAAATAAAGAAAATACTATGGGTTTAACATAGATCTTAGTTAAATATTTATTGATATGTATTGTCCCCTATATAGTAAACTTTCCTCATGTGATTATTATCATCTCCTTTTTCCAGTGCCCTGGTTTTCACTGGGATAGAGTTAATTTTCTTCCTAGTAGCTGGTACGGTGCTGTGTTTTGGATTCAGGATGAGAACAACACTGATAACACACCGATGTTTTTTGTAGTTGCAGAGCAGTGCTCACACAGAGCCAAGGACGTTTCAGCTTCTCATGCTGCCCTGACAGTGAGAAGGCTGGGGGTACAAAAGGAGCTGGGAGGGACAGNTGTCCTATTAAACTGTCTTTATCTCAACCCATGAGTTTTTTTTTCCTTTCCCAATCCTCTCCCCCATCCCATTGCGGGGTGGGGGGGGAGAGAGTGAGCGAACGGCTGTGTGGTGCTCAAGCTGCCTGCCGGGTCAAACCACAACATCCAGATAAATTTAATGGAGAGAATATATTTAAGTGCTAACATGCAGACCTGGACTCAGCGCAGAAAACTGGTGAATTTTGACATGCATATCTGCTCTGAGGTGAATAGAAGAGGTAATCCATGGACACTGGGGCTTACAGAAGACTCGTTAAACAAATTTCCTTCCCAACCTGAAAAGCTGGTACCTTGATGGAAGGGTAGGACAGGAGTCATCTCCACCTTAGTGACCCAGATGTCTTCATTTACTTCCTTGCCTGCTGTTTGTCCACTTAAACACTCTGTTATAGCAGGATTATGTGAACAGCAGAGAAAACCCTGGACCTGCCAAGAAAGTAAACACTGTTTAAGCACACACATTTTCTTAATATTAACAGACCAGAATTTCTGGAAATAAGTGATAGGTATCACATGAGAGATACTAAATTATTATTATACCACACATATCCTTGTCTTCTTTTGCCTCAAAAGAATCAACACTACCCGTCTATCTGGTATCTTGTGTTAATAGACTAAGAAACAAGCTGTTGATGCTGAGCCAAAGATTTAGCATAGCTAACCAAGTAGACATGACCTGAGCCATGCTGCACAGTGCCTATCGCAATAGGATCACATCCCCAGCTATCCCTTAGGGGGTTTTCTAACAGGTCATTAAGGAACAGTGTGGACTTGCGGTGTCTTGAAGATTAGCGTGGGGTGGTAGTGGCTTCTCCTCTTTGAAGTGTAGGTGTCAAATGTACAAATGGCAATGAATTCTGCACACCCCCGCTGACTTTTATCCCATCTTATGACTTAATTCTTTCTTCCTCATCCCCAGATCAGCTTCAGTGATCCAAAAGATCTCTGTTTCTTCCTGTCAGTATCGGTTAAAATACACAGACTGAAATGGAGCCAGTGGTCCATGCTCAAAACTACAGCTTTTATTCTGAATTTACAAACCATGTGAATGTCTACAACAGCACCTAGTTTGGCCTCTAAATAATATTACTGTGCATGGAGGTACCTGAGTTGTACACCCAGAATCATGCCTCATTTTTCAATATGTGTGTGCATTTAGTATGATGATCGTTGTTATTTCTAAAAGAGTTTATGGCTGTTGAAGAATTAAAAAAATACTGTAAACTCTAAAAGTTTAACATTCAAAGAAACCATGGTATCTTACAGTTTTGCAATTGCTTGGAGGTCCTGTGATTTCTGAGTGAAAGAGAGTCAACATTACAGGGCTGGTACAACCATTTGCTTGCAAAGTGCAGCACCACCCTTCAGGAAGGAGAACAACAACTACTTAAAAAGGTGGATTGTTTTTTCCCGTGGTATCAATTAAGCCCTGCATGCTGAAACGTGCCAGTGTTTGATGGGTTAAGGACTTCGTGCAAGTGGTTCTTGGCAGACACAAACTATCTGCTGAAAACAATTCCATCTGTAAAACTGCACCAAACTGGCTGGCCCTGAGTTTCTTCTTCCTATACCATGTGCCGACTGATGGAATATGAATCATAAAAATTAAAGATAGAAAAGATCTATTAGCTCATCTGTTCTTCTCCTGCCAGGGCAGCCTTATTCTCTGCCATATATTCGGCAGTGCTTTCTAGTCCTTTTATAAAAGTTTCACACAGACTCCCACCATTTTTTGGCATTCAATGTGCCTATTGGTTCCCAAATTAGAAAACACTTCTTAGTGTATAACTTTTGCCTAATTTCATGGCATTGCTTCCTCTGCATGCCCTTGGCAATTTCTCAGTATGTTTGTCTCTTTCCACTTGTTTTCAGTCCCACCACATCATTCTTGTCAAATGCCACAGCAAAGAATTAGATTTGCAAAGCTAGCAGTTTTTAGCATCCTCAACAATTTTCAAAGCAGCTCTGAACAGAATATCTTGGCTGCTGGAGTGGATGGTGAACAACTATTAGAAGGAAAGGCAGAATTACACAAAAGTATAGGGACAGACTTCTGCTAGTGGAGGCATGACTGAACCATTAACGAGGAAAAACAAGCTTTCCTGAATGTTGCTACATCTCACGCAGTCTGTTTATGAAATACTAACAAGAACATACAAGGAAAATACTGCAAGCCAAAATCTGAGGTTTCCTCTTGCTGTTTAAGCCTTCCTGTAATGGAAACTGAAAGGCTTCTCTAACAGGGCAGTTCTAATGGGTATTTGTATATGTTGGTTACAAGGACACAAGTTGCTTCCAAATGTGGCCTTTCTATATAAAGTATATTCTATTATTATTTCTATTTATTCTTCAAACTGAAGTTGCAGGTCCTGCAATAAATATCCCATTTTAGTGCATGCCTGTTGCTTAGAATGCCAGAAGCCTGGGTTAAAAGACTGGATTCTAGAGACTGTGTACTTGTATTCACTACCTTCCTACCTCCACTCCTTTTCTCCCACTACAAAGGTGACAGTACCACAGAAATTACAGCCACTTTTGTGACTGTATCACCTCCCCGGAAGTGGGCTAGCACTTGATTTAACTGAAATCTTCAGATGTCTCCATCCTTTTTATTGACAAAAATAAAAAAAAATAAAAAATAAAAAATAAAAATAAAAATAAATAAAAATGTCCTACCCGGCACACAAGAAAGCTAGAAACAGAAAATCATGTTTCTCTGGTATTTGGCTTGTGGCCAGTTGACACGGTGGCCTCAAGGAGAGACTCAGACTGGCAGTTCCTCATCTTCTAATCGTGTTGGATCACAGCCCACCCATTAGTGCCAGGCAAGAGTCTGAGCATGAGTAATACACCTCCTTTTGCTTATAAGAAGGGCCAGTTTAGTTCACACAGTCTTGTGCTTGCTTTTTTCCCTAAAATATATTTTCTAAGGCTTTGTTCCTCCTGATTGTGACTCCAACTTTCCAGTTTCCTCCACTTTCTTTGAAATGTTATATCCAATCTATCATCGCCACCAAATCTGTCAATACAGCAGTTATCACTAATACTGAGCAGTGTCAGGAATTAGTTTTTATGAAGAATTTTCACTTTTCATATCTTAGTAAGGTCAACAACCTAAACTTTCAATTTTTTTATTGTTTTTCTTTTTTTCTTTTCTTTTTTTTTTTTTCAGGAAGGAAATTCCAGGACTTGGGGAGAAAGGGGACATCTTGGAATGGTGAAAACATCTTTAAAATCTTCCTTTATTAATGCAATTTTTTCAACTGCTATATTGCACTATATATAATGCATATTGTACACATAGCTACTAATTAAAATGAAAATTCATTTCAATCTTTTAAATACTGTAGTTTTTCAGACTAAATAGTGATTGGGAAATCTTTATATGGTTCAAATATTTTTCTGTTCCCTTTTTTATAAGAGAAGTTGCAGTCAGAAAAAAATAACCTTGATTTCTACAGAATTATGATATTTACACACTTTCACTTTGCATTTTCAAACAGAAAGCTTGTCAGAAATGTAGTCTTGCACATATATTTTTGTTTCATTTGGCCACAGTAAATATAAGCCTAGAAGTATGGCATCATATTTTGTTCCTTTCATGTGTAACAAAATACACCATATATGTACAGTGTATGCCTCTGAGTGAATTCCAACATGTTCTAAATGTAAGTATAAGTATTTTCCAAATGCCTCCTTGGAGATTCAGCACATGCATAAACCTCTTGTGCACACCTCCTTAAAATAAATTTTATTAGAAAAAGAGGAAAACACACCATATTCCAGTTAAAAAGCTGGGAAGAGGCGGGAGGGGAGGATGAGTTTTCTAATCAACTCTGAATGGAAGAGGGATGCTCTGCTGTCATTTAAAAGACACTTGTGCAAAACTGCCTGTAATTTTATAGTTTCACAGAGACTTATCATGGTTCTAAGTATTTAACAATGCTTACATTTTAATAATAGTTTCCCAAGGGACTGCGACAACTGCTAGGTTTCACAAAAGAACTGCACTGTCAGCTGTAAGAAAAGCTCAGCATTAGCACAGAGCCAAGCAGCACTGACGTGGTAGTGGAGGCCCCAGCTTGTAGTTGTTTCTACTCACAATATTCTTTTAAAGAGTCCAAGCAAATCACATGTTCCTGGGAGAACAGGGGCTATAGCAGCCTTGGAGAAGAAAAATTACCTAGGGGATGGGGGGTGGGGTTTTTTTGGTTTGGTTTGGTTTGGCTTTTTTGGTTGGTTGGTTGGTTGGTTGATTGGGCTGGGTTTTTTTGTTTGTTTGTTTTTGTTTTTCTCACATTGTCGGTTCAAGGAAGGACAGTAAAACTCCCTGACCTTTTAAAATGCATTCAGAGTCAAATAAATGAACAGGTATTTTCAGGATCAGGGCTGACACTGGATATTAACCAGATACGTCAAGATTCTAATTGATGTATTTCTCTCCCTTTCTCAAGCAGAGCTACTCATTACTGCAAGATCCTATCATTATACTCAACTCCTCTTCCCCAGTGAGCCACATGAGGAAGATATATGGGGCCTTTATGTTTTGCAAAATTAAATAACAAGGCAACAGCATACAATATAGCTTACAGAAAGCTTTGTGTCAAGACACTGCAGAACAAAGCTATAAAGCTTGGTCTGCTAAGCTCTGCCAATAAGATCTTCATGCACACCCCATGCACATGTAACATATTGCATAATGTTTTATTATTTTTATTCATTCACATTTTCGTAACGATGACAATGTGCTCAGCATGCTCTCACCACACACAGAGAAAAGATAATTTTAATACACACACACATGCACACACACTTACGACTTCATGCAATTTGAGAGAGGATTGAAATTGTGGCTTAATGTAATGTATAGCAAATGTGTAAGTAGCAGCTAACTGTAAGACAAAAAGTAACTCTATCTCACAATAGTCAAACAAGCTTATGTGGCCTCTTTTTATTAAATTTTGGTTTTCGTTAAAAAGAAAGCAGGACAATGAAAGGAAGACACGAAAATTGTCAGCAGAAGAACATGGTTTGCTCCTAATTTGATCTCATCTCAGCATTGGCTCTCCCAGTGTTTGGAGTGACAGCCTGGTTTTATTTTCATGCACTTATATTATCGTTTTCCTCATAGAGCTGCTGGGGGGAAAGAATTCTGACATTTGTACAGCAATAAAGAAGCAGTGAGATAAATGTCCTGCATTTCCCAGGCATTTGCTGACAGGCGTTTTGAATTAGTGTTGAGGGCTTTGGCAGTCCCCCGGCCCAGCAGCATCTCAGAGCACCGCGATGGTGCTCAGCAGGCCTTGCCGCTCGGCCTCCGTGCCCTGACACCCTTGTGACTCTGGCCTGTGGCATTTTGTGGCAGCACACAAATCTTGCATGTCTGTGGTTAGGCCATAACTCAGAACAGAACTGGGAAGACAATGCAACTTTTTTTAACATTAGTCTGTGAGTGGTAGCTAATTCAAGGTAGTTTTTCCCCGATATTGTGGTAATGAAATGAAGTTGTCAGACTTCACTACCAGCTTATAGCTGGAGGGTCAGCACAAAAAGGCAAAAGTACTCCCAGACAGTTGAATGCTAAAAAGAAGTTAAGTTCTAGTGTCATGCCAACATTATTCTTGCTTTTGGACCACATCTACCAAACCAACACCTGTCTAAAAAGCAGTCCAGAGCACTTGCAGTGTACAAATATAGCTCACCTGTGCAAATCCACTCATTTCTGTGACCCAAGTCAGATCAAGATACAAAAAGATTTAGAGCTTGTCTGCTTTCTTCAGGTTACATGAAGATGTTGTACTTCATTTTAAGTGTAGCATCTGAGCAGGCACATAGTGGCTGCATCCTAATGGGTTTCATTTTGCAGTGAGTTAGTGCTTTCAGGCAAGGAATGTTTCTTCTGATGGCTTGATTTGTTCATAACATTGCTGATTTCCATTCATTGTGACGTTCTTCTGTCAGAGCATGGTCGGGTATGGGCCATGAAGCAATCAAGAACTGTTGTGCACCACCTGGGCATCACACATGAAGAATCCTTGGAAGCTGTCCTGCCATCCCACAATCTGACTCTTGAACAGCCAGCATCAGTGAATAGCCACAACCACCATGGAGGCAACTTGTGCTTCAGTCTGATAGTCATGCAGACACAAAACACACAGGGCGTGTGTATATTTGACATGATGCTGATTGCTGCAAGCTGGCTGCAGGCCACGCACTGTGCTAGGCAGCAACTGTGACAGTGGTTTTAGTGGCCACAATCACAGGTTCCTCTGTCTCATCTGCAGCTGCCCAGGAGAGAGAACAAGAAAAAGGCCAAGGAAGAGGAGAAGCAAGGACAACACTTAGAATAGCTTCATTTAGTGCATTGTTGTCATGGGAGTGATAAAGAGGCATTGTCAGGGAGAAGCAGTTGATGCTGCAAGCTCACAGCAACCCATGGCTGCAGAAGGTGGAGATCCATGCACTTTAGCAACAGAAACATGCACATGCACACAGGAGACCTCCTGCAAACACCTAGAGCACTTGGAAGTTTGTGACAGTCGGTTGCTGACTGCAGACACTAACCAACACAACAGTGCTGACGGCCCAGCAAACAGAGTTGTTGTGAAAAAGGTAGGAACAAACCCTAAATAGAGATACTGCCACTGACTTGCACTTAGCAGTCCTCAGTATTGTTACTGACCATTTGGATACATAAACATCACTGTGTGTTTTTCTGTCTTCTGAATTTTCCTGTTTTCTTTCCTTTTTTTACCACAGCACACGAAGACTTTTGCTTATACCAGGAACCACCTAACCGTCACTCAAGCAGCTGCAGTGTAACAGCAGAGTAGTGATCCCTGGTGTTCAATAACGACCTCAGAATCCAATTCTGATGTGTTGGCTGCAATATTGTCTACAGTGGTGTAGGAAGCCCTGCAGAAAGACAAAGCCACCAATTTTCCAGGCAGTCTGAGCACACTAGGAGGTGCCACCACCTATTGGAGAATTGCCAAGGACACTGTATCAGAAATGTCTCCTTCGTGGTAGAGGCTTGTCTGTAGTACACAGGCTTTGAATAATGTCGTAGGCCACTTATCCTAGTTCATGGGGCGTGACAGTGTTAGCCAAGGCTCACACCGTCCCAGGCCTCTGCTTCTGCTGCACCTGCACTGTGCCTTATTGAGGGTACTGTGGTATGAGGATGCATTTATCAATAAGAAAGTGATAAGCATACCATTACTGTGATCTAATTAGACATTTTGGCCTACAGGCTCAAAGAAATGTGGCTACTCTGTGAAAAATACCTTCTCAAATGCTTTCTAAAAGCATATTTTCTTAAAAGACTGGAAGAAGAGCTGTATCTTTTGCTGGCAGCATTTTGTTTAATGGGCAAAAAGAGAAAATCAGATTCTATTTGAACAAACAGTATCTCTGTCTTCCTTAAACTGCAACTGCTTACCTGCTGTGCAGACAGTGGGGGTTTGAACTGCAGGACCAGAAACATCTCAGTTTGGAAACGTTAACCTTTGGACTCAAGGTCCCTTGTTGCCTCTTGGAACCCTCTTGAGAACCCCGGAGGCAGAAGCAGTTTGGCACCAGCTTCATATCCAAAGGAATCAAAGCAACTCAGCTTCTATGGGTCCCTGGTTTTGCTAGAGAAGGAATCACCAGCTGAAGTGTTAAGACACTTCAAGGTATGTTCCTTGCAGGAGACAGAATCATTTATGCCTGTCAAAGGAAAATCTACACTAAAACTCACTGCCTGGCAGCACCAGCCCTTGTGCTGATCCTTCTCAGAGTAGCAGGAACTATCTCACCAGACCCTAAGTTTTTTAAACTTTTCTCAGTGTCCAGGTCCTTGAAGACCACCTGTATACACCTCCGATTTGCTATTTCCTTTGAAACACCGCACTGTATAGCTTCACCCTGGTTCACTTTGTTTTTCCACTGTCTCACTGCCTCCACTCTCACTTTTCATAGTGTAAAGAAAGGAAAGTTCATTTAGTAGAGCAAAGTCATCATACAAGATAAGTATTTTTAGTTAAAGCAAATGCAAATGAAGTCCTTGTTTACATTTAGCAACAGGAATATTTCTTAGCTGCTGTAGAACCCTCTGCCTATACTTCATCAATGGGACCTAGATGTTACAGTAGTGATCAGAGCTCCTAAGCACTACTGTGGGGCCCTGGAGCCTTTGCAGGAGCCTGGCTGAACAAGCAGCTGCATGGCAATGCCAGGTCAGGATGAAGTACAGCCCACAGCATCCCCTGTGCCCTGCTTTCCACACAAGAGAAACCCAAGCACGAGAGGCCAGAATGAAGTCACAGTGGTGTCCAAGGGCTTCACTGGTCTAGATGATCAGTCATAGAGTCAGGACATGGGCGGTAGATCCCAGAGGACTTTTGCTCTGCCTTATAGGCATAACCTCACTTACACTGCCTCCTGTGTCGTGCTCTCAACTCAGAATGGCACCCTGTCAACAGACTGTCCACTCTGTAGTCTCTGCGTCTAGATGGGACGTCCAATATTGCTGTCATACAAAGTGTGTATTACATACACATTTCACTGAGCACGTGTGTTCTGGAGAAGTATCAGTTCCCTAAAGGGATCATACAAAATACATTACTATAGATGAGAGAAACCTGGTGGTTTACTTGACAATGCCTATGATTAAAAAAAAAAAAAAACTTCCTTCTTTTTCCCAGATATTACTGGAGTTTCTTAGTCACAGGTTCTTACAGACAGCTGTTCCTCATGCATGGGTTTTTCGGAGCCTGCTGCTGATGGGACTTCAGGTTAATGTATAGGCAGTCAGACATCAAAGAGGAAGAGGTAGAGAATGGGCAGCAAGAAAGCACATTTTGTTAGTTCATTTATCCACAAGATCTTATTCTGTAACTCCTTTCAGTTCCATGATTACAATTTTCCTTCTTCAGCAATTCTTTGGTTTTGCCTCCTTGCTCTGCTGCCTTTTTGATCGTCCTCCAAACTTCAGCTTCTCTCCTTCATTTCATTGTGTTCACACAGGTTACCAAATATTTGTTTGCAGACGCTGTGCAACATTTAGCAGCATTGTTCCCAGAAAGCTTTGATGCACTTTGAATATAGATTTTCTACATCCAGATAATTCAGATTTTATGATAGCAAAGCTAAACACAAAACCAAGGTATGTATAGTAACTGTCAGTTCGGTTAAACTAAGGGAATATTCTGCATTCATTCAGATCCTTTTATATCAATACAGCTTGAGTTACTACTAAACAAATTTGACATGCACACAAGTTCCCAGGTACAATCAATATTGACCCACAAAGTTAATCTTTCCTTGGTGTGCTGTTCATGCTGGTAAGACCTGATCATGTGACACTGAAATGAACTGAAGGTATTTATTAAGAGTTAGTAAAGACCAAATTCTGTCGCAAAACTGTTCTTGTGAAATTTGAGAAGTATATTTTTAGAAAAGGAGGTCAAATGTAAATGCTGACCTACAAACCCACTTGAAATTAATCGTGACTTTGCACATAAATCAGCCACCAGACTATTTGTACATACTGTCATAGTAACTATCCTGTTTACAGCAGCACCACCCACAGATTTTTAACCAGTTTACATCAAATATACATTGCCTGTGTCATTGTTAATGTCCCCTGGCCTACAGACATCCCTGAAAATTCCACCCCTTCCCTGCAGACCAGAATTAGCTACGGCTGTCTCCCAGTTTGGTTTTGCTCACTGAATGCCATATACAGAGAGGAAAACATATACTGTAGTCGACAACTTATCATGAAGCATCTACAATGTTTCACTGAGGAAGAGCTTTCCAGGATGATGCTGAGATGATTTAATGGTTAAAGCTCTGCTCAGAAGAACTCATACACAAGTGGAACAAAAGGGTGGGTAGCTGAGCCACTCTTGAGCACCCCATTGCAGATAACTCCAAAGCTTGATGTATGTGGGATGTGGGTCTCTGAGCTAGGCATTTCTGCCAAGCATTTTATCTATGTGGAGAAATTCATAGGTCAAACGGTGTTGGTATAATTATCTCACTAGAGCTATATCAGCATAAATCCTTGCACGAACACTCTTCGTCCTGACTAAGATTGCTCACATGGGAATTTATTCCAGCATAACTATATCATTATAATTAGATCAATATAGTTCAACTGGTAAAAATTCTCATCTAGAAAGTGCTATCAAAATTACAAGAGGAAACAATACTAATTTGTTTTGATTTGTTTAGCCACATTTCTTCACTTCTATTTTTGTATATTGAGAAAAGAAAATAAATTTATTCTCTGTATAATGCAGAAGGGGTATTTTTTTACATTGTCTGGTGTAGTATTATTTTCTATGTTGACAGTAATTGCTATAAAACTTCATATCAAGCATATGGTAGTACAATGTAACTCAGAACCCAGAAATAGTGTTTTCCTTTTTTTTTTTTTTTTTCTTTTAACACTCAGAAAGACTCAATAGAACTTGGTGAGCTAAGGCTAAGGGGAAAATGGTAAATTTCCCACTCGCACTAATTAAACATAATCACAGCTGACAAGTAACTGTTCCCCTGAGGGGCTTACTGAATCTGTTTGAAAGCTCTAATTCTAGATTAAATCAAAGTAGAAACAGTTCCAAAAGGCTTCAGAGATAACATGGTCACTACTGGAATATTAAAACATAACATCAGCCCTCTGACACGATTCCATTGATTTCTTATCTGTCCAGTTCTCACAGTGATGAAAACCCCTGTTCATCCTGGTTCAATACCATTCTTCTCCTCTGCCTGCACGCAGTAATTTGCTCCTTTCTCCACAGCCAGCAACAAACTGTGGAGGTGGAACAAAGAACTCTTTCATGGCAAGAAAGAGAGGAAAATAAAACCCTTTTCACTGGAAATCTTTTGCTCTTGGTCTCTCTTTTCCTGAGACAATGGCTGCCTAGACATCTTCAGAAAAGAAAGGGCTTAAGAAGTGATTATTAAAGTTATAATGGTCCAAGAGGACACCCTTTTCATAGAAAAGCTCTTATCTATACAACTTCAACATTAACAGAGCTAGATCTTTACAAATTATAGGCTGGCGCCCATTTATAAATGCTGGAGAATCTCTGCAGGTACGCATGGTTTGACCCCATCTCTGCTTGCATAGTAACAGGCCTCCACACTGCTGGCCTCTGCAGAGGACAGGCACCCATGCTCCTGACCAGCACTGCTGATGTCGGCCATGTTGCATGGCTCCAGGACTCCACCGGCCTGGACCTGCGGGTGATGCCAGTGTGATCCCCAAGGCTCATCTCTTTGGCCGTGTGGCAATCTCTGGGCTCCAACTTGTGGTTGAGGCCCACTCCTCACCTCCATGCATACATGGGAAAGCCAGTGTATCCCCACTGCATGTGCAACACGCGGTGTTGGGTGGATGGGCGCGCTGACCAGATGCAGCATGGTGATGCCTTACAGGCTGGGCAGAGCTCCTCCTCACACCTCAGCACTGCCCGCTGGCCTGGATGGCCAGACCCGCTCTAGCAATGTTGTCGTCATTGTAAAACATCCCCAACCAACATAAGTGCATGTTGGTAAAACCGTAAAGCAGGGACCCAGCCAAGCAGTGAGATTCCCCAAAGCTGCCAGGTCTCTCCCTTTAGGACACTGTCTTACTAATTAGTAAAATCAATGGAGCTTGTGATAGGTAAAGGAGTTTGCTGAAGCTCCCAAAAAGAGCAACTTGTGACACTGGAGCTTTCGTTTCTCTTTCAGTGGTGCACCAAGAGGTCGAATAATGATTTCCATAAGGATTCCTGGATTATTTTTTTTTAATAGGATCCCAACAGAAGCTTATGCTTTTAATTACAGATGGTAGAACTGAAATCTGTATTCCATTCCCTCAACCCCAAAAATCTTTTTCCATGAGATTTTGATTTTAAAAATATGTTCTTATTGTTCCTCTGAGTTTTTTAAAATGCCTGCCCTTCCTTAAGAACAGTGTCTTAGGCTGTCTCCAGGGCTTTGTTTCAATATTAATTTCTTTTCTCCTCCAACATATTCTTTTCATTAGAAAAATACTTTGTCATTTACTACACGGTCTGGTTCCTCGGAGAAGTTCGGCAGCTCCTGAAAAGTGTGAGCGCCTAGCTGCTCATAGGAGAGGCTCAAGACAGCATCCCTCAGGGAGCACTGACAGGGAAGTGGGAAAAGGTTGAATGTAATTCCCATCTGACTCAAAAGCAGATGAATAGCTGCCCTGAGAACAAAGGCTGTATTAGCTGACAGAATGAACTGAAAATAATCCAGTATTATGGGCCTGGGAATTTGATTCCACTTGGAGAATCTTCACATTTATATTCAGCCTCCCAACTGGAAGAGAGGAAAGGAGAGAGCCTTGTATTGTATACCATCCAGGAAGAGAGGCCTGTAGCCCAGGCTGCTTTACACATCTCTGGTTTTACTGTTTAGCATTTTAGGAAACTTAAGCCACTTGGGCTGCTACAGCTATCAGTTACTCTCTTAGTTCAAATGAGTAAGAAGACTGTTATGGTTACTTATAGGGCCCATATGACAGGTTCTAAGGAGAGCCCAATGAGATGACTTCTTCAGCTTAATGGGTGACTGCCATTAAGTTTTAAAAATCTCTGGAAATTACATCCCTACATTTCCAGCTTACTCCACACTGAAAGAAAAGCCTGATGCTATATGAAAGTTAACAATGCAAAGTCAGACACTGAAAGGTTCATAAATGTTAGTGTTAACGTAAGCAAGATTTTGAGTAGAAAGAAATGTATGCAACAATATAATTAAAGTCTGTAGCATAGTGCATAACCTCAGGGGGCCTGAACTAAGGCTGCCCCAGCAAACGTGATTTTTAAATGTAAGGTTTCAAAACATTTATGTTTCTTTCTCAAGGTTTCTGGAGTTTGCTTGTGGCTGTATAGAAAGCATCTTTTCTTTAAATATCTGAATTCACAGACAATTTGAAAAGCTTGGATTTTTAAAATACTCTAAATCATTTATGTAGGAAAAAAAAAAAAAAGAAGAAGAAGAAGAAAAGAAAGTAGCCACTCGAATTAATTTGCAAAGTTTCAAGTTCCTTGAAGTTTGCCTGTTCCTAAAGCCAAGCAAAACACTGTGGTCACAGTGACCAGGAGAAGGTATGCTGGTCAGCAATCAGTTTTGAATTTCTTAAAACAACCACAAAACCTTCTTCCTTCTTAACTCCCGATTCTTACACTGAAGACACAGTCCGGTTGCTGATAGTTTGGATCCGGCATTTCCAGTACTAGCATTTCTCCTGTGAGCTCTTTCCTTTATCTTATGTAGCAGATCCCCATCTACAGGCTTTGCCAGCCTTTTTATAGATCAAACTCTAACAAGCAAAGATCCTCCTGGTACACAGTGACATAATATTCCCATTAAGTTACTCATAGTGAACAGAGAAAAGGGAGAATCAGCTGATGGTAATTAAGACTCACAAACTGCCATCACTGATGGATCTTAAAAACCATGTCATCCTTAAACACTTTGAAAGTTTCTAAAACAAGTGCAAGACCAAAGCTCAAAAGGCCAGCATGCCTGAGTGTTACTACGGTGTTATGTCATTTGTCACTGGTTTGGAAAGGCTTGTTGTAACAACTGGGTGACTTCAGACATGCAATTTCACTTCTTCAGTGAAAAAAAAAAAAAAAAAANAAAAAAAAAAAAAAAAGTTGCTCTCTTTGGAGATGTAGGTGGAAATCAACAACATTAAAATCTGCAGTCTTAGACAATTTAATCTGTGTTAGTAATTTGCATTGCATGTCAGACATACAGTGACTCATAGTAATTACTGATGTACACAGAAACAGACTATTTGCAAATAAGCTGCACATCAAAGATGAATATAAACCTTCACAGCTGTTTTGTTCTTATCATTTGTCTCTTTTGGAACTCAGATAAATGTATATTTTAATAATTCTGTGGCTTCTAGAAAGATGGTCCACAGGATTATTTCTGCCACCAGCTCCTGCGAGCTGCCAGATACCTCCTCCAATTGCCAGGGTGTGACCAGAGCCCCATACAACCTTTTCGTCATCCTTGCATTACCATGAAATACTCTGGCTTCCCCTGTGCTCCACCTACATATTCCAATTCCCTGTTAATGCAATGCAATTTAATACATTTCTGACCACAAAAAGGAAGAGTGGCTTTTTTACATTCCACAGTTAATAGAAGAAATAGTTAGATATAACATGGTGGCATGGGGATGAGGCTTGATGTCCAGGACTGAGAGTAGGGAAAGCATGGAGCACAACAAACGTTCCCAAAATGCATTGCCGATGTGAGAGTATTAAGAAGTCATATCTTTTCTCCAAAATACCACAGCAGGTAGGGAGACAAAATCAAGCAATATGTCATACAAAATCTACTGTCTACACTGTGAGATTCCTTTGAAGTTTGATTATGAGGGAGAGGAGCAGTGTCCAGACACTGGCACCAGGTCAGAAGTCACCCAAAGGCAAACAAATGCAGACAAGTGTGCCCTGCATATCCCTTCTCAGCAGTTGTGAGCCTTCAAGCAGCTAGCAGGCCATTCATTTCTTTTAACAAAAGCCACAGTTCATGACTATAACCTCCTTGAAGTCACCAACCCACCGACTTGGCACAAGCACTTATGAGCATGACTAATTTTACAGCTGAAATGAGCAAAGTCCTTGCACAAAGGGGTGACAGGAGCCAGAAGCATAGAAAGCCTTCCACCATGCTCCTGCCCAAATCCGAACATGAGAAGAGGCAGCAGCATACAGACAAGCTCAGCCTTTGTCTGCTTTGTTCCCAGAGGACACACCAGCACCACCACAAAACAGCTGCAAGCTGGAGAGGGACTCAGTGCATTAACATTCATCTGCTCAACCAGGCATCAGGCCTGAAGCGCTTACTAATCCCTGGCTATTTAATAGCAGCACCAAGGCTATCAGAGAAAACTGAAAATAAGTGGTGGACTTGAGTGTGGGCTGGCTCTGTATTTATAATGGGAATGGTAAAATAGATCAGTAAGTAGCAGATGTGCCAAGCTGAGTTTCAAAGTTATAAACTACAATATTTTCATATGGTATGGTTGGTTTTTAATTTTACAATATTTCTGCTAATGGCTGCAGGGCTGCCCTGAAGTCCAAGTAGAGAGCCTTCATATTAGTATGAATGAAAGCAGATATATATATTAAACATGCATATTAAATGGTGGGCTTGTTGTGATCTCTTGTTGTGAGGGCAAAACTCCTCTGCAGGCCATGGTCCATGTGAGGATGCATACTTTACCTCATCTTTGCCTTCCCATGCTCCTATTTTCAGTAAGGTTGTACAGGAGAGCCATCTTAGAAAAACTCCGTAAAGTATCAACACAAAGCTTCTGGTGCAGTCCTGAATAGAGAGATTTCATGTGACCTGGGCCATTCTCAGGTTCTTCACAGAGTATATAATATGTTCACTAGTATAATATTTGAAACCTTTCCCCTCTTATCTCTATCCTTGTTTCCTGTGGACTAGATTAATCAAACCTAGGCCCAGCCTAGAAAGAAAGAAAAAAAAAAAAAAAAAAACTTATTTTCCACTTAATGTTCCATCAAGACAGCTTAACATCTTTGAGAGACCATTAAAATCTATGCTGAAATAAAGTCAGCTACGCTGGTTAGGCTGTGGATAAACAAACACCATGAAGATTTTCCCGTTGCATTGCTGAGCAAACACAAAGCAAGAGCCATTCAGGCAGGACCCTCACTGTTGCTCCTAAATACGGGCTTACCAGCAGTGTAAATCACATCTCCAGCAGGTGGTCACCAAAAGGCTGCCCTGAACTGACTTGCAGGCTCACTAGCCACAGGCAATCCGCAGCTTGTGCTGTGGCTGGCAGGATCACTCGCTTACCTACATTCAACGAAAGGTCTGGTGGCTAGCTCTGGTCTTTTTGTGTCAGAGCAGAGTCCAAGAATCTGAATCTACAGCAGCAGAAACCAATGTAACTCCACACAGTTAATTTTGCTGTGTATTGGGAAGTGACTGATGCCCAATATTCAGCCACAAAAATTTCCAGGCATCTGTTGGAAGGGCAAGATGAGATATTATGACCAAAAGTTAACATCAATATTGTTTTCCACTGCAATTCCTCTGAGATCATAAGACTAAAAACAAGAGTTACACTGATACAATCTGTAGGTAGGATATCTTTATATTTTGTATTTTCCTTTCATTAGCTCATTATTTTATATTATTTTATACCTTTATTAGTAATGACTGTAGTGCTTGATGCACTTAGACTAACAATATTCAGAAAGCTCTGGTTTGGACAGCCTTTGGTGTAGAGGGTAGCCACGGTGTTTACTTTAACAACACCACCACAATATTTTTCCCACTGTATAGCAAACTGAAGCAGAGAATGAGAAAATGCAGAATATAATCCTTTCATGGTTCAGACACCTTGATGCCCTGTTAATGTCATTTTCAATGCTTTGGCTTCTTTGCATCTTTGGCATCTTCCTTCTATATCTTTTAAAGGCTTATATCTTCATTACCCGTTGGTTATAAAAGCATCTTCCCCAAAAGAGAACAACTGGTATTTGAAATCTTCTGCCCATAGAGATTACGACGGGGATCTGACAGGCTCGATAGATGCTGTGTTTATCCATGCTCCTCTGGTGTCCTAACTACAAGTATGTAATGCTTAATATTGTTTATGTTTTGCTCTGCTACAGCCAGCAAGCGTTTCACCATCAATTACAAAAGGAGCCCATATATATATGATAATATACTAGGCCTAATTGTATGCCTCTGTAGGCTGTCAACCTTTATCATTATCACCTAATCTCAGTTACATCATTGCTAACTGCTTTGGGGTCATCATTTTGAGACTGATGACAATCACATTTATGTTTCTTTTTGTTCTTCTAATGACTCAGCCAATTTCCTACCCACTCTCCCCTGCTCCCCTACTACCTCCCTGGCTTCAATCCTGTCAATAATTGGCTTCAGATCTGTTTTCATCATTATGGCTTTAATATTGATAAGTATGCGGGTTAGCTAACCAGGCTGTGCACTTTGTGTCTCAAGTTGCATCTCCAAACTGAACCCTGGATCTCAGCACATAGTCCATGTTTGTATCTGAATGAGTAGCCTGCGGGAAGAAACAGAAAGTGCCAAATATGATCTCTTAGCTGGCATTTAGGCAAAAAGGAATGTTTGATTAGGAGATTTACTGGTAGACTCCTGGTCTGCCTGCATGCACTGCACTGCCTCAGTAGCACAGGGGTGCCCAGATCTCCTGTCTGATCTCCTGTCTCCCTTGTGTGCCCATCCTAAATGGCAACACTTCAACTCTTAACTCTATTTTTGGCAAAGATTGTGCTTTTCCACTGACATTAGAGTCACTTTTGATCTCAAAAGGTATCTTAATTTTCACAGGGCTTACAAAGAAGGTTGGGATTGCAAAGTGAAGCAAAAGAAACTGCAAGATACCAGTACTAATGTTAAGTTTGCAGACAGGACAGAGTAAGTTTCCCCTTGCAAAAAGCCTGTTATATTATACTGACAAATCACTGTTGTTCTAGCAAAGTACCTCTGGCACTAGTATGATAAAATTTCACCCCTGTTCCTCTAACAAATGAAAGAAGCTATGATGATGAAAACACAACTATTATCATTATAAATGTGCTGGCACTCAGAGAGTCTGTAGCACAGTTGGTCTGAGGTAACATTGACAAGACACGTCTGTAGCACAAACTCACCCCACAGGTATCTAATCCCAAATCTGGGCAAGAGGCAACTGAAAAGTAGGATCTCAGCATTAGCAGCTGTACCTGTAGATCTTACTATCAGGCCTGCTACTTAAACATCCCAAAATTGCTTTTATCACTTTCTGTGGACTGGAGTAGTGAAAAATTTCCAAGTATAAAGCTGTCAGTTTAAAAAAAAAAAAAGAGAGAGAGAGAGAGAGAGAAAGAAAAGAAATATGGCACAAATATAATTTTACACTATTAGTTATACTTTAGACTTAAGTTTCTTTTTTTGCTAATGAAATCAGACTTCATGGAGCCCATCCATGCTATATAGATATTTTTGTTTCATATTTTATGAGATGTGGTAATCCTTTTCTTCAAAACATGGCTCACAGGTATATTGCTTCAGTCTTGCAAAAGTTGGTCCCTTTGTAAAAGTGGAAAGAAATGTTTTAAATATTAAACTGCACTCTTGGGAGTTATATTCTACTGTGCATTTCAAACGTTGAAGTAATAAATCAAATGAAGCGGAAAGATCTCAGTGAGATAACCCACTTCCTTCCACAAACTGCTTGAATATTAGGAGAGAAGAGAAGACCAAGATAAGAAGATGACATTCAATTACTTGCTGAAAACAGACCATTTAAGAAAAGTACCTGACCACTGGATCTCTTCCCAGGAAAACAAAACAAACAAACAAAAAGTTAGTTTCTCTCGTGTGTGCCTAGTTGGAATACACTGAAAAGAGGGGTTTCTTCAATGTGTATGAAAGGATCTTGCACAACTTGTTGCTGTTGAGATACTCGTGGTAGAGAGAAGGTCTTGTGAAAGAGCACTGCAAGTGTTCTAAAAATGTTGTTACCATTACCTGGCGGACACAGAATTGGATGGACAAGTAAGGACTTCAATTTCCACAGGGCTGAGAATCCAAAGTCCAGAGAGTTCAGTGAAATCTGATAAATTTTCAGCAAACTCCTCAGTGTCTATTTCAATTCAAAATCTTCTTTATTCATAAACTTTAAACTTAAAAAATAAAATGTGATGCTAAAAACAGATGATGACAGGAAGGTTATCAAAAGTAGAAACCCAACAGAAGGAACAACAAGAAAAAATCAAAAGTGCGTGAAACAAGTAAATTAAGCTGAGGAACTGAACACCTAACAGGATGGAAAGATATATAGAATATTTAGGATATTTAGACTTAGTGCAAAAAGAAGCAAGAAAACACAATTATAGTTTGAAGAATGAATATGTCTTTGGTGTTCTGTTAAATGGTGACGGTAAAATCTTTTTCGAGATGGAAAAATCTGTATGGCACAACTTTACTATTTTTATTTTACTTTTATTGTTGGAATTCTTATTTTACAAAAACTCAGTAGACATTTTCAGGCTTATGATGACAGAGAATGCAAGATTACTGATGGGTGAATTAAATGAAAGTGCTTGGGGAAGTATCACTGACTTTGCTCAGGGCTGGCCTGGAAATCTCCATTAGTACTCACAGATCGAATGCCATCTCTCAAAGGAGATTCTCCCTGCCTCTGCAGCTTTTAACCTCTATACTATCAAATGATCAAACTTATCCAGCAGCAGAATAAACAAACTGTCCAATCTCTGCAGATCAGCATAGTAAAAATAGCAACCCAATGCCATGAGGAGACTCATTCATATGAGCAAATTTGCTTCACAGACTTTACAATGTCTGGAAACAGATTTAACTGAGTTTGTGTGAACTATCAGGGATTGACTGGGCTCACCTTTTACAAGGAGGAGTACTGGGAGTACTGAAGCAGTCTCCTAGAGACTAAATCAACGGCACAGCACCAAGACTCCTGGGGTCCTTCTTTGATTCTCCCACTGCCGTAATATATGTCCTTGTCCCAGTCTCTCAGGTCAACATATCCAACTAAAATCAGGTAGACAAATCCATATTTAGGTATATAAACCTATATAGACTTGTTTTCTAGTGTTCTGTATAATTCCCACTTTGATCCCAGTACAGTGAGCCCGCTCCAGCTGAAGACAGAAATGCATCTTCTCCCCAGCAGCTGGGACTTTCTAAAAGAAGTAAATGTGATGAGATGAGCAGTACCAAAATGGCTATGCATGCATGTATCAGTATTATAGAAAAATGTTGCAAATATTGCCTTTTTATTATTATTGTTCCAGATTAAAATGCAAGGGAGCATGCAGCATTACCCAAAATGGCAGGACAGTCTGGCAAATGAATCTGGATAAACAGTTCTGCCTGTTGTCTGCATTCCCTTCTGTATCATCATTGCTGTGAGTACAAGCCCAGTTAAACACTAACATTATTCTTTTATAAACAAATCCTCTATTATTCTATTTGCATTAAGACTACCGAAAGGAAAAGCACAAGTTACAAACTAATGCTGTCAGATACCTGGAAGGGGTCAGGAATACTCAGACAACAGATGACATGAAGTTTTCTGTATGTTTGCAGTGCCTTTAGAGTGCAATGAAGGAAATGCTTTCTCTGATTTGCTAATTTTGCATGTTCGTTATGTTTCAAGCTGCATTCTCAGCAGCAGTTGCATGCTTTTTCCAAAAGTATCTTACGTGGAAATGAAACATGAATGACAAACTGACATCTTAATGAAAATTACATGCATTTGTTTACACTTACAAAGCTTTTAAACTAGACTAAGTTCCAAGGAGTTTAAAGACTTGCCAAAACAAGCAGACAGACACTTCTGAAAGGAGTCTGAGGCAAATGGCTCGTGAGTGAAAGATCATCATAAATGTTTTTAAATTCACAACTTAGTAAATTTCTTCTAAGGGTCTACAGCAAGAAGACTGCTGCATGCACCTGACTGGCATGCAATGAATTCATTTGCAGAAGGCCAGACTGGCCGCTACAAGAAACCAACATCTGTGGAAATAGATTAATTCACAACCTGGCTTCACTGATCTGCTGCACAGCTATTAGAAGGCAGTTAAGATTTTCAAAGGCTTTTAGGAATTTTGGCTAGATTGCTCACCTGATGTCATACCTACCATACCTTGAAAGAAACATTATGCTCATGCCCAAGGTGTGTCTTATGGGAACTTTGCCAGATCATCTTCTCTAAAGGATATCCCAGCTTGGGTATCCACCACACTGCTAGCTTCTCTTGGAAAGTAGTGCTTTAACTTCAGTGTGAGTTACAGCAGGAATACCAGGGTGTATAATGGAGAAGTTTTAGCTTTCTGAAGCACTTGCAAATCTACAAGTGTTACATATAAATTTGGTGTTATTGGTTAATGAAATTCTATTAATGAGTAATTTTGTGGTTACAGGAAAGCGCCTACGAAGTCACCCTTAAAACATTAAGAGGTGCTACCATGATATTTCACATACATGCATATGCTACGGTACATCGAAGCACTCTACTGCATCTTTCACATGCCATGTAAAATTTAAAAAATCCAGAATAATAAAGTGTATCTCAGAACAGCATTAGCAATTTAATTAAAAAGGGTTTTCAGTTTCAACACCGAGCAACTTTTATACTAGTGCTTTCTGAAGGGGATATGCTCTATGCAATATAGACCAATTGAAATTGTGGTCTTTACCTCTCCCAGAAGAGCATACTAATATATAAATCTAGGTTTGCAGAGAGAAATTATATGTGTACTGACCACTTTTCCTCCAGTTTTGCAGGCAAATATTTGTGGGCATAATTTTTAGACACCTGAGATTTGAAGCAAAGCTCAATAAAACAGCTTTTAAATTGCCAGTATTGGAGTAGTCTCTCCTCAGTGCAAAAGTGTATAGGAGTATCAGAAGAGAAAATCAGACCCCACCCTCTTAATTTTCTTAAAAAATGTATTGTTTGAGTTTAAATGTATGCCCATCTAAAGTGTCTGAACATTTGTTGTGTTCACTTTATTTACTTTATTTTGATAGCACACAAATACTTTTTACACTATTTATTTTCCTTTGAAGTCTAATTTTATTTAGTAGTTTACTTTTTCTAGCTTTATCACATGTAACAATTATTATTGTCTTTGTTCTACAAATTACATGAATTTTTATGCACCGTTATCTAGCTTTGAAGTCAAAATAACATTATAAATAATACATAATGTACAATGTAAGTAATGCTATAAAAGAATATAATAATATAACTAACTCTTAGAATTGGAGTCTATCAATAGCTTATACCACAAAATATGTCTTTCAGCAAAAAGTTAGCATAATTCAAATCAGTCTGTTAAGCACTGTTGAAAACTTCAGTGGGAAGTAAATTTTCAAAGACCAATAACTCTGAGTAATGCTTTGCATGATATACAGCCTTCTGAAGCTATCAAGACTTGTTCTTATTCCGGTTACTATAGAACATATTCCTCCTGAGTTTGAGCTACGCCTTTAAAACTCCAGTCTTTTAAATGTTCTATGTTAGTCATAAAATAAATTTGGCTTCAATACACCCAACACCCTGGAAGCACATTCATTACAACTTTGCTAGTATTGCATGAGTCTCCATATGGCAGCATATCTAAAGCTTTTTCCTTTCATTTCATTGATCTGGTCTTAGCTCCAAGGCACAAGAAGTCCTGGGGTTCTTTTGTGTGAAGGATCTAAGTAGCTTAAAAGGGTAAATTTCTTTTATGTCTCTACCAATCCACACTCAAAAATTTATTTTTCTGAGGAAATTTACTATAGGTTGGTTTTGACCCAATACTGTGGGGTTCCCACAGAACAGCACATGAAAGCACTGGTTTATAAGAAATGGAGATCAGAATGTATTTTCTAAGCAAACTGATGAATTATCCCCAAGTTCTTCCCGGCATTAGAGAAAATAAAAATAGTACATTCCTGAAAACTCCCATGAGGAGACAGTTAAGGTTCTGCTGTTTCTTTGTTTGTTTGTTTTTTCCTTAAACTGAATGAGGACATGCATAGATCATTACCAGTGGTATCCTGCCAAATATTTGTATCTCATTGGTGAGCAAATTACAAGCCATATCCAAATCAGCTCAAAAAAATTCCACTCTGAAAACATAGAAAGGTGACCTGTTCCAAATGAAGTCCTTGCTTTATTGCAAGGATCTTGTTATCTCACGCAGAAATCTGAGTAATTGCTGCACCCTGAAGAAATGATCTTTCATATCATATATATTCTCGTATTTGTCAAAAAGGATTAGTTTACATCAGACAAACTGTATCATCACAAGGCAAACTGTCCACAGGTAGAGCTGGGTAGCCTAGCAGGGTCTGTATAATTGTACAGACACAGCTGAAAGGAGAATATGGCCACCACCAACTGCATTATGTGAACCAGGACATTAATATGCTGCATTAAACGAACACACATTGCAGGTTCACCTGCTTTCATAAATGCAGTATCTCTGCTTACCTAAGCCCTCCTATCTCATCAACACTACAGCCACAACATCCACCTTTAGCTACTAGCCTCCTTTCCGAAAAATGAAAACTTGTGCTGATTCTCCACAACTGAGACGTGGCCATGTTTCAGGCTTTCTATGTCAGGATGTGTGGTTATACAACACCAGAAGTGCAGCTTGACCTTTGCCCAGGACATGACCAAAAATACAAAGAAATCTGACAAGGAAAACGACGACAAAGTTTAATTCTCAGATGAAAAAAAATAACAGGTTGGGCAGAAACTCCCTATAGTATGAGTGACCATCTGATGCCTACTTAAATGCAGAAATATAAATATATATATATATATATATATATATATATATATATATATATATATATATATATATATATATATATATATATATATATATATATATATATATATATATATATATATATATACACATAAGGTTACCAAGAGCAATGGATGTACATAACCAGTAATGTAGTTTTCTCAGGAAAATGAGAAAGTTGTGAGGAAGATACATGACTGAACAGAGTGAAGTTTGTCCTTCTGTCCCTCTAAAAAACAAGCAAACAAACAAAAACCAATGCCTAACATGCATGGGCTATAACTTGCCAATACTTCAGAATGACATCTTCAAGAGTGTCAGTGTTGCTGTAATTCTGCTCTCAATCCAGCTTACAGTAAGAGTAAATAAAAGTCAAGGGAATTTGTACTTTAACTGTGATGCAACAAGGATTACAACAAAGCAGATATTTACTACATTTCAAACGCTAATGTTTCTTAAGCACTTCTTACCTGTTATCATGCGGCTATTCCAAATCTCCACAGAAGTAACTAAGAACAGAATTATGTCCAAGCACATGAAAAATGGAAGAAATCTTTAAGGTCTGTGTATTTACCTATTTCATTTTTCAACCCAGCTCAGATAAAGGTCTGTGACAGAAAAAAAAAAAAAATCACCTTAGACATCAGGAAATTTACTCAGAAACTGATTTATTTCCATATACACTTTTGATAAGATGTAAGGGTTTTTCACTTGTATTTTATTGATGTACATATTTAATTGTAACATGCTCCTTTTTCACAGAAGTTATACATAGCCAAGACTGAAACACAGAACATGAAAGAACACGATGCAAAATATGAAGCAAATAGGGAAAACCAGAGAGGGATCTCAAGGGTTTTACAGACATCAATAGTAGAAAAACATTTGAAGATCATGAAAGAAATTAAACTTGTTTACAAGATTTCAAATGAATCTATTTATTATTTATATTTATTATGAAAAAATGGTATAAAAATCATTTACCAGCAACAGACATTTCAGTAAACAAACAGAGCATATATTCATTTCAGGACACATGGCTGATAATAAAGTTAATAAAATTACTATGTAAACTTTATTTTTGTAAGGCAACAGATCCTGATGAATAATTTGGAAAGTAATACTTTTATGAAAATTCTCATCTATCTCTACTCTTACTACATTCCACAAATTGCATACTTTAAATATGTAAACCATAACTATGCTCATAAAGCCAAGATTTATTCTATGCAACAGATTTTAAACAGACTAAGATACAAACAGCGTATCCCCAACTCATACCATATATCTCAGCATAGCCTATCCATACGGACTGGCAGTAGAAGATTCAAGAAAAGATCCAGGAGACACAGACAGGTCTCCAATCTGATCTGCTTAAAGCTGAACAATCAATGCCTAATACAACACGATCAATGTTTGCAATATATTTGAGTCTTTGCTTAAAAGCTTTAGTAATTACTTTATGAAAGAATCAATGTATATTTTCAAATAGATAACCGGATACATATGAGATCTGATGTGCTTCTTCGTGCGTGACACAGTTTTAATTCTCTGAACACTGAAATTCTTTTCTTACAGTGGCCAGATTTGATAGATGTGATTGACTGACATAATTTCAGTCAGTGGTATCCAAACTTTTTAGGTCATGCACCCCTACTAGTAAAAAGTGTTTGAGCATGCACACCCAATATATTTATTTATCAATTATAAACATGTGTTTCTGAAGTTCCTCCTGCACCCCACCAGACCACCTCCTGCACCCCACTTTGGAGACCACTGATTTAGGTGATGTGAGTGACTTAAACAACAGAGGTGCTTTGGATGACACAGACACTTGGGCATCTTCTGTGTTGCAGAAACCATTCAGATGCAGAGATGTGTGGTCCCTGTGGTCAGATATAGTTTACCAATCACAAGTGCAGGCTAGTATGCTACAGATTAGATTCTGCCTATTGATTTTTGTTTTAGGATAATGTAGCAGTTAGAGAAATTAAACTATTAGCCAAACTAGCCAGTAAGTAATCCACTGATTCAAAGCTATCTAAAGCACCACAGAAGCAGTTCAAAGTGTTATTAAAGTATCAAAGTATTAATAAGAGCTCTTAAGGTGTAAAGATGAGAGATGAGAGCAGGATGCTACAACTCGCACAAAGAGTGGGCAGACTATTCAGAATAGCCCATGAATTGACGTGTCTCTGGGAGGACTGAGATGCCATTAGTGCAATGAGTGAAGGAAATGACAAGCACTACCCAGTGTGGCGTATTAAGGCACGGACCCAGATTGTCGTGGATGCTGAATCAACTTTAATGTGTATTGCTCACATATTTCTACCTGGAGTGAATAAGCTATTTTCAGGCAGGACTTTTTGTTTTGAGAGTTTCCCGAGCTGAGATCTTTGTTCCCAAGACCAAGTGGTGTTTTCTTTCTTGAATTACTAAACCCCAGGTGTGATTCTCACAAACAGTATGTGAATGTCCTTGCAGGGCATATCAGACTTAAACAATTACTGCTAATCACTCCCCACAATCCAGGATCAGCACTGCAAGCCTGTGGTGGTTTTACCCTGCCGGGCAGCTGAACTCCACAACAGCTGCTCTCTCACTCCCCCTCCTCAAAGAAGAGGAGGAGAAGGAAGTATGATGGAAAGAAAACAAGGTCTCTCACGGGTTGAGATAAGGGTAATTNCAGCTTTTATTGCTGAGTGTGACACCATATGGCATGGAATATCCCTTTGGTCGGCTTAGGTCAGCTGCCCTGGCCATGTCCCCTCCCCACTTCTTGCCCACCCCCACCTACTGGCTTTGGGGGGTCTGGAGAGAGTCCTGGTGCTGTGCCAGCACTGCTCGGCAGTAGCCAAAACACTGGTGTGATACCAGCGCTGTTCTAGCTACAAGTGCAGAGTACAATGCTATATGGGCTGCTGCAGGGAAGGTTAACTCTATCCCAGCCAGACCCAGTACAAAGCCTAACCAAGGCACTCATCTGCCGCAGTCACATAGGTTCACAACTCAGCATGCCTTGAATCGAGGCCTGCTCTCCTAACACCCGTGATGAAGATCACTTTTATCTGCTTAAGAATTCGGACATTTCAGTCACAGAAAGATCTTCCTATACCTAAAGATATGTTTTCTTCATCATAATTAGATAAATGTAACATCATCCCTGCTGGAACTGCCCAGGATTTCGGACTAATATAGAGAAGGATTTTTCTGCCAAGCCCATTATCACTGTTCTATCGCTCAGATTTTCATTTGATCAAGCAACAGATAGAATTGAAGATGTTCAATTTAATAATTAAATCCCAAAAGAAACCTGGGACGTGATTGTCTAAAAGGCAATGGCTTTTGCCATGCAGCACTTCCACTGGTCAGCTTAATGAAGACATCAGAGTTAGATGTTTAAATGAGATGCAACAAGGTATTTTCCACGAAAGCACCTTGTGGAGGGACAGCTCATGCAATTGGAGGGCTGCAACGGACGGAGATGAGCCCTTCTGGAGATGGGCAGGGAGGAGGAGGTCCCCTGCGGGCAGGAGCAGCTCCAAGGTGTGGGGCTCAGGCCGGGGTAAGAGCCTATGGGTCAGGTAAGAGAGGTCACTAACCATGACACAGTGGTGGGAGTGTGTTACAGACCCCCAGCCAGGTAAGGGAGTAGATGAAGCTTTCTTTGA
Organism: Anseranas semipalmata; assembly: GCA_013399115.1. Taxonomy (NCBI): domain Eukaryota; kingdom Metazoa; phylum Chordata; class Aves; order Anseriformes; family Anseranatidae; genus Anseranas; species Anseranas semipalmata. The sequence continues at coordinate 178,023 of VXAA01007402.1, read as the reverse complement.
ACAACTTTTGGAAGTCTCTGTGCCACAGACCCCCATCCTCGTCAGGAACTTCAATGTGTCAGGATGCAAGCTGTTCAGGAGATGGCTGATGGGTGTCACTTCTTGTTACACAGGTACGGGGTGGGCCAACCAGCAGGGACACACAGACAGTGATGCTACAGCAGCCATGAAATAGTGGAGTCAGGTTCCTGAAAGGAGTGAGGGAGGAAGGTGAGTAGCAGGGCACAGATACTGGGCTTCAGTAGAGCAGATTTCGGCTAATTCAGAGAACTGCTAGGTGGGATGCCATGTGAGGCAGCTCTGAAGGCAAAGGAGCCCAGGAAAGCTGGTGATTCCCGAACTAGGTACTACTTCCTGCCTCCCTCACCTGGCAAGGTCCAGGTGAAAACATACCTACACCCCTGAAAAATTCACAAAATACAAGAAGGAACAATAGCTGTAAGACAGTGAAAGGAAGGTGTGTGTTTCTGCTCTAGCTGCTAATGTACAATAAGGGTGTTCACCTGAGTGGACTCATTTAAAATCCTCTCTCTCTAACCTAAGTCATCTACTTCCCCAGATGTGCAGCTTACCTGTGATGCCCCTGAGCAGACCAACACGAGGTCCAAAAACACTCCCTTTCTCTTAAGCTGTGGTTTCTAAGGATGGAAAGCACTCTTTTGTTCTCCCAACTGCTCATGGGGTTAAACGTTGAGGTTACCCTGGGAGTGGTCTCCTTTCATGGTCCCTGATATTCCAGCTGAGTTAGAAAAGGTCTCCAAAGCAGCCTGCATGAACCTTACAGTATTCTTAAATGTCCCAGGCACTTACACGACTAGGTTACCTTCAAAACAGGAGCTAGGATCAGCTCTGTAGCACTGAATGAAGTAAAATGTGTTGCATTTACCTAAAAGTGTTACCTAGCTCAGACAGAAGCTTCTGGGCCTCAGGAGACACCTCTCTGACAAACAAGGAAGATCAGTTCTAGAGGGCATGTCAGGCCAAAAAGGGGGGGGTGGGAGACTTTCTAATGATTTCAGTGTTACTTTTCCCATAGAGCCATGCATTCCAATTCTAGCTGTTTTCTCTGGACTAAGGGGTTTAGAGGCCCAGAAATATATGCAATACACTGCCACCTGAGCATCACTGAAATATGACAGAAACTGCATTGAAGCAAAGCTGAATTGCTCAGAACATTTATCTAAACCAGCTTTGGAATTTACAGCTGAAGATTAAACCTCAAGAAAAACATACCACGGTGGTATGAATACATGTATTTTCCCCTTCTGAGACTACCTTAAAAAAAAAATTATTGCTCTTAGTTCACAATGGCAGAGTAAACAGCTATCCTGCTATACCTAACAGATCTTTTAAAGCATAAGCCACCCCGAGCTGCTCCCCAGGTGAGCAGGAAGCCCTAAGTGACAAGCTTCGCAGCACCACAGAACGGTGCAGGCTGGACGGCACCTCTGGGGGTCATCTGGTCCCTCGCCCTTGCTCAGGCAGGGACACCTCGAGCAGGTGCCCAGGACCGTGTCCAGGTGGCTTCTGAAGATCTGCAAGGAGGGAGACTCCACAGCCTCCCTGGGCAACCTGCGCCAGGGCTCCGTCACCCGCACAGCGCTTCCCGGTGCTCAGACGGACTTTCTGCTCCCTGCGATGTCCCCGTCCTCTTCCCACGCTGCCCAGGCCGCCACGACCTCCGGGCCCCTTCTCGCCACGCCGACGCCACCTCCCCTCCCCGCTCACCCGCCCGGCCCAGCGCCACCCGCCGGGCACGCACAAGGCGCAGAAGGCTCCCGCCCGGGGAGCACGGTCGGGGCGCGCACCATCACAGGAATGCTTCACCGGGCGCCTCAGCCGCCCACAGACCTGCAAACCCGAGCGCCGGCCGACGCCCGGATTTCAACTCCTCCCCGCCAGGAGGCAGCGCCGGGCCCCCGGCATGCA